>WEKX01019341.1:5631-24926 GCA_013390025.1 Pitta sordida
TGTGAGGGATCTAGGTGGTGTTACGCTCTGGGATGTGCTCTCGGACTCCGTACGGGTGTTAGGTGGTGAGTTGGACTAGATGATCCTTGTGGGTCCCTTCCAACTCATAATATTCTGTGATTCTGTGATATGCCTCATGCTTCCTCTTTGTTTTCCCTCTCTCAATAGAAATGACAATGAACCTACTGGTTTTAATGACTGGATACACGTACTGTTATAAGGAGTCCCGCACTTACTCTCCCCTGAAGAGAAGTGATTCCTCTCAAGAATGTGAGTGTAGTACTGAAATGCTGAGCTAAGAAACAAGGGTCCTGGACTGCTTTCATTTTCAGCGTCTCTTCTCTAGCTTTTAGTTGTTCATGGATAAGAGCTGATTTATTGAGCTGTTTTAGTAAAATTACTACTCTGAAATCATGATGTATTTCTCTCTGTGGATTGCCTAGCACTGAAAGAGAGAGAAAAACAGGTTGATGGTCTCTGATCATCTCTGTTGTTATCAGGTAGATGCAATCAGAAACTCTAGGTGAAAAATTACTAAATAAAATAACAAGGTGAATTTTCAAGGAAGTCCCCAAGATTTCTCTCCACCTTAGGAAGAAAGAGGACACTCTCCATATGCATAAGTGGAAAGGGAGCACAGAAGTGTGCAGAGCACTCATATTCTTGGAATGATTTTAGTAAAAGTTTAACCGGTTGGGAAACCGACACTGGGCTTCAACACAGCATCGCCTATCAGAGACAACTGTTCCCAGCAAAAGAAGGCACCCATCATCCTGTACACAAACAACAGGCAACATTATATGGGTCACAGACGACCTCGATAATCAATGCATGAACAGACTATCTACATAGAGTTGGGTGCCGTGAGTGATTTCAGCACCACAGCATGTTGTTAGGGCTCCTATGAATTCACAGACCAGGCGAAGAGTTTCTTCATTGTCCCTAAATACTACCCAGGCTTAGACTGTGTTCCAGGCTGTGTTCCAATAAAAGCTGCTTGCAAGAACTTTTCTCCATACCTGGCATAACTTGTATATGGAAAACCGATTGAATCCTGCAAAGGGAAGAGCTGGGCAAATGCTGCTTCTCTGAAAAGTTGAGAAAGAAAGCACATGTGCATGGTGGTTAGATTTTCAGGTTTTTTGGTGTTGAGCAACAAACACATCCTCTGTCACTCAACGCTAAACCAGCAAGTTGATTGGATTTTGACTGTAGTAAATTCCATACGTTCTACTGCTGTATGCCAGCATCACGAATTACGACGTCACTGCTGATTTTTGTTCATGTACAAGAACTGCAGGGTGCTGCAGGGTGCCTATCAAGCTAAATATTGTGTGCAAAGGCCATGATGTGTGAGAAGAAAAAGAACTAAATAGTTCAGTAGTGTTAACAGAATAAAGGCAGTATGGTTGGATGGTCCTTTTATTCTAAAATATCATGGAACATTTGCTCTGGATTACCTTTGAGGACATGGAAGAGCCAATACCTTGAACAGAATCCTGTGGTGCTTCCTGCAGTATTGTCAGCCAAGGGGAAATAGCGAATTCTCAGCACATAAAGGTTACAAAGATTTAGCATGCAAAGCTAGGGCACGTCTTTAGCTATCCTATGGATGTAAATCAATTAAGTCAGGCACAATAGGAATAGGATGTGAGGGAGACTGTGAAATTTCCTCATCTTCACTGAAACCAACCAAGGCAGCTTTGACCTAGGACTGAGTGCAATGCTTTGCTATCTTACTGAGCCTTCTTCACTGCCTTTAATTGGAAAATGCATATGATCAGAAACACTGACAGTATCCCAAACCACAGTAGTGCTGTTAAATTGGCTTCATACATATTTGTGAGAGATCCCAAGTGGATATGTGAGTTCTGTTGATTTCAGTAAAGAAATTCCTAGTGCCTGCACTCATGGGCTGATATTCTATTGGTTCAGAAGCTAATAGGAGCCATGTGGCCGTGCCCATTTCAGGGCAGGGGATACATCAGCATTGTCAAATCTAATTTACTAGTGTCAGGCTGATTATGGTCAGCTTTATCAAACATACAAGCACTTTATCTCTTCTGCCATCCTGAAGGAAGACATAGTAACTGAAATAAAAACAATGCATCCAACCTACTGAGTTGAAAGCCAGCTGACATGTCCCTGTGAGTAGTGATCTCGCTGTCATAATGATGGCTTTCTCACATGGACTTCCTGAGCTAGCTCTCAGCTCTGGTGTTTGAGTAGAAGTCTTGGAGCAGCCAACCCAGCTTGGAGTTTAAGCTCTACTCCCAAACCCACAAAACAAGTCAACACAATTAGGCAGTCATAGTACATATGGCAAACTGTGCAGCTCTGGTAAAAGGGAAACATTTCATCACCAAGAAAGGCTACATAGTTTGAAATATTTAAACCAAAGTTAAAAAAGACCATAAGACCATACTTGACTCCTTTTCTGACTAATTACTTTCCTAAACACTTGGAAAGTGTGTCTGTCCCTGACATATTGAGCTTCTGCAGAAAGGGGACTTTCTTCCTGGTTACAAGGCTTAAGAGAGAAAATATGCAATGACAATTTTTTCTTAGAGGACCTGAGCAAATGGATCTTCTACAAGATGGAAAATTGAACATGAATGTCCTTTTAAACCCTAGATACAGTTCAGATTAAGCATGCAAATCTTGTGAGTGACAACTACTGCGTCACTAATGGGTTTCACCGGGGAAGTGCTAAATATTCCTTCCAGGATTGCAATTCCAANTGGGAATGATCCAAACAGGTGCATACATGAATGTCTTTTTAAACCCTAGATACAGTTCAGATTAAGTATGAAAATCTTGTGAGTGACAACTACTGTGTCACTAATGGGTTTCACGAGGAAGTGCTCAATATTCCTTCCAGGATTGCAATTCCAATCAAAGTAGTTCCCATAACTGCCTTCTAGATCTGGTGTGGTACAAAAGCCACACCTATTTTTTCAGTGCCTGTTAGAACAAACCTTCCTGTATGCACTTACTTTATCTTAATAACATTTCACAGAACAACGTCCACCCCTTGAGGTCATTTCGCAGGAACATCATTGGTGTTAGACATGCACAGTCAGTTTGCTTAAGGCCTGTTGTCACAAATTCCCTCTCTATATAAGCTCCTGAGAAGGTCAGCTTCCTACAGGCCATCTCCTTACTAGAAGCCTCATAATTCTGCAAAAATGGTGAGTTCCTTACATCTTATACTGTAAAAGACTATGGTATGTTGCTCCAGATTTTAAAGGAGTTTCTGTTGGACTTAGCAACTTGGAGAATGTATAAGTTCTGTGTTATGAGAGCAAGCATCAGACAGAGAGGCAGAAGCAGGTAAGAACCTTGGGTAAGATATATCTGCACACATATGGCAGGAGATATCCAACAGGATCCCACCAGGCTTTATTATAACCTCTTTGCATTCTTCATGTAATGTTTGGAGCTAATCTCTTTTCTGGCAGAAAGGAGCATTTTTGTGATTCTAGCTAAATCTGGAATTGGCCTTCATTTTTGTGAAAAATCTGGATAATATCTGAATATTCAGTTAAATACAAAAGTGTTATAGGTATTGACTTTTACTTCTTTGCCACTCTATTGCAATTTTGTAGGGTTTAACCTCTCCTGCAAACCATAATGCTAAGTTTGTGTTCCCTTATCTCTCAGGGATTATTTCTTTTTATGATTCAACTGTTCTACTCTGCCCTAAAGAGACAAGTATACACAATACATGTGTGTGTGTGACTATTTATTCCTTGTCTACCTTTCCTCTTTAACCCAGGTTTTATATTAATCACAACTAATTACATTCAGTAATTCTTGCACTTATTTCCTTCATGTCTCCAATGGAAATCATTCAAATATTTCAAACTAATAGTGAAGAATAAGCTGCTAGCTGAGCAACTTCAGCTGAACTTTCAGAAAGAAATGCTGACAAATGACACAGAACATAGAATTAGAGAGGTTGGAAGGGATACCTGCAAGTCATTTGATTCAACCTCCTGTCCCAAGTAGGGCCAAGTCTTGATTATTCAACTTCAGCTAAAGTTATCCAACTTATTCCTATTTCTTCAATATTAAGATGAAATATTTAGTAGTTCTTCAGACTCAGTTTTTGTACCTACGAGTTAGTGAAAGAAACAGTCAGTGATCAATCCTGTGGACAAAAAAAGAACAAGAAAAATCTAAGTGGAGGGGAAAAGAATAGAACACAAACAGTATCTGGGTTTATCAGTCCTGTATTGGGCAATGCTTGATTTTAACAGTGTGAAAAGACAGACTTTTTTTCCTCTCCCATATGATGCTTTGTCTGTATTTCTTCTAAATGGTTCAGGACTACTGATTGTGTGTTGAAGTGTCTAATCAGAGAAAGACAAATGGATTTTGATTTAAAACCACAATGTATTTTCCTGTTTCTAATGATAGCATCATCAAGACATCTTAATAGTTACTCAACTCCGGTTATGAATTCTGTTTTCTCGTTCAGAAAGCCGTCTTGGCCTGCCTTCTTGTTCTTGCTGTTAGTGTGCAACTGTCTGATGCCAGTTGCTTTTTTATGCCATGTCAGCCAGGGACGTCCAGTGGAGTGACTGTAGGTAAGAAGTCAATTGCTCTCAGCTTGACAGATATCATCAGAATCAGTGCCTGACTTGATTTGTGCCTTCTGTGCAATTTATTACAATTTAAAAATAAGTGGAAACTATGGAGAGGAACTACTGGGAAAAGGGAGGTAAAATGGGTATGGAGAGAGTGGAAGTTATAAAGTAGTATAAAAAGAAGAGGTTATTTGGAGATCATCACATGGACCAAATTACAAATTAATTTTGTCCAGAGAAGTAGCATAGGCTTAGTTTACCCATCTGCATGAAGTAATACTGCCAAGAACCAGAGGAAACAGAGAGACAAAGGACAGTTTTGTCCATGTGTTGGAAAAGCATGGCCTGTTCTGTTGGTGAACCTCCGTGTTTGGCAGAAGGGGGTGTTAATGTAAAAAGCTAAGAAATATCCCACCCATCTTGTACAAGGAACTTGTTAGTGCAGTAGGCCTGACACTGAAGGCTGCTCACACCCCATGTTTTCAGGCTGTTTTGACATAAAAGGAATCCTGCGAGAATTTGGTTCCAAATGGACAGATTACTGCACTGATTGCTCCTCTTCCAGGGGTGGAATTCGCTGCTGTGCCAGGTGAGTTCAGAGCAGCAGTGGGAATTTTTCTGTGCTGCCATGGTACAACACAAACCACTTCCCTTCACACAGGGGTTCCTGAGAAATGACCAGGACCCTTCTCTCACTCACTTCATAGCATGAAGCTCTGCATTAATATAACACCATCATCACTGAACATGCAAGAAATTCCTCCAAAAAATATAGTTCATGTTTAGCAAAAGATTCTTGCTTTAAAATAAGAAGAGAATTTAATTCTTTGTGGGACTAAAACGTCAGGCAATTTACTGATTCAAGAGAGAATATGTGGTTAAGAAATTTCTATAGATCCTAGTCCAGATCTTCACAAAGGCACACATTGCCCCACTTTCCCCTGAGAAGCAGCTCAAGACACAGTGGCCGGTCTGTAATTTTTTCTATAGCAACACCCAATCACTCACGCAATTATTTATCCCTGCTGTGAGTGAAGAGAAAAAGCAGTGATATTGGAATAGCAAATAAATACAATAATTGAGATCAGAAAACTAGAACTCCCCCCTCATACTGCTTAAGCAGCAGGCTAAGTAACATTTGAGCTGGGAGTTTTGTGAGAGATCCCTTTTCTGCTCCTGAACATCTCCTTCATATAGCCTCCTCATATTAAAGGTGTAGATACCATCTGAAGTAGAAGCCTCTTCTCATCACTTCTTTTTCTTTTCTCAATGACAGCTATGGAAGACCAGATGACTACGATAAGGAGAAATGTGAAAGCATTTTCAACAAGGAGACCTGCTCTTACAAAGTAGTGGAGAAAGATGATCACTCAAAAGAATGCCCAGTCTATTCATGGGTGGGGTAACAGATAAGAGTGGTTGACTGGGGTGGGTATTTCCTTTTATTGTTTTAAAGTTTTCTCTCACAAATTCAAAAACACTTAAAAAGGCTGTTGTTGAGTGAAATCTACTCATAAAACCGAACACATAATAAAATAGAGTATCTACTCACAAAAAACTTCCTTTCTCTGCCTTGTGCTTCACCATGAAGAAAGCACTCATCTATTCCTTCCTTGAGATCAGACATTAAAGCTGACATTTTAAATCATCTTCAGTAGCTGCTAATCTTTATTCTCTCTGGTCATGCTTCAATGCCAGGGAATATATTCTGTAATCTGTAAAACGTTGTATCTTAATGCTAAAATAAAATCAGATGAAGCTGAAAATCATGTGACTTCTTTTCCTCTTTGAAGATGAAACCCAAAAGAATTCACATTCCAAAAACTTGGGAAAGAAATTAAAAGCTACTCAAAAATCCTTCTGAACACTCTTTTCTATGACCATGTTTTACATGATTAATTTTTATCCAGTATGGCTCCCTGGAGACCAACCTATGGGACTCCAAGATCTACTGGCTACCCAATCTAACCGAGCACTATATTTCCATTATACTGACAGCACAGCAGATCAAGTCCTCAATCTGAGATCTAGGTAAAAGAAAAAGTCCTTTATTCAGATTAACCCTCTGGAAATTCGTTTTTAAATTGTCCAATGGGAAGCATTGTGGGTAGATGGAGTGATTGTTCTGGGCTGAGCTCAGGAAAGAAGATCAACAAATCCACAAACAGTAACCAAGGGATTCACTTGCCAGTATAAACTCTCCTTTGGGGTGCTGATTCATGACCTTTATGGTACATTGATTAAATTGCCTCTTTCCAAAAGTGACTATGAGTATCCTATGTCCCCATGTGGTACTTCTCCATAACAGACAGAATGTATCAATGCCAACAGTAACTAAAACGCAAGGTTATTTAATGACATTTCTGAAGGCAGTGGCATAAATTTTCTCAGTGTTTGCAGAGACATTAATGTTCATAGTTTCTGTATACAGGAGATCAAGTTCCATGCAGTCTTCCAAAAGAGGAGGTGATTTTTCTCCTTTATATCACCTTCCTCGTCTCCTTAGTTAATTCCATTTCTGCAACATTAAAGTCTGATAATCTCTTTTTCTCCGGTTATTCTGATGGCACCAGTCTTTTCTTGTCTACTGCACATCACAATCTGATCTCTGAATCAGAATGAAATCTACTGAAATCTATTTATGCCGAGCTTTTTTTCTATGTTCTTAAGTTTGGCAGTTTGGATACTCTCAGATAGAGTAGAAACAGATGAGGTATCCCATCATGTCCTGTCTGACAACTGGCCAAAGGCTGGAAGCATTACAAATCCTGATTTATTTCAGATGTGCTCTACTCAAGCAATTAATGCCATGAAAGAAAGTTTCAAAACCAGGCCATTAGTCTGCCTTGTACCTTACAGGTGCCATACAGACAGGATTCATGGTCTCAGGCATGGATTTTGCTGATCATAGCAGCTAAAACATACGGATTCACAGACTGTCCTAATATCCAGCAAAAGAGAGTTAAAATAACTTGCCTGCCAAGAGGAAATGGCACTTGTGAGGCATTCTGATGTGTTATAGTCAAAAGGAGTGTGGGCTGATCATTTTGGAGCTTGTATTCAGCCCTTTTTATACAGCCTAGAGATCTTCCTCTGTATTAAAGTCATCCCAGCAACAGGTGCAATTTGAGCCCCACCCACAACGAGGAGCTCTTTTCCATATTAGGTTTGTTCTTGCAATAATAAACTGCCTTTACACAGAATCACAGAATAATCTGAGTCAGCAGGATCACTGAATCCACAAGGATCATTGAACTCAGCTTGCAAGTGAATGGCACATACGGGGATCAAATTGACAACTTTAGCATTATTAGCACCCTGCTCTGATCAACTGAGTTTATCTCCTCATAATCCAGCTCTCTAGTTGGTTTAATCCAGACTATTAGTTTCCTGCATATCTCTAGCTATTACCTTTCTTATTCTAGCATTAAAATCTCATTTTCCAGTGTTCTGGTCCAATTCATTGTTCTGGATGACCAGCCTCAGCACCTTCAGCATCAGTCAAAAATTACAAAGTTGGGTTGGAACTGGGTTGGCAGGAACTGTTCCTGCATACTTGCATATACAATCACATTGCACCTACCACAAATACTAGCTTGTCTCTTTTGTTTCTGCTTCCCACTCTCACTGGCTTGGAAAACTCCAAATTTCCTGTTCACAAAACAATCTATCCAGCATAATCCAATGTAGCTATCCAGTATAATCTATCAGATCAAGGAAGCTGATCCTCCCATTCTGCTCACCTCCAGTGAAGCCACATCTGGAACTCTGTGTCCAGTTCTGGGGTCCTCAGTACAAGAAAGACAAGGAACTACTGAAGAGTGTCCAGTGGAAGGCCATAAAGATGACTGGGGCCTGTATCATCTCTCTTGCAAGAAGAGACTGTGGGAGCTGGGCCTCTTTAGTCTAGAGAAGACTGAGAGGGGGATCTCATTAATGTATATATATATATGTCTCAAAAGCAGGTGCCAAGAGAATGGTGCCAGACACCTTTCTGGTGGTGCCCAGTGACAGGACAAAAACTGTTGCTCAGTAGGTCAGACTTGGTGAGAGTACACGTGAATTTAATTTTCTTGTTCTCTGCTATCTGCACTGTCGTACTGCTGGCACATGCAAGCTTGCCATGACAAACCTATGCTGGAGCTAATCCCTCGTATGGTCATTCAAGATAGATTACACCAAATATAGTAACATTTGCAATTAATATATTCTTTCAGTAATTTTTCCTGTTTAAAAGGATAATAGATGCTGCTATTCCAGCCTGGTGGAGCCCAGTTCATCAATCCTTGAGCAGAGGCCCAGGAGCACTGTGATTTAAGTACGGCCTCTAACTAGCTCTTCTAGTCATATCTGCTCTGACGGGCATATGTGCCTGTTCCTCCTGAGGTTTCCTGTGCTTGCAGGGTGTTCCCCAGGACAGGGCAAGAAAGAAGCAGGGAGATTGCATGGGTAAAGCAAGGCCAACAACACAAGAGGGAANCTGCCTCCCTGGGCAGATCATTCCACTCTCTCTGTGAAAAAGCTCTTCCTAACATCCAGTCTAAACCTCCCCTGGCGTTGTTTGAGGTTATGTCCTCTTGTTCTGGTGCTGGCAGCCTGAGAGAAGAGATTCACACCCACCTGACTGCAACCTCCCCTCAGGTAGCTGTAAACAGCAATCAGGTCACCTCTGGGCCTCCTCTTCTCCAGGCTGAACAACCCCAGCTCCCGCAGTCACTCCCCACAGGGCTTGTTCTCCAGTCCTTTCACCATTCTTGTCACCCATCTCTGGACCCACTCAAATAGTTCAACATCATTTTTAAACTGGGGAGCCCAGAACTGGACCAAGTACTCAAGATGTGTCTGACCAGCGCCGAGTACAGGGGAAGAACAACCTCCCTAGTCCTACTAACCACACTGCTCCTGATACAGGCCAGGATGCCATTGGCCCTTTTAGCCACTTGGGCATTTTGCTGAACGTTTTCAAGAAAAAAGTCAGACATTTTGCATGAGCAGCATCAGAGATCTCCATTTTGGCTTCAAAGCAAGAGCATTCAGAGACACAGCCAGGCAGAGCAAAGGGGAGCACACACATAGGCTAAAGAAATTGAAAAATGTACTTCAAACTTAAAATAAACAACTGCCCATACATATAAAAAAGACCTGTCTGCCCCAGTCTGGTAAAGGTGTGAACTGATGGGGAAAGAGAGAATTAGTTAACAGAGAAATATCTTTTTAAAAATTTAGGGTGAGGAATTGGGCAGAGTGCTTTAGCACAACCTAAAAGCATCAGGAAGCCAATCTTTAATTGTGTGTACAAAGGGAAGGCAGTATCACCTGTCACAAGTGGTGGCTGCACTGGGGCTGCTGCACTCCTAATAAATAACAAACTGTATTCTCACTGACAAGGGCCAGGTAACACAGGTAGTGCTTTGGGGAAAATACCAAATTTCACAAAGTTTCCCTTACTAACTTCTCTAAAACATACATGAACCATTTTGAAGTCAGGTCAGATTTATTTTTGTGTTTTAACCCAGTTTTGAGGCTCACCATAGTGTTTAATAATTAAGCAGTATGTTGACAGTAGTTTTGAAACACAAGGTAAAGCAATAGGCATCCAGCAGATCATGTCTAAAGCCACAAATGTCTACTGAAGAAAACTTTTGAATGCGAGCAAGCTGTAATAAAATGGTGGAATTGATACTCTAGTCAGAGCCTCGGTGATATGAAGCCACCATCACATCACCCCTCTGATTTGAGGGAGTGTTGCAGGCCAGTCACTCCAGCTCCAGGCATCTCCTCAGAAAACTCAGGATCCTTTAAATGTCAAAAGCTTCCCAGGGCAGAGTTGCTTCCTTGGCTTGGTACATCATTTCTGTTTTAGCCAAACTGCTGCATTATTTGACCAATTTATTTTGGCAGCTTCCCTGACAGGTGCAGAAGCAAGATAAACAGGGAAAGGAGGTGCTGAATGTTTCTCTCATTGCTTCACGGAATTCAAGCTGAGGAGACCCATGTATTAACTGTTGCTTNCTGTTGCTCAGTAGGTCAGACTTGGTGAGAGTACACGTGAATTTAATTTTCTTGTTCTCTGCTATCTGCACTGTCGTACTGCTGGCACATGCAAGCTTGCCATGACAAACCTATGCTGGAGCTAATCCCTCGTATGGTCATTCAAGATAGATTACACCAAATATAGTAACATTTGCAATTAATATATTCTTTCAGTAATTTTTCCTGTTTAAAAGGATAATAGATGCTGCTATTCCAGCCTGGTGGAGCCCAGTTCATCAATCCTTGAGCAGAGGCCCAGGAGCACTGTGATTTAAGTACGGCCTCTAACTAGCTCTTCTAGTCATATCTGCTCTGACGGGCATATGTGCCTGTTCCTCCTGAGGTTTCCTGTGCTTGCAGGGTGTTCCCCAGGACAGGGCAAGAAAGAAGCAGGGAGATTGCATGGGTAAAGCAAGGCCAACAACACAAGAGGGAACTTCTCTGGATTCAGACTCTGCAAGGGCTACTTCCTGCTGAAGGCAAGTGGGACCTTGTGATCTAAATAAGTTTGTGGAATGAGGCCAAAACTACACCCTCTGTAATCCCAGTACAGAAAAAAGGAAAAAGCAATGTTTATCTGTCTTTAAGGTAACATAGGTGTTGCACTGCCTATGTATTCACAGGTTCACAGGTTATTCTGAGTTGGAAGGGACCCCAAGGATCATCTAGTCCAACTCCCAAGCGATTGCCCACCCAGGGATTGAACCCACATCCGTGGAAACATGGACACCATGCTCCATCCATCCAAGCCTCCCATCACCTAGGCCATGTCACTGAGTTCCTCATCCAGTCTTGTCTTAAACACCTCCAGGGATGGCGATTCCACCACCTCCCTGGGCAGACCATTCCACTGAGAGGTCACTCTCTCTGTGAAAAAGCTCTTCCTAATATCCAGGCTAAACCTCCCCTGGTGTTGTTTGAGGTTATGTCCTCTTGTTCTGGTGCTGGCAGCCTGAGAGAAGAGATTCACACCCACCTGACTGCAACCTCCCCTCAGGTAGCTGTAAACAGCAATCAGGTCACCTCTGGGCCTCCTCTTCTCCAGGCTGAACAACCCCAGCTCCCGCAGTCACTCCCCACAGGGCTTGTTCTCCAGTCCTTTCACCATTCTTGTCACCCATCTCTGGACCCACTCAAATAGTTCAACATCATTTTTAAACTGGGGAGCCCAGAACTGGACCAAGTACTCAAGATGTGTCTGACCAGCGCCGAGTACAGGGGAAGAACAACCTCCCTAGTCCTACTAACCACACTGCTCCTGATACAGGCCAGGATGCCATTGGCCCTTTTAGCCACTTGGGCATTTTGCTGAACGTTTTCAAGAAAAAAGTCAGACATTTTGCATGAGCAGCATCAGAGATCTCCATTTTGGCTTCAAAGCAAGAGCATTCAGAGACACAGCCAGGCAGAGCAAAGGGGAGCACACACATAGGCTAAAGAAATTGAAAAATGTACTTCAAACTTAAAATAAACAACTGCCCATACATATAAAAAAGACCTGTCTGCCCCAGTCTGGTAAAGGTGTGAACTGATGGGGAAAGAGAGAATTAGTTAACAGAGAAATATCTTTTTAAAAATTTAGGGTGAGGAATTGGGCAGAGTGCTTTAGCACAACCTAAAAGCATCAGGAAGCCAATCTTTAATTGTGTGTACAAAGGGAAGGCAGTATCACCTGTCACAAGTGGTGGCTGCACTGGGGCTGCTGCACTCCTAATAAATAACAAACTGTATTCTCACTGACAAGGGCCAGGTAACACAGGTAGTGCTTTGGGGAAAATACCAAATTTCACAAAGTTTCCCTTACTAACTTCTCTAAAACATACATGAACCATTTTGAAGTCAGGTCAGATTTATTTTTGTGTTTTAACCCAGTTTTGAGGCTCACCATAGTGTTTAATAATTAAGCAGTATGTTGACAGTAGTTTTGAAACACAAGGTAAAGCAATAGGCATCCAGCAGATCATGTCTAAAGCCACAAATGTCTACTGAAGAAAACTTTTGAATGCGAGCAAGCTGTAATAAAATGGTGGAATTGATACTCTAGTCAGAGCCTCGGTGATATGAAGCCACCATCACATCACCCCTCTGATTTGAGGGAGTGTTGCAGGCCAGTCACTCCAGCTCCAGGCATCTCCTCAGAAAACTCAGGATCCTTTAAATGTCAAAAGCTTCCCAGGGCAGAGTTGCTTCCTTGGCTTGGTACATCATTTCTGTTTTAGCCAAACTGCTGCATTATTTGACCAATTTATTTTGGCAGCTTCCCTGACAGGTGCAGAAGCAAGATAAACAGGGAAAGGAGGTGCTGAATGTTTCTCTCATTGCTTCACGGAATTCAAGCTGAGGAGACCCATGTATTAACTGTTGCTTTTTTCCCCCAAGCCAACCACCCAAGTTTGATCTAGGTCACTATGTCTAGAGCTAGACTTCAAGCACTTTCAGCAAAAAGAACCAAAGAGAAAAGGTACAGAGGGAAAGCAGCAAACTGCAATAGTCTCCGTGTCTCAGAGGTATCCAGCCATCACAACCACCAGCTAGGCTGGGACAACTTAACCTTCCCTTAGCAGAGGACACCTGCTTCACACTGCAGCCTCAGAAGGCATCTTCATTAATGTCTGCACAACGCAGAGTCCTCTCTCTTCCTCTGTTACCCATTTGACATGGAAAACATTGTTTGTCTCAAGAGGAAAAGTCCAAGCAGGTCAGCAGGAAAATGAACAGGGTCAAATTCAGCCTCTGCTCCATATTTCATAGATAACACACTTAATGTTTCAGGCTTTCATAAGCATTTGATTTCTTTATTCTCAACTCTGCAATCCAAAATGCTTTAAGCTGCTTTCTTTTTGTAGGAAAAAGTGTGCACAGACTGCTTTTATATACACTTCAGTTTAAGGAGGCAGAGCTAACAAGCACTTCTGGCAACAGTAGCCTTGGTCACACTTCAATTTCTTATTTTATAAGTGTACTTTATATATGTAAATGTATTTGTCCCCCTGAGAAACAGCATGATTTATATCAAAGTTATTAATACAGTTATTTGTCTCCAAGGAGGAAAGGATAATTAACTAATCAAAATAATAAAGTAAGGGAAAAATTTAGAATCCTCTATGCCCCTCAAATCAGAATTGCTTATTACATTTCCTTGCAGCTACACTCTTTTTGGAAATATTATCCATTTTAACACTTAGCCTCAAGAGACAGCACAAGATTTGTCAAAAGTTAAGCAGGGACAGAGCAGAAGTGGGTCTCTCCCCTAGCTACACTAGACCCTAATCATACAGTTTGAATTAAAATAAAACCAAATTCACATCACTTATTTAAAGCCCCGTTAGTATATAAGCAATCGTATGTTTTCACCTTGCTGCCTTTGCTAACAAAGTAATTTTGAGCAAATCATTCCCTTCAGAGAGAAATTAATTCATTTAAGGATTACTAGAAAAGGAGTATTTTCTCAAAGCACTTCATTACACCCCAACTGTTTCCTGCAGTAAAACTGCATACAGAGAACATGCTCTACCAAAATCATAAGAGTAACACAAAACTTGATATCTGTACTGCAAAGCTAACAGCGAAATACAATGGAAGTTCTAAAGCTTCTTGCTAAGTACGCAGAAACATATAAACAAAAGGAACTTACATAATCCAGATCTTCTGTCACACCAAACAGTGGTCATCTCCTCCACAACTGTCCCTTTAATCCAGGTCTCTCAGAAAATCACACTCGTTTCGTCATTGTCCCTTTTGTCCAAACCACTTCCAGTGCAGCTTTGCTTCCTCTACCTGTCTGTCAGTCAGTGGAAGTTAACAAGCTCAGGCACACCAATCAAGGTGTCTAATTAAAGCCAGGTGTGCTAAAAGAGCCTCGTTAATGGAATGAATGCAATTTATTGGGCTGGGAATACTTTGGTAACTTTTAAAACTTATTATGCCAATACTCTAATTCAGTAAAGCACTGAATCCCTGCATCCTTAATGCAGCCACAAGGATCTATGCTGGTTTTCCTGGCTGGTTTTGACATGCAGCCTCACACACTGTGTATTACAGAGTCTAATGGCACAAAGACCTGGACCCTTATGGTAAGATATATATTGGATGAAATGTCCTCATTTTACTCTTGCAGCAACAACACTCCCATTGGTGTCCGATTCCAGCTGTGTTAGAGGCAGGGCTTGCATACAGTGAAAGAAAAATGGACCTTTTTCTTTCTTTGCTTTCCTCAGTCCTTAGCAATTTTTCTGGACAGTGCACAGCTCATCTCCCTTGTGCTGCCAAAAAGGCACTATCTGGTTGTGTTGATCTGTCTCTAGCCCCCAGCTCTGGCTTTGCTTCAGTGACTGAGTGGTATAAAACTACAGCCAGGTCCTGCAGGTCACTAAATATGGTCAAAGAAATGTGTCTTGTATAAAATAATTGAAACTACAATAAATCAGTCTGAGAACAGTGGACTTTCCACACCGCCGCACTGTATGAATGACCTGTCCTGTACCTGGGGGCGATCTTCCTGTAGCAGGTCAGTTGAACAATAGCCCCACTGGTCCTTGATGGCCTGCCAGTTCTGAAAGCATAGCCTTTTGGTGGTCAGGCTCTTCTACTGACACCAATGCCGATGTGGAGTAACTGGACTATCTCCTGGAGTTTCTTCAAATTTACACCAGCACAATGGTGCCAGTGAATGTCAGCACACAAAACAGGCTTTGAAAGACTTTTTGAGGTGCCACTTTCTGATCGATGATCAGAACAAGTTAGAGCGTCTGTTGGCAGCTGAGGTGCTCACATTTGCGTCACCTCTCTTTGCACTGACCATTGTTTCCTCAGTGTATATAAATAGACACTACTCCTTGCTATTGAATGTGAGTGGCCCATGCAAGTATGGTAAGTTATCAGCTTTGTATGTGTGTGTGTGTGTGTGTACACTGGAAGTATTTTTTAAATTTGACTTTATTTGGAATAGGGTTAAGTTTTATAAGGACGAGTTATGGACTCATCCGTAACTCTGTACAAGTGAGTTTGCTAGAACTTTGGAAAAACCCCCACTTAATTCTAAAGAAAAATTCTTGTTTCTTTTCTAGAAAGTCTTGCTGGTTTTTTGTTTGATCCTTCTCTTCTCAAGAACTCTGTGTGTTACTCGCTGTTACCTTAGGCCAGCCAGCAAATATGGTGAGAATAGCAAATATATTAGACATTTCTGAAACCTTAATTCAGAGACTCAAAGCCTTTTCTTCTTAGAAATGTTGGAATAGTAAAATATGTTCTTTTTTGGGGAATGATCCAAGCAGGTGCATACTGTATAATCAGCCCACCTAAAAGCATCTCTGGACAGAGAGAGACTATATCCTGTACAATAGTTACCCTCTGGGCTGATGTACAACTGAGGTACTTGCCCATGTAGAAAGAAACATGTACTTTTAAGCAGCATTGACTAACATTGAGAGGGTACCTGACACTAAAATCAAAGCAAAGACAACACACCTGGTATTCAGATTTAGTTTTGTAGAGCAAGTTGAAATCTAATAACAACTGGAGAGGAAGAAGGAGTGAGAAAATGAAGTCTAGACCTGTAAAGTTGAATAAGAGAAAGAGCAAAAAGATTTTGACATAGTCATAAGATCCATTGCAATAACAGAATAATATGCCTCTGGTATGTGGCTGCTCCCATTTATCCTGGTGTGTCATATACTCATGCACACTGCAGGAGCAAAGACGTCGTATCTTCTCTGTGAAGCACTGGATTAGTCTCTTCCCTGATGTGAGTCTATGGAAATTAGCTTTGATGACTAGTCTGCAAACTTCTAAATCCATGATTTATGTCTATTGATCTACTGATTATTATTTTCTGGTGTGTACATATAGGGTGCCTTTCAAACAGAAATCTTTATGTTTTTGGTGCGGTGTGGAAGAATGAAGATTGTTTCCAATGCAGGTGTAAGATGACTGCAATGATTTGCTGCAGCTTGTAAGTTCACCCTAATTATTGTTTGCTTATTCAGGAACTCATTGAAATATTGAGACTAGAAAGAACCCCTTTGAAACATGCATTGAAATACCATACTTATGTGGGTGAAACTCCTTTTTCTGTTTCCCAATTAAACCTAATAATGACTAACAAATAGTCTGGCAATCACACACACCTTTTGGGAAAGAAACAAAATGAAACATAGCTAGGGTTTCCCAGCACACAGCTCTTCCTCATCACCTAGTCCCTCTTTAGATTCGGACACTAACTAGGTGTATGGCTCCCTTTAGTCTCTGGTTTCTTGCTCCTTCAATTCATCAGTTTGTCTCCAGACACCTAATAACACACATACCCATAACACACATACCTGTGGACTTTAGTAGCTCTGCACAAAACCACTGACCTGCAGGCATCTATTCAGGCCAAAGCTGTGCCATATCCTTTCCATGCTGCTAAAAGCCCACACTCCCTCCTTATCGAAACAGCAGCTACGTGTCATGCTCCAATAATTTGCTTCCTTGAGTATTCCTGCCTCACAGATGGCAGGTAACTCATCAAGGAGAGCTGTGTCTTCCTGAATATAGTGATGTAAACTGACTAAATTCCCAGAAGGCTGGAAAAATTCTTTTTAAAGTGAGGGACAAAGAGTCCCATAAATAAATTGCGAGGAAGGCTACAATCCAAGGAACCTTTGTTTTTTCTCAGCCATTTGAGAAAGGGAGTTAACCTGTGCTGAGCTCTGCTGGGAGGTATTCATGCTGCGATGATTCAGCACTCTTTAAATTGTTTGTTATTAACAAGAAAGTTCTAGTTTGAATGGAGAAGATATAATTAATCCCTATTTTGTCTCTATGTGGGAATTTACACTAATCCCTAACAAAATGACTAGTGAGAACTGCACTTAAAC
The DNA here is from genome assembly GCA_013390025.1 of Pitta sordida. NCBI lineage: Eukaryota > Metazoa > Chordata > Aves > Passeriformes > Pittidae > Pitta > Pitta sordida. The sequence goes on from WEKX01019341.1 coordinate 23,114, forward strand.
AGGAACAAACATTGGGAAATTACTTCATACGTTAAAAGCCCCGATCAGGGATCTGTATTGCTCCTATGATAATCCATAGCACTTGTTATGTACGTATAACCATGAGCCAAATCAATCCATAATACAGCTTGCTCCAGGGTGGCTGTAGCTTAGTAAGCATCCTCCGTAGTCCATGTTTCAGCTGCTAATTTTCTCTTTTCCTTTCTCAATGACAGAGTTTCAATCCCCAAGAGCTATGACAGGGTGAACTGTGTTGGCCTATTCCACAAGAAAAGCTGTTCTATCAGAGTGGTGAAGAAGACTAATCCTGACATAAGTTGCAAAGTCTACAATGGAGTTGGTTAAGAGCACGTGATGTATTTCTCCTCTTTCACACCTGCCCCAGAAGTTGAATATGCAGGCCCTGGATCTCTCCTTTAGAGAAAGGCAGCAAGAAGCATGGTTTCAGTAGCATTGGGTTTTCCTCATGCTTTTCACAGCTCTAATTGTGCCATATCTATCTCATTTCTGACACTAGGTGGTTTGTCTTATGCACATTTGTAACCAAGCTTTACCACAGATAACTTTGTGGCTTTTTTCCCTTATGGGATCCAGAGTTAAATAAATTTTCATATCACTGCTTTTCTTTCCAAGTGGTCACTGATTTGTCTTGTTGAAAACAGAAGTATTCATGGCATCTATAAATGTTTGTAAATGTAATTATTGATTTGGAAATTATCTAGCTTTTAAACAGGTATTATATAAATTGTTGCCAGACAAAGGGATTCATTATGCTATCTTATTGACATCTCTGCAAGGACATGTTTACTAGAAGAAGGAGATGATGCAAATCAGAAAACAACCCCTTGAAAATCTCCCTCCACACTGGTGCCTTGTCCATTAGAGCAGATGTACAAGGGAACATACTCACCAGGACATGACTGGTGTATTACAAAAAAGGCAATCCCATACCTCAGAATCCAGCCTACTGCAAAAAAATGCCATATAAATAGCTCTGTAGCCTTCCATACTAGGGTAGAATTTCCTGCAATAATCCTGTTTGACTCAAAGTCCACTGACAAACAACCCCATGAAAGCTGTTTATACAGAAAGACTACGCTATAAATCATGTTTAGCCTGTAGACTTCAAGCACTACACTGTGGCTGGTACGAAGTCCATGAAAGTACTTAATATAAGAAATATCCTATAAAACCTACTTAGACAATATTAAGAGCAATTATAAAAAGAGTGCTGTACAGCTTAAAAGGTTCAGATAAATAATATGAGTACACTCAGTTTATTCAACGCTGACATCATAGCCCTTTTCCTTCATCTGCCTTTTCTCTACCTTGCTGAAGTGTATTACAATTAAATATTTCATCTGATGGAAACAACAACTTCTTTCAATATCTGTTGTGGAAAATCATAATCATATGGTCTATTTTCAAGTGTGGGCTGGGAGCACACAAGTAGAAAACCTACACATAATAAGGAAAACAGCTTACGAATTACACATTAGGAAAAAAACCCGTCCATGGCAATCAATAAGGTGATTCCAGGAAGCAGGTAAAATGAGAAAAACAACTGTATCTTCTTAATTCTTTGGGCCTTGGGATTAGTTAGAACTGGCTAGTAGCAGCTCTCTTTGATAATATCCCTCTGTGCCTTCTTGGAGTAATGGTGTGGACATAACTGCACCTGACTATCACACTGCCAGTCTGTGAGGAAAAGACACTGGAGGGGCCATCACTTCCCTACTTGGGAAGGGTGGATCAAATTACTTCACCCAGTCATATATATGTTTTTTTATATATATATATGTATACATATATA
>WEKX01019349.1:1298-24649 GCA_013390025.1 Pitta sordida
TTCAGTCTGGAGAAGAGGAGGCTGAGGGGAGACCTTATTGCTCTCTACAACTACCTGAAAGGGAGTTGTAGCCAGCTGGGTGTCAGTCTCTTATCTCTGGCTACAAGTGATAGAACAAGAGGACACAGTCTTAAACTGCGCCAGGGGAGATTTAGACTTGACATTAGAAGGAACTTTTTCACAGAGAGGGTGATCTCTCAGTGGAATGGGCTGCCCAAGGAGGTGGTGGAGTCACCGTCCCTAGAGGTCTTTAAGAAAAGGTTGGATGATGTACTTGGTGGCATGACCCAGATATTAGGGTAGTGTGTTATAGGTAGGATGGTGTGTTGGTAGCAGGATGGCAACAGGTTAGGTAACAGGTTTGGCTAGGTTAGCTAATAGGTGATAGGTTGGACTTGATGATCTCTATGGTCTTTTCCAACCTTACTGATTCTGTGATTCTGTGAGAGCCTCTTGCAAGCAATGCTCTAAGCCTTTTGTGCTGAACTTCATATACAAGCAAAGAAAAGATAGAGCCTTCAGGCAGGAGGCAAAATGCTTACTCCAGTCAAAATGACAGCCAGGGAATTGTTGATGGTGGGCCGAAATGCCTTTCCTGAGGCGGAGGTGGATGCTCTCTGCACACTTTGTTTATACCATCATGGACCTTTTGCCTAGGAAAGGGCACTGAAATTTGCTTTGCTGTTGCATATGTCTGTTCCAGCACTTGCTGGAGCTGCATCTCTTTTCAGTCCTGATGGTCTTTTGAAGGGGATACCCCCAGTGGGACAGCATCCTGCTGTTTGCTGTGGTTTTAGGCTCTATGCATGGAAATACTGACCAAAGGAGTGTGACTAGGTCCCCTTCCTTGCTAGTAGTGGTCAGGTGCTGGGGAATGGGTGTGTGTATGACAGTCAGACTTGAAAATAAAAAATATTGTGCAGTTCTCAAGAGCCAAAGTTTAGAGCAAACACAGCAGTTGTTCAGTAAGCCACTGTCGTGGTTTGACCCTGGCTGGATGCCAGAGATTCAGCCTCTCCTGGAGGAAAAAAATGGAAAAATAAAACTGATCACAGGCAAAAAAAACCCAAGGAAAACTACAAATAAAGAATACAAAGGATTTATTTATTAACTAACAAGATCAGAACTTATGTGAGAAGCATCATTTAAAGGGCAACCTTTTCCCGCCCCCCCCTCCTTCTCTTACAACAGATTTCATATTCCCTTTATTCACCAGGAGACCAAGGGGGACAGGGGTAGGGATAAGCCAGGCAAGTTGGTATTTCTGACTGGATCCAGGGTAGGAACCATCTCTCTGCCTTTTCATAAAGTTCTCTCTCTCTGTCTCACGAGAGGAAAAATCTTTCATGACCCTTTCCCAAGTGAGATCTTGACCCCAGGACGACAGTTCTTCCATCCTCTGTTGTCCGAGAGTCATAGCACAGGATGCAGTGTTTTAAGTGCTACTCTGCTGCTTCATATATGAGCCCATCCCAAAGTACATAGTTCAGATCCTAACACAATGCAATTCTGTCACAAACATCCATCCAAAGGATCTCTGCTGAGCTCTCAGCTCTGGCGGCCAAGTGTTTCTGGGGTCCCCAAACATCCACAGCCTTTGCAGCATAATTCTCCATCTTCAGTCGTGGCTTCAATGGATTCTGCATCACTGGTTCCTCTCTCTCTATTCCATAGGCTTACACCATGGTTGATCCATTCCATGAGCAGCAGCGGGATGCCTGGAAGAACATTCCTACCCCTTCTCTAGTAGGCCTGGGGGGCCTTCATACCTTTCAGCCTCTCCACACAGGTTCTGTTCTGGCACACTACATCGTACTACTAAGGGGTTTTTTCTTCTCTCCCAAATATATTTATTCACAGAGGCATTCCTATCTCTGCAACCTTGAATCACTGGCAGCAACTGAGGCCCAGGAAAGAGCTGAGCTGTTTACCCCCTCACTGCCAGAGGAGCAAAATACCCAAACCAGGACAGCCAGCCATTGCCTTCTGGATTTTGTAGCTGTCTCTTTGTGTGCCAAGAAACATAAATTCCTGTTTGTGATTCCCATCACAGCTACAATGAGATTTGCCAGCACAGATACCCTGCACTGGCTTTCTAATATGTGCATGTTCTGAAAGAAAAGGTTTGTTTACATCAACCTTTTGTTTATGAAGATCCTTACATCTGGCCTATGTCCTGAAAATAACAATATCACTTGCCTAGTAGTATGTATAGTAGCCTTCTTAAAATAAGGGGTAGGTTAATGTACCCTGCTCTGCCCTCTTCTTAATGACACTGCATATTTTCACTGTTAGTTGTTGAGTTATGAAAACAAATATATTTGTACACTGAGAAGTTTGTGTTTACTATAAACACTTTCCCTACTTGTTGGCTTTCCTTTTAGCAGCTGTGATTTAAAACCAAGGCAAGCCAAAATGTACCAGTTTTCTCTGCCATGGGGTACGAACTTGCATGCCTGTTGTTGCCAGAACAAATCAAACAGGGGGGGCTAGTGTTGTTTGCTTAGCTTATTTTTGTTTAGATTTGAGGTTTCTTTTGTTTTTGAAGTCTGTCATTGCAGTACATTCAGTCCCTATCCAAAGTAATAATTTGCCTAACCACTCAGGAGCCTGCCAAGTTTACATAAGGGATTGCAGCCAGGCAGCCAGTAGGGCTGCCCTCCAACAGCTGTGGATTCTTCAAGAAGACATTTCAGAAAAGGGGTAAAGGTCTAGAATGAGGCTGGTGGGGAGGTGGTGAGCATGGTTGCCTTCTGCATCCTTCAGTGTGCAGCAGCCTCTGGCAGGCCCTGATCTGAGCCCTCAGAGAGGACCGTTTGTGTAAGGTATTGTTGCTGTTTGTCCCTTTGTCTCTTTAGGTTGTGTTGAGTTAGTTTTTCCAAGCTGACTCATTTAACTTTGAGAGTACATTTGTCTCCACCCTCCTCTGAAATCAATTCCCTTCTTTCTTGCATTGTGGGATGCTGGCAGCAGGAACTGCCTTACATAATGAATTCGTTAAGCATTCGGTTTTCTTAAAACACAGACACAAAAATATGTGATTTATGTGTCTCTCTGAAGCAGGTAGCTGTGAATGGTGAATCAGGGTGTGGTCTGATCTCTTCTTGGGTTCCTCTCCCTTGTCTACAGCCAAGATGTAATGACAATCACAGAAGCATGTAATTATGTAGATTTTTCTCACTCGAGTCACCTGGGTGGATTTCAATGTACTTTTCCAAGCATTTGCCTTATCTCTTCCACCCTGCACCGCTTACTCTTTTAAATTAGGGTTTGTCTATTACACTATTTCAATCTTCCTATATATCTCTAGCCATCTTACCCTTACTTCTCCTTGCAAGATTTACATAGTGACAACTTACAGCTTGTAAGATGGAGAATATTTTGAATCTGATGCCCTGACTTGTGCCACGGAAGTGGAGTTTCATCTTGGAAGCAACAAGAGTCATGTAGGAAACAAAGATCTGGTGACTATTAGAAGTAGAAAGCCCATAATCACTTTTTTTTCATAATGTGAATATGGAAATAAAAACTATTCTTTCTGTCCATGAGCCAAGTGTATTAGCTTTTCCTGTTTCTTGGGACAGCATCCAGCAGCCTTAGAAATCAGAGAAGGACTACAGTGAGTTCACAATAATTGGGTAACAAAGCTGAAAAAAACCTGACTCCCTTCCTGTATCTCAAGCATTGCTCTCTCAGCTAGAAGGATTCTTTATTTTGTTAGTTCATCTAGTTAATTTCGCTTTTGTACCTGCTTTGAGGAGAAAGTCTCTACATCTCATGAGTCTGGTGGCTTTCTGATACCAACTGGGTCAGATAATAGTTTTTGCTGAGGAAATAAAGGACAAACATCTCCATAATTTTGAAGTAAAATTTAAACAAGAGGATCACTAAAAACACACAGTGAAGAATTTAATCCAGCCTTGGAAATTTTTATGCTTTTAATATTCATGTTTACAAAAACTAAGCCACCCATCACTAACCTGTCTTACTAGCAACTAGGGAAGAGGCAGAGCCTCTGCACTATAATTTGACTTATTTTTGCTGCAATAAGTGAGTATTTCTCTCTCCCGTAACTTCCTTAGCCTGTCTCCTGAAGTTCCTGGTGCATTGTTCAGATGAGGAGATTCAGTGTAGTGTGCCTTGTTTCCCGTAGGTTTGCAGAGCAAGCAGTCTTCTGCCACCTGGAGCTGTGAGGTTCTTCTTCCTCTGTGGTTTCCCAGAGGGGACCCAGGCCTATGTCCTGCAGGAAAATCAGCGGGCAGAGGTCACTGGGTTCTCAGTCAGGCTTGTTTGCTGCTGCAATTTCCTGGTTCAGCTGGAAGAGCTGTGCATTCAGACGTTGTGTTCAGCACGTTGCAGCGTAGGCTGGTGCAGTTCAGCTCTGACTTCCCATTACACACATGTATATTTTTAATCAAAGTGGTCAGCTGGCTGCCTAATAAGAAAAGGCTCAGGGTGACAAAGCAGGGTTGTCACTCACTGCTGTTGCTTGCATCAGTTTGTCTCTGAGCTGTCTCCTTTTCAATGGTCAGTGGCCATGAGAGATTTCCTCTCATTTTATCTATTTTTAGGAATGTTATCCCAACCTGACTGCTTATCTACAAAGTGCACTTTCTCACACTGTCTCAGTACCTTGCTCCTGGCCTGAGAGGGTTGCAGTTAGGAAGTGTGAGGATAGTTATAGTGAGGATAGTTATAGTCCTGCACCAAAGCTTTTCTTTTCATCCTGCACCTGCTGCAATAAGTGTATTTGTGCTATGGATGCCTGCAAAGAGAGGCCAATAGGTAGTTGCAAAGAAAAACTAAGGCTGCTTGGATGTTAATGATTTCCGTTCATTGACAGGACTCCTGGAAACAAGAAATTCCACCATCAATTACTCAGTTCCTCCAAGCTCTCTACATTCAGAAAGTTTGAGTCATGTAGGGAGGGATTAATATCTAATAAAATAACATTTTTATTGCTCTGCATTAGGATTAGAAACCACCTAGCCACTATGAAATGATTACTCTCTTGGGAGCACTGCAAACAGTACACCATGTTTTATAAAATTTAAGGATGTTTCCTAAAAAAAGGAATGAAACCAAAAATTTTGCAACTGCCAAAAAAAAAAAAAAATATCAAGTGACCAGTTTTGTGAGGGCTACTACACATCAAAGGAAACAAGTTTCCTCTAAAATATTATTGTTACCTTTTGCTGGGTTTATGCCCCTTGGGTAGAAAAATCTGGAATTTTTTTGAGACTATGAAGGTGCGTTGGGAAGTTGAAAACTTAGAGACCTTACTCTTGTTGTTCTGAATGTTCCTGATAATTAAGTGTAGGCCTATGCTGAACTTAAGTTTTCCTGCGGTATTCACTTGTACTACTCCTGAGTGACTTGCAGTGGGACAGGAGTGTATTTGCAACAGCCTGGACACATACAGAGCAGTCAGACTCAAAGCTCATGTTAAAAATGAAGGGCACAGCAGTGAGCTCTGCTGATTGAGCCAAGAATCATTGTATTTGGCTGTGCATAAACAGTTACTTGTTGTTTCTTGATGCACAGTTGTGTGCAGGAAGAAACCCTGGGACTGACCAGAGAGGGTTGTGTTCTGCTCAAATGCAGTTAGGTTTTAAGAGGACTGGGCAGAGTTGCCTTTTAGCCAGGATCTCCCTTGCTTCCATGGCAGATGCATCTTCCAGCTCTAGGCAGAGAGATGGAGTTATTCTGACCCAGCTCACTCATCTTTTAGTGCCTCCCAGCCAGAGTCAATCTCTCCTGTCAAGTGATGTTTTCCCACCAACTCCCGGGAGCGAGGCCAGACACTGGGGCACTTGTGCAAAGGGAGGACTCCTTTCACTCACGTCATTAGCTGAAGGAGGGGAGCTATTTCTAGAAGCTTTTTTTCAGGCGGGTAACTCTGCCAGACTGCCTCCCTTGCCAACACAGATGCCAGTATATCTTCCAGTGGAGTAAAAAGCTGCGTGCAGCAAATGTGGCTGGTGTGGCCCGTTCCTCTGCTTTCCTCAGTCCCTTCTGATGTCCTTGTTTTTCGTAAGGCTGAGGGTAAACTGCAAGTACTATTTCACTTGAAGATGCTTTAGAAACATGGAGATAAAAGGACAGTAATTTTGTAAAGGATTGGAAGGATGTTTTCAGAAGATAGGAAAGTGTAAAAACGGTGACATTTTTGGTAGGGAATATAAATAATAGAGGAAGTACCCGGGGCTCATTTGAATTTTTTGGAATTTTTTTTCTAGGAACTAAATGCTTTTTCTTCAATGTTTTCTATGGCAGATGTTTTCATTGGTTTGAAACAGCTGGATTTTTAAAGGGTCTTTGTGCAGACTTTTGTAGAAATAACAGTTTAGAGGAGTGGGAGATCTTTCGTTTAGAAATTCCATTAGATCAGCAGAGCTTTGGAGAAAGCCTGCTTTGAAAATAACTTGTACCTGACTGGACTCCTGCTTGTATTCTTTCTCTCCCATGCTCTGGCACTTGAACTTGCTGGTGCAAATGAAGAATTTAGTGACCTTGTCATTCAACATGCTTTACTCCATTCCCATAGCAGATTAGCTGACATAACCATTCATCACTTGTTGCTTTCCCAGGAAACCCCTTCAGAACCTACTCCCAGTCCTCCCCCTTGTCCAGGATGGAGGCCAAGAAATAATTTCTAGGCTATCCCATGGGGCAAGAGTCCTTTGGAATAAGTGAAAGTGGCTGACAAGCGGGTGTGGCAGTGTGTGCAAACAACACTACTGTTTAATGAAGAGCAGCCACAGCAGCTAATCCAGGTCTCCAGGGAGTTTGGGGTGTCTCTTGCAATGAGAAATGAACTTTCATGCTTACCTATGGGCTGAGATCAGGAGCACTGAGAACATGAAGCTCTGAGAAGCTTTCAACTTGGTCTTTTCTTTTGTCCCAGCAAGTTTAAAAAAAATTCTGGAATATATTTCCTCAATAGATTTTAACTAGTTTAGTTTAAAATGCAATTTGGCCTCTAAATTACAGGAAGTGCAAAACCCCAGTATATTCTCCATGGATGTGTCAACAAGGTTTGTATTTCTATGCCAGTGCACAAAATAAAAGGAAAATGCAAACAATAAAATGAAGTCATCTGAGTGCAACATGTTTTTCTCTTGGACAAGAGAAGTACCAGTTAAGAAAACAAATGAGAAAATTCTGCAGATTCTGTCTGCGCAGTTCACCTAAGGCTTGCTGTTCCTGAACAAAGGCAACTGTAAGTTGTAGGAACATTAAAAATTCACCATCATCTCTGATGAGTGGCATCAGTAGTTAATTATTCTCACAATTTAAAAATATCTCATTTCTAGACATAATTTGTCTATCTTTGATTCCCAACTATTGGATCTTGGTCAGTTTGTACTAGGTCAAGTATTAATGTTTTCTGCATGCATAGACCATTTTATTTCAAGAGCACTAAATATGGGGATTTAATATTTATGTTCCTTTCATGGGTTATCTCTGAGCACTTTTCAGTTCTCACAACTTGCTTGAGAATGGGAATTCCTGAGTCTTCTGTAGCAATCATTGCAGCAGGAAATACAGGCATAACACACCTTTTCCATGCAATATCCATGTTGATACCTCTGAGAATGATGACACAATCATTCAGGTCTTGTATAGAACTGCTGGTCTGGCATGACGTTGTATTCCCTAGTGGGACCCATTGCCTTGCATATAGTTCCCCAATTTTACTCTTATATGGCTATACTGAAACTTCCAATCCTGGCTTGTACACAACATACAAAAAGAACTACCACTATAATTTAACATTTCCATTCAGATTGATAAAATTGCTGAGTAAAACAAAGCTGAATGCCAGCTTTGGAAAGTCACCATCAGTACTTTTACCCCCCTTTCTGAGGATTCCCCTTTCACTAAATTACATTTTTTATGTATTAGTTGGTCCTTCTTTCTGTTTATGCCCATTTGGAGAAGGCCTATTTAATTGTCTATCTGCTTTATTTGGACATGCACACAGTTTCTATTTACATGAATGCTTATTTCACATGTGCACACAGGTCTTCTGGCCTGTGGGAGATCTTGCAGGGTATTTATCATTTGTAATTGCACATATTCATATGCACGGATACTCTAAAGAGGAAAATGCATGTATCAATGCATCTATGCGTACATAAATAATGGCATTTTAAATTTCGTATTTGTGGCATTTTGAAAAGTATGTTCTTTAATTTTCAGTCTGGTGATATCTTTCCTTTGTGCTTCCTTTTTTCTGCCAGAGGGAAAATATTGCATAACTTAGTAAATACTGTGGGAATAAATTGAGCATATCCTAAAAACTCTCAGACTTTTTCAGACCAGGCAAGATCTCTTTTTTCTCTCCCTTTTTTTTAACAGTATCTAATTTGTGTATGACTGTACAGTGAAGCAAGGGATATCTGCTTTTCAGGAGGCAGACACAGGTTCACAGGTTCAATCACATCCTCATAAAATCCATTATCTAGATCACTTGTAGTTTGTATCCTCTGATGCTGGACACATCTTCTTCCTTTGCTTCATATGCTGAGAAAATTACTTGGTGTGCAGCTAAGTATGAAAGGGAGAGAAAGAGAAGAAAGCAATTCTGTAATGATGATTGACAGGAGACTTCCTTTCCAAACGTGTGGTTATTCTTTAAACTTTGCTGGAGAAAAGTGATTATTCATATTTAGTTCCAGCCAGTGGTTGGTTTGGGTTTTTTTCTTTGTTGAATCTCAGTAAGAAATTTGCAAATCAGATAATTTGAACCTAGATGTTGCCTTGGTGTAGGTGCTGAAGTGTGCTGGTATGTTTTGATATTTCAAGGGGCTTCATAATTTTTATTGTTATTTGCTATCTATTCTCCTGAAGTGTTTGCAATACACTAAGGAACATATATGTAGTTAGTGGAGAGGATGCTGTGCCTGTCCTGAGAGTGGGTTTTTCCTCATCCTCTGCATGTATGTTTGGTGGTACGATAAAGGGTCTCTGTGCTGCGTTGTTGCTGCCAGCAGATGAATTTGGCCTTTCTGAGCAGTAGGAACACAAGAAGTACATGAAATTTGTAAAAGAGGTTTTGTTTCACATCTTTAACTTGGGAGAACAAATTCAACAACTACAAATAAATCCAAAACAAAATGTGGACCCTTTTATATGTGATAGTCCAACTTGAATTACAAAAGTAAAAAGGCATAAGAGGGCAGGGGGAGGGTAGGAATTCCTGCCTCGGTCAAGTAGAAGTTGACTTCAAGGTAAACATCTGTGTGAAGGAAGCAGAATTGTTTGGAGATAAGAGTGGAGTTCTTTGGCAGCTTTTGTCTGCCTCCATTGTGTGCCAAATAAATCACTTGTGATCCATACTCCAGAACAAGGGAGGTGAAGAATTAATGAGTTGTGTGCTCATTTAGCTGGTGAGAGATTCAGAAGGCCCATTGAGACAAGTGTGTACTGAATTAAGGTGACTGTTGCATCGTGGGATGATTTCCTGCTGTTTGAGTAGCAGGTACTCCTGCTCTTACTGGTGGTTGGGCACTCTGCCCCAAAGTATGTACTTTAAAAAATTTCACTCTCTTTGACATTCCTCCATGTTAAAATCTTTAGTTGCAGTATCTGCAGCTGCTCAAGAAATAATTAAAACCTTGGAAAACCAGCAGTCCTAGCAACCACCAGCTATCATTTTTTCAAATTTGATTGCCATTCTTTATCATAGAGTGTTGATGCTGCATGCGAGTGGTGCTGGGAAACATGAGCTAGTGTACCTTTTCTTAGTTGTGATGGTTTTGACAATGTTAAAGAGGCAGATGAGGAAGGAGAGGAGAAAACTGATACCCCATTGAGGGAACTCCAGAAGAAGAGAACAGAAAGAGAAGGTGCATCTGAAGGTGTTGATAGCGCAGGGAGCCCTACAACTTTGCTGTTTTCCCAAGTCCTCTGGTTGAATTTAGCATGATGCCATGAACTAGCCTTCTTCACTGATGCTAATTCATAAATTAATCTTTCTCGTCATTAGAGCATCTCTTTTTGTTAGTGAATTCTTCTCAAGGAGCTTAGCATTTTTGAGCTTATTTATATGGGCAAGTCTTGTGGAAGTTATGACAGAATAACTAGTAGTATATAAATTCAGACTACAGCAGCTATTTGAGTTATTCCACTTCTGTTTATTCAGCAAGCTGCTCTGGAGATGTAGATGGGTCTCTAGTTAAATGTGGAAAATTAATTTTTTTAGTGGCACCCTGATGGTAACACTCTGTTTATAGAAGTGTAATAAACTATGAATAATTGTGTGTGCATAAGAAAAGACTGGCTGGGAAAAGGCAATATTATTTACTGTTGAATTGGGAAACAGCACAAGGTGCCTTTGTTTTATACTGAAGTAGTTTTATGCATTAGAGTAAAATCTTTCTCTCATGGTTTTAGTTGCTTAAGAGCATGTATGGAGCATTTAATTTAACAGGAAGTCATCAAGATAGGAGCAGCCAAGATCCATGATGGCAGAGTGCTTTATTAGCATTGCTGACTTTCCAAAAAAGGGACCCTGTGCCGTGGCTGGTGTGACTGTGTCACAGCAGAACAGGCTTGTGCTGAGGCAATGTCCAAAAGCATTACTCATGCACTCTTCCAGTCAGCCAGCTGACAGAAGCAAATATTAAACAGTTCAGGGCACTGAAGTGAAGCCACTTCTCAATTGACCTCTGTGTCTCTATGCCATGCCACTGCTTTCTGAGACTGCAACTGCTTGCTGCTCTTGTTTTTGACAGTGTTTTGAATATTGATGTGAATTTTTGAAGATTAGCATGTGCCATTATGTTTTAACCACCTAAAATGTTGAGACGATCCATTCTTTTATGCCTCGTTGTAGGTTTGGCCTTGTTCCGTTCCCCATCACAAAGTAAGCAGTGTGGTAACATTGCTCACGGGCAGGGCAGCAGCAGTAGTGCTTCTGTCCAGTGTACGGGGAAATTGAAGTTAATTCCTTAGGCCTTCTGGGCGGAGGTGGTGCAAAGGTGTACAATAAAATCTTGGGTATGCTCCTTTAGCAGCCATTAAACATTTCACTGTAAGACCTTCTTAGCGATTTTGTACTGTTCATTTTCCGAGGTTGCTGTGTCCTGGAAATTGGCACATACTTTGTGTGGGCCACCCGTTGTATGTGTTTCTTTTGCTACAGCGGCTCGGTGCCTCCTACAGATCCAGAGCAGATGTCCTGGAGCTCCATGAGCTCTGGGTGCATGACGAGCGGCCTGCCCGGGGCATCCTGCCCGCCCGCCGAGCCAGCGCCGCTGCAGCGGTGGGCTGGGAGCTCGCGGGTGCCTGCATTGCACCCAGGGTGACGTTTACGAAGGGCGGTGGGCTATATACGTAGTTACTAAAAGGGATATAGAAGACCTTGCGGGGTCTTTCTGTTAAAAGGTGTCCTGTAGTCATTAGCCCGCAGCTTCCGATATCTCTTGCCGGCCCGGGAGCAACTGGACATCACAAACCGCGTGTGATGGTAACCGGCGCCTGCCCAAGCGGGCGGCGCGCACCAGAGCCGCGACCGGGGCCGGGGCTGGGGCTGGGTGTCCCGATTCCCCAGCGGCAGAGGTGCGGGGCCGGGCCTGGGCTCTGGGCGGGTCGTCGTCAGCCGCCAATCCGGGGCTGGCGGCCCCTTCGCCCCTCCCCAGGGCCGGTCTGCTCCCCCCGGCGGGGCGCTGGCGGCGCTGCGGGCGCGGAGAGGGACGCGGTGGCGGCTCCATGGCCAGCATGGCTTGCGAAGTGATGCCTCTGCAGAGGTACGTGTCTGGCCGGGGCAGCCTCCGTGGGCACGGGGGGAGCCGGAACACCCGCCGGGGAGCTGAGATACCTCTAATAACCTGACGCAACAAATCAGGTTATTAGCGGCTCTCCGAGGGTGGGGAGGTTTTTTGCTTACTCCTGCGGGGAGGCGGGCTCGATGTAGCGCCCCAAAATCCACACAGCCTTCTCCCTGCGGGTGGCCTGCCGCAGGGTGGGAGCTGCTCAGAGGTTTTTAGGGATGTAGGTGTCCCAGGGTCATCCCCTCCCGGCCAGCCGTGGGCGTCCCGCCGCCTGCCCGCGGCAGGGGCTGTACCGCGGTTGGGAGCGCGGCCGGGCTCGTCCCTGCGCACAACCAGCGTGAGCTGCCTTCCAGCAGCACGGGCGAGAGGAAAAGGGTTGGTTTTGTTTCCAGGGTGCCGGCACACACCTCCCTCCAGCACCAACTGTGAGTGCCTACCTGTGCTGGCATGTGGTCCCTCCACGATGTGACAGGGACAACTGCAGTCAGGCTTGTGAAATGGCAGGGCACAGACCCACTGCGGGGAGGAGTGTACACAGCCTTTCATTGGGTCATTAAATTTTTATTTTTATTACTCTTTCAGTCTCAAAATTAGTCGGCCCATACATACCCTACTGCATTCAGCTGGGCTGAATATCAGTCTTTCTGTAATCTACAAAACAGTAAATAAGAAATTTACTGTGCCTTTTCAGGACTGTGGTGGTGCTGTTACAGCAGAAGCTGTGGGGTTGCTGCTTATTTGAACACAATAAAATAGCTACTGAAATTGCTGCACAAACTGTCTTGGTAAAGTGCAGGGTCCTCTGCAGATAGATGTGGAGGAAGTCTCTTTTGCAGTAATGCAGCTGTGGAGTTCCATGTTGATGACTGCAGAGAAACAGAAATGTGGTTTGAATGTCTTCAAGAAGTAGTCATAGTGCATCATTTCTATTTGAAGGACCTGTCTCATGTAATATTTTTAACTTTTTGTGTTCCTGAGGATCTTGCTGTCCTACCAATGGTCAGAACAAGTGGTTGTTATTGTGCTTGACTCTTCATCCCAGGGGAAGATAGGTTTCAAAGGCTGGCTCTAATTAGACTCTTTGCTTTTGTTGTTGCCAGGACTAACTCTCCACAGCTTGGAGATACAATCTGCACTTTAAAAGTTAAGAATTTGTTCAAACTTCACTAATCCTTGAGCACGGTACAGGATTGTTTGAGTTTTGCAGTTAAAAATTATTTACAGAAATCTGTTTCCTTTTCCATATCCTTGATCTATTTATGGGCTGTGTATACTGTATTTTATTTTCTTTGCACTTAGGGACAGATAAGCACAGACTGGCAGATCCCTTTACTGTGACATTCTCCAGGTTGCACCTTTATTTTCTTATTCTTCGCCCGATGATGTTGTCTCTTCCCTTCTTAGTGCAAAGTTATGCTGCAGAAGAGGGTCTTGCTGGCTTTGAGCACTTTTTCTCAGTGTCAGGAAAAGTGATGCCTAGTATTAGTTAGTATCAGCATGGGTAGCACTACTCTTGTGGTTCCTGTGAGGTGGACACGCTGATGTTGCTGTTCCAGCTGAGGCATGGACACATTGCAGTGCACAGCTCCTGTTGGGTTTAAATCAAACTAGTGGTACCCTTCAGGTGCTGTGACTTAGAACACTCCCCAAGCTAAGAGACTTTGTCTTTCCCTCCCGAGAAAGAGAATGAGCTGCCAGCAATAATCGCACTTGGTTCCTTTCCTGGGTGAGTGAACTCCCACCTGCCCATCTTGTGTGGGTTCCCCACTCTGTGCTCCCTTTGGACCACAGGCTGGCCTGCCATGGGAATTCTCCTGTACTGAAGCACTGAAAATGTGTAGCTTGTGTATGAAACTTGGGAGACTGAGAAGAGTTCTGTCTAAGAAGTTCTGATAATGTTAATAGGATTTGTCAGCAGAGAGACAAAGTATCATATCTACCAAGGTATCTGTAAGCTGTGAGTCTGCCTTCTTGAAAATCACGTATGTAGTGTGTTTGCATAGACCCATATGTACTATGCAATGTTATTCTATATATATAGATATATGTGGAATGGCATGTGATGGGGTATGGTGGCCTGCTGTGAGGGAGTGACAATGGGGATGTCAGGGTTGTGTCATTGCATAGGAAGAGGTGTAAAGCCAAATGTGTTGAACCATCCACTGCAATAGGTACCTTATTGCTCGAGTGCTGTAGAAGGCACTAGTCAGTGTCACGTGGATTGCATTACTGACTTTGCCACAACTTACCCACAAGAAACTGTCTCTACTATTGCTAACAGGTTAACGTCTTTTCTGATGCTTCATGCAAAGTAAGCACTACCTTTCTTTGGTATCTTAGATTCCTAGTTAGAGCATTGCTAATGCTGTTAACAAATGTTTTAATTCATCTATTCTAGCTCAGCTGTGCAAAACTGAAGCCTGTGGTGGCTACTTTTGCCAGTTTGTGTAAGAGATAAGAAGGGCAGGTACACATTTGGGCCTTGTTTGTGATCAGTGGCCTCTGTCACTTTGCACTTTGCTGAAACAAGTCAAGGTAGTGGAAGAGTGAAGCCATCACAAATATTTTTGGAAAGTGCATCTGATAGCAGTAGGAAATGTGACTGATTGGTTTCTAACCTCTACAGCAGCAGTTGTCTGTGTGGGTTGTCTTGCATTCATCATCAGGATTGTTTGGTTTACCTTACTGTTTGGTTTGCTCGGGGTCTTTCACAACTACCCAGTATTTTAGCCCAAGAACACTTTATTCCACCACACTTTACTCTTTTTTCTTTTGAATGGCTGCTGTGTTCTCTTTAACACATGAGTGAACATCTCTGTGTGTGAAGTTGTATTGTAAATAAGTCTGATCATTTGGACTTCGTTATCACTTTCTATCCGAAGTACTGGGAGTGCGTGACAAGCCCTAATAAAGTATGTTCTGGAATATGTATGTGAAGTATGCTCTCTGAGGGTGGAGAGAACTTATATCTAATTTTTTCTTTGTTTGCTTTGGGTTTGGATGGTTTTTCTTCTGGTGGAAGAATGAAGAGAAATTCAAACCTGTGGTTCTCATCTTCTGAAAGTCATAGCTTATTACAAAACGCTAGGTGAATTTTTTGCCTTCCAATGTCGGATTTGACCCACAGCTAGGTACCTTGTGAGTGTAGGAGCCTGTGGAAGCTCCTCCTGAGTACAACTAGAGGCTGGAGGACTCTTGACTAAAAAAAGAAAATGACATGGAAATTTCTGTGGTGTTTACCTTTTGGGTGTCCACATGATTAAGCAAGAAAATATCAATATTTACCTAAAAACTGGGCTCTGAGATACCTTTATTTGAAGTGGGCAAGCTTTCAACAAACAGTCCTGAAACTAAAATCACTGGTTTCCTAGTAACAGTTCTTTACCATTATAATGCAACAGGTATGTGTGTTATGCAACCTTACAGTGTTAAATTCTGAGAAGAGGTGAGACTTTGGCTGGTACTTTCATTCCGCCTCTTTCTGACCCATTTTCTGGTTTTATCCTAGTGATGACTTGCCAAACCACAAGTAACAGGGAAGACACTGCCCTGTCTTTCATAATAAGACCCAACTAGTTTAAGAAGTAAAATAGCAAAAGTAAGCTGTTTAACATTGACATAATTTTATAAGAGATAAATATATTTGCAGTCTCAGAGGATAATAGGTAGAAAATAATTATAAAAAATTACGCTGTCAAGGGTTACAGGATATTCAGGTATGTTACTGTAAATGGAAAATCACCCTCTTGCTCAAAGTGTCATTTAATTAGCAACAAGTTCTGCTTACTTCACCTTGCTGTGGGATACCCTGTACTCCCTGGTCCCTGATGTTGCTTCGAAAAGGGAGGAGGTGTGCAAAAAGGCTTCGGTGTACTACTTTTTTCCCATTTGGGTACCGTGACTCCATCTCGGTGCTCCCTCACACGTAGCCTGTGCAGTTGAGCCTGTGGATAACGCACTGTATTCTCATTATGTTTGGCTGTGCTGTGTGTTAGCATTTCCTAGAATTAAAACCCTCCTGTTCTAGTCTTGGGTCCTTTGTGCCTTAATCTTGACTGTGGCAAGTAGAACAAGAAACAGTAAGTGCTCCTCAAAAGTGCAGAGTGGTTGTTTGTATTCACCTCAGCTTGTCTCTTATGAAATAGCAATATAGGCATTTTGAGTGCCGGATAAAACAGGAAACAGAAGCTCATACTTATGAAAGACTAATGGGGAGCTCTTCCCTCAAAATGTCTCTTTCTATGACCCTGCAGTTGTGTTACTGCACACTGATGTCACAGGCTTAAGGCATAATTTATCTGAGAGACCTTTAGGAAAAAAACTGCTGAAAAAAGAGCTCTGGGGAAGATGGCAGGATCCTTTGGAGATTAGTATTTAAATCAATAACAATCCACTCCCACACAAGTTATTGAAGATATTTTGCAGAGTATGTGAGTTCAGAATAAAGAAGCTGGGTTGTTATCCTTGTATTTTGAAATGTGGCTGATTTGCTGAGTAGCCTATTTAAGTTTCAGTGTTGTGTATGGTTAGGTATAAGCACAACTATTGTGAAGACCAAAGATAAGTATCTGAAACAGCATGTTATGGTTTTGATTTATAAAAGGTACTCTTGAGGGAAAACGATGATGTTTGCATGGAAGTAACTCACCGAGAAATAGCTGGTAAGCCTTAGATTCTTAAACTGCATATAGGGCGTGCCTTCCTCGCCCTATCTTTAAGTGTATAGAGCAAGGGTGGTATTGCTCAACAGTTGGTGGTAGGTGCTGATTTTATTGTTGACCACAGTGTATCACCACAGTGTTAAAATGTTAGATTACATTTTGTACCAAGGATTTTATTATTTTTTCTTCTTTTGCATAATGTGCATCAATATTTATTTGAAGGAAGTTTGTTTTGAAGGATTTATTTGAAGGAAAAAGCTTATGTTGCCTGGTATTTCTCATTTGCAGAAGCATTGCCTTTTACCCACTGCTGTGAATCGCAAGCTATGAGTAAATTGCTCTATTGAGAAAAAAAGTATGCAATAAATTTTCATGAGCTGTTTCAATCTTGCATTTTTTTCAAGGTTGAAATAACTTTTATAGGGAAATGACACAAGGGGGAGAAGAAGTGCTGGAAAACTTGTGAATAAGATGAGACATTTAGTACAGAGCACTACTGTGGCCTGAAAATCGATTTTTCATTGAAGCTGTTTTTAGTGGTGTTAGATGTCAGAATAAGTAAATAAACAATATTATTTAAATCTTCTGTAAATGCAAAAGTTACATGTCCGTTAATCCAGGAAGGCACAGTGCTTCTAAATAGTGAGAACGAGAGGGAGACCCAAGCTGAGCCTTCCTTCTCCCTCAAAAACTGTATTAATTCTTGATATCGTTAGTGATTTTACGCCACTGAATTTTCAATGCCTTTTTGTTTGATTGCATTAAAATTAAAAGCAACTATTGCCATGCCTGACAAAGTATTCTCCCTGAAAAAAACAGTTGATGTCTTTTAAAGTCCAGAATATCTGTGGTGGAATAGAAAGCGAGCCATTTCCTTATCTAACTTTTGAGGTCAGAACAAATACAGCCTATGGCAAGGCGTTAGGAAAATATGACCTTGGCTGAGCAGTGAGACCCTGCCACTGTCTGGGCCCTTCATCTCTGGTGCAAAATGTTGACACTGTAGTCAAAGTACATTTTGATGATTGTAAAAAAACCACAAAACAACCAAAACCAACCCCCCAAACCAGCAGTGCGGCATATTCTTTTTAATTTCATCCATTTATCTTAATTTCATACATTTCATACACCTTTTGAAAAGAGGTGTGGAGTAGGAAAGCAGCAGTAGCTTTGCAATGGAGGCTCATTTGCCAAGAAACCAAGACAGAGGGACTGCTGATAATTAAGTGCAAGTTAAATAAGGAGGAGGAACCCTGAGCCACCCTCTGACCTAGGATGTGATCTCAGGCCAGCAGGGAGACCATCATTGCATATTTAAGAATGTGAGGGATGAACGTTTGCCTGTAACGCTCCTGTTGCGAAAGGGGGAGGCCAAAAAAGGTTACTGTCCTTCTGTGATGGAAATTTATTGTTTGACAGTTAACTTCACCCGGGCTTTCCTATTTCCTTTTTCAGAGGCAAAAAGAGTTGTGTAAATGCTGTAAAATACACATGCCTGAAAATCCCAAGATGTCCTAAACTAGCTGGTGGGCTAAACTGGTGTTCCTTTCAGTCTGACACACTTTTTTGTTAGCTCAGTGGTGGTCACAAACATAACCATATTACTTCTTTAGCTTTTGGCTGGTACGTGTTTGTCAGCTAAGTAATCTCCCAAGTATTTAATGGAAAGAATCAATTTCTGTTAAATTCCTTGATTTAGGGAAGCTATGTATGTATATGCCGGAGAAAAAAAGAGGCTGTGGTGTTTTGCACTCAACTGCCTGGCCAGGTAATCAGTGATAAGTGAACGAGTAACTGGGTTTTTCTAAAGTTACTTCATCCTTTTAATGACTTATCATAAAGCATGTGTAAAGCTGGACAAAACTTTGAGAATAAAAAGCAAACAAACAAACTCCCCCAAAACTTTACTGCTAAACCTGTTTGTCTAACGGATAAGTTCTTTGTTGGGCAAGGTAGAAATTTAAACTGTGTAAGAACTGGTTCTCAGGATTACTTGTCCCTGCCATACTGTGAGCATTTGACTTGGTTTGCCAGGTCAGAGTGCCAGGTATTAAGTTTTTCTTTTCTTCTAGAAAGGTTATAGATCCCTTTAACCAAAGAGGAATTACACAGCCCAAGTCCAGTACAGTGCAGTACTGTAAATGCTAAATGCATCTTAATGACTTGTACCATTTTATTTTGACAGGATACATGGTAGAAAGGGCTTCCTAGCCATACTAATAAGCCCTTCAGTACAAGGTGTTTTAAAAACAATTAAGCAGGTTTTTTATCAGCATAGTGTGAAGAATCCTGTATGGAAGGTTTTAAACTAATTTCTAGCTTTTTTGTTGTGTAATATCAACTAATGATCATTTATGATTCACGTCTCTGTCCGAAACCAGGTGGTTAGGTTTAAAATGTCTCACACACAATTTCCATTTCTTTCATTAAACTAATCTGTGCTTGTTTGTATAATACAAGCACATCAGTTTATTACCTTCCAACAAGAATAATTAATTATTTCATAAAGTGTTCTAATCAAAACAGAATCTTTATGTGCTAAGTGGTTGCAGCAGAGTTTGGTAATCTCACATCTAATTTGAGGGATTATGAATAGTGTGGAATAGCTGGTTTAAATCTGTTTGCAAATTAGACAGCTTATGTCTTCCTGCTTGCATAAATGAGTTGATTAAGGTGCATGAAGTTAGGGAAAGATGTGTGGGATATGTTGTTTTTAATGGTTTAGTAGGGAAATAGGTAATACGCTTTACTCAGTTGCAAGAGGTCTTTTAAAAGTTAGATTTTTATGATTTTCTCAAAAGTCTGGATTTCATACTGCTTAGCTTGGAGGTCTTCATCCCGGATTCAGCTGTTGATCAATGCTGCATGGGTAAAACCATCGACCACTATTGAGTAAGAGGATTTATACACTGCTACAATTATTACCAACTGTGTGAAATTTTAAGACATGATGATCTAAATGAAGTTGATATTTGTCTTCTGACTCCTGTAAGAGCTGCTTTGTCTGCCATTTGCAGGTGATGTTCTTTAAATATTTAGTTTTTTCTCAGTTACTTTGTATGGGTGGATATTTGGGGTTTTGTACAAATACAAGACTTGCTTGAATTTAAAGGAGTAGCAGTTATACTTGCTGTGGAAAAAAAAAAAGGAAGGACATGCAAGAGGTGTCAGAGTTCTTGCTAAATACGTCTTTGCCATCTGATCTATCAAAGCAAATATTGGGAGGTTGAATGTAAAAAGTTATTTAGACTTTTGTTATTGTGCTTCTGTGACTTGGAAAGTAATTACAAACCCTGACATAAGGAAAATATTTTATGATAGAAGAAATCATGTTTTGTGTGGCTTTGGCAACTGCCAGTTGTACATTGAGCAGCATTTGGTGGTGTCATTTGAAGTTGCATTGATGCACAGAAATCTTGATGGTGCTGTGAAATTTCCTCATGTTTTCTGTCCAGTACTGGGACTTGTTTGTGTGATTACAAGTGCAGCTATTAATGCTGTGAACTGAACATAGCAAAAAACTTAACCAGCAACTTTGCAAATTTTAAATAGCTTCTTTACACTTACAAAAATATGTATTCTGTAAGTGCTAAATAAAGTGATAGCATGTATGCAGGCTGGTACCTGTGAGTACTTGACCTCCTAGCTGCAAACCGTACAGAGATGTTCTTTTCCCCTTTATCTAGTGCTTAGAGCAGCTTTTATAAACCAGTAATTGAAATCCTTCAAAATTCAAGAGGTAATGGACTCAGGCTGTTTTTTCAAAAATTGTTCAGACTTGGTCTGCTTCAGTTCCCTTTTGAAATTGGTCAGGGTGTTGGGGCAATCGAAGCTCGGAGGGACTTGAATTTGAAGCTGAACTCACCTCACCTAGAGCCTTCTTCCATATTCACTCTCATTTTCTGGACAAGCTCAAAAGCAGTGGATGCCCCCATAACATAGGAGTGCCCCAGACCCCATGCCTGAGGACCTGTGGCATCCTGCTGAATTCTGGCGCAGTCCCAAGCTGCTGGAAGAGTAGGAAGGCAGCAGGGAAATGCTTGCTTTCGAGCACCTCTAAGATGTTATCCTTTCTGCTTTTGTTTAAAGTAATTTATGCAGCTTCCCATCTCATCTGCCTGTCTGTCAAGCTTGCCATGCTCCTCACTGATCTCAGTGATGTTTCCTGTATGCTTGGAGGAGGACAAGTGTCCTGCTCTGGAGAGTTAGAAGTCTTAAATACCCCGCAGAGCTGACCATTTATCTATTTGGAACGGGTAGGTGAAATTTGTTTCAACCCCTTCTTATAGTGGCACGGTCTTAAGTTGGCTTTAATCGGTCCAACATGCCTTTAAGCTTCTGTGACCCAGCACCTCATTCTTACGCTTGTGCCAGCACAGATGGGATGAGCTGGATTAGAGCTCAGGCCAGGTAGGTAAGTTTGAGCCAGGCCAGTTGACAGCTAAAGCTTTTTCAGGGCTGCTCCATGCCAGTCGATGGCAGTCCCTGATCTCAAGCCTACAGCATAGTTGAAATTTCAGCATAGTCGAATAAGTGTTTCACAGGAGAGATAAATCTGGGGAATTTGTAGCCTCATGCATACACCCATGACCATTTCTTTGGTTACTTAAGATGTCATTTCTGGGTTTTTTCTCAAATTTGGCTTTAGTAGGCAGATTGTTTAATTCTGGAACAGCAGATGGCAAAGGGCCCTCTTGGTTTTGCTGGCAAAATGCTTTATTGTTGCTATGGGAATAGTCCTTGCACTGTTGCAGAGTCGGAATGAGTCCTGGCTGTCTAGCAGATCATCTGCTACACCACTTTTGTGGACACTGAGAAATGAGTTAAATTGCCATGCTTTAAGGAATGTAACTTAAAGGTTTCTTCCATGCATATAATCAGAAGACAAAGTAGACAGAAATCTTACCTCTGTAACAGGTACTGTTTCACTTTTGTTATTTCTGCTTTTTGAGTAGCTTGTGCTCCAAGTACAAGACAGAGCTGCATCTAACCTTAAAAAATATGTGGTTTTTTTTTAGCACCCAAGAAGATGAGAGGCCTATGTCACCCTTCTATGTGAGGTATGTACTCGGTTGTTTTATTTTTCTGTGTGGAATTGATTCATTATTGGAGTTAAATGTGGGGAGGGGTGCCAATAATGCTGAACAGACGGTAATCAAAGTGAAGATTAATGTTACGTTTGCAATGACTGCTCAGTTAATGGGATGAGTCTTTATAGATATAAATTCTGTTGCAATTTTTTTGTATTTAGAGAAGAGGCCCAGAGTTTAAACTCTTAATCAGAAGATGGACATGAGTTTCTTCTTCTCTTTGGTTTCTTTCTGTAGTTTAGATGTCTGTCCTGAGTAGTTTATAATCTGCAGGCAGATTATAACATCCACAAGCTTTGAGGAACTGGCAGCGTATGCTGCTCTGAAAAAAATCAGGAACCAGATGGTGAGTCAGCAGCCCATACAGCAAATGCTTCTCGGCAGTCCAGAAAAGCAAGAGAGTGCCTGGGTCCCTAGCAAGCCTCCCTGGAGTGAATGATGCTCACAATGCATTTGAACAAATTCCATTCTTGTTTTGCCAACTGGAGGGCAAAGTCACTGCTTGTAAAAATGGTATAATTCTGTTGACATCAGTGAAAGTTTGCTGATTGAGCAGGCTCAGTTCCAGTGCTTTCATTTATACTTAGTGGAAGAACAGGAGCCAGGGCAATTAACAGTGAAGGGCTGCAGAGGAGGAAGGGCCAGATGTTATAATTCGGTTCTTTGATCTCTGCAGAGTTCAAACAAGTAAAAAGAAATCCCAGTGAGAGCCCTGATAATTAGAATTCTTCAACAATCTCTGAAATCTGTTAATTCTCTCCTATATATACCTATTTTTTTTTTGTATCTTGGGTTTTGTTTTAGAGAATTTCTTTGGCATAAACTATAGGAAGAGTGCATTTAATGCATACTGTGCAAAAATGTGGGTCAATGAACTGTTCATGGATTAACCTGGTTGCATGATCTTATCTCCCTTCCTCTTCGCACATTATCATTCCGTGCAGTGTATTTGTGCAGATGTTGTCCAGTCTGTGCCTCAAAAGCTCCAAACTATCTGACGAGCTTTTGCAGTTTCCTTTGTGAGATTGTTTTGTAGCGGCATACATACATTCCCCTGTCTCAAGTTTCCCCCAGGTTAAATCTTCGTCCTATCACTCCACTGAAAATGGTCCCCATCTTTCTGGCTAAATGTAACCTTCAAATAATTTTAGGCGTTCAGTACATTTCCATCTGTCTAACTGCATTAAATTGTCACAGAATCACAGAATATGCTGAGTTGGAAGGGCCCCACAAGGATCATCGAGTCCAACTCTTAAACAGCACTACTGCCTCCCTGGCAGGAATCAAACCCTCGGTCTCCTGCATGAGAGATGGGGACACTCACTAGTGCACTAAAGTGGATTTTTCCTTCCAAGCCATTTCCTGGATTATGGAAAAGTTATCCATGAAGGAGATTCTCTTCATCTGACCTTGTTGAGATTGCTGAGGATATATATTGCAAGGAGTGGCCTGTTAGACTGTGAGGGAACTAGGTTTGTGTTTACCGCTCTGGGATGTGCGTTCGGTCTCTGTACGGGTGTTAGATGGTGAGTTGGACTAGATGATCCTTGTGGGTCCCTTCCAACTCATAGTATTCTGTGAATCTGTGTGAGTGGAGCTGGGGAAATTGATATCAAAGCTGGGCATTTCTGAGAGAGAGGGAGCAAGTTGGAACATTGTTTATGTAAATATGGGCATATTAGGATGGGGAACCAAGAATGAGTGTGTCCGTTGGGATGAAGGGATGGTGTTCCTTGGGAGTCTGTCTCACAAATAGAAAGGAAACCATCAGGAATGAGCCCATAGTTGGGAAGTGAAGAAATCACAGAATCACAGAATAT
>WEKX01019361.1:13370-27440 GCA_013390025.1 Pitta sordida
ACAGTATAATCATCCAAATATCATTTGCTGTATACACTGGAACCTGGAGAGCTGTGTGCTGAAAAAAAAATTTCATTATTAAGGGAAAGTGCCGCATTTTTTTTATAGTGCAGACATCCTAATAATAAAACACCATATTGTCTCCACTTAGAATAGCTAAGTATAATGTTTAATTAAATTAAAACCTCTGAGTTTATATATGATTGGAAATATTTTTAAATCAAAACCATTTATAGGATAATGAGTCTTTACAAGATTAAGGCATTACTCCTGGTATGCGAAATTTAAATAAAATAAAAAAAAACCTTAGAAAACGCAGAGATTTAAGATCTCTATGGGTTATAGACTACAGGTGTTTTAAAGTTCATTTTCTAGATCTCCCCAAAGTGATCTGAGACCTACTTTGGATTAACCTAAAAATTGGGTATGTCTCCCTGTCACTTTCTAGGAACTGTAGGAGAAAGCAAGTTCTATTCCTG
Organism: Pitta sordida; assembly: GCA_013390025.1. Taxonomy (NCBI): domain Eukaryota; kingdom Metazoa; phylum Chordata; class Aves; order Passeriformes; family Pittidae; genus Pitta; species Pitta sordida. Next base: position 13,850 of record WEKX01019361.1, read on the forward strand.
TGGCATTTCCTATCTATATTACCAGAATGGGGGTTAAAACTTTACCTAGATATGAACTTTAAAGGGCAATATCAAGAAAGTGTAATCTGATGTTCAGGAAGGAAAAAAATCCACAAAACCCAGCAAAAACCAGTTCAAGTTGACCTAATACTTTTTTTAGGGACAGTTTTGCGGATATTCCTCAGACTCAATAGTAACATTTAAATTTTTTTTGATATTAAGTGACAATCTCACAGACAGCCAATGTGTGCAGGCTAAAACACCATTTCATAGCAAATGCCCTGGAAAATCTCCTACTTGTAACAATGCTAACAATGCATTTATTAGCAGAATTTGGATAATTCAAGAGATTAATAGAAGGGAGTGAAGAAAATTATTTTCCACTGACCTAAGATCTTGATCACAGCACCTGGCTGCTCTTTTACAGGTCCCCACATGTAAAATTGATACAATGACACGTCTTCCCATGGGACATCAATTAATGTTTTTCCTCTCTCAGACAATTCATTAGCTTTAAGACCCTCAGTCCCAGCCTTGGATGGGAAATAAACTCTGCCATGGACTCTTGGAGAGGTCAGGCTGCCAATCTCCATAAGATGGAGTTGGATTCTCATTTCCTTTTCCATAGTTGTTTTGTCCTAAATTACAAGAATTAGGATTTATTACTAAAGAAAACAAACAGATGTTTAATTAGCCAAATGATGTATTTCTTGTGCCAGAGATTTGCTCCCACCTGTACTTACATTCTGCATATTTGGTTGCTTATGAAAGAAAGGGAAAGAAACAGAAAGAAAGGCATTGAAATAAGACTAATGGATTTTTCTCTCTAATATCCATACCTGACAAAATTAATCAACAGGATTTTTGCTGTAATGCTGTTCCACCCAAAAGCAGCTAAAAGCCCATCTTCAATTTATTAGCTTTTGAAAAAATCTCTCTGTTACCTTGTTTTTTCTCTTCAGAGAATTTATAAATGACAAGAGCAGAGCGGTGAATTCAATAATTTTTGAGCAAAGGAGTATTTCTGAGAGAATCTAATGTATCTCAGTTTTATTTTATTTTTTTTTTAACATGGGGACAAATACGAAGGCTGTAAATCCATGTGATACTGGGCTTTATACCTGAGACTGGATCACATAATTACCAAGAAAAAAAAAAAGATTCCATCTTCCCAAAGTAGCTCCATAAATGCACATACATAGAGCCCTGCTCTGCCACAAATCAACACCACATTCAGTATTCAGTGTGTTTGTGCTGATCACAGCTTTCAGTCAGGTCAACCTCATCTGTTTTGTTTACTAAACACCACATGTATCACACCATGCCAGTTTTTATTGATTTGAATTTTATGCACTTCCACAGAATGCTGCAAAATGTTAAGACTGAGTCTAGCACTTGAGGCTAAAGCTGCCAAGAGCTGCATATAAACAACGACATTTCTAATTTAAACAAATAATATTTAAGTACTACTTTGATGAGGCTGAATGGTCAATGCAGAGCAGGCTCTTGTTCTTAGCTGATGTTCTGTGTTCTGTGCTGTATCGCCAAACTGGGCCTTGACAAAATATACGAATCATTGTGTAATTATCTAGACTCAGTTCAGCATCTTGTACCATGGTCTTGTATCCTGCCAGCAGTTAAGAAGCAAGTCAGCTGCAGAGAGGGTGAATAAAATTAAAAACAAAACTTGAGGCTGTTTAGCAAAATAGATGTAAAGGGATTCACCTGCAAAGGATCCTCAGCTCAAGTCCTACAAGTAAACAACTCACAAGGGATGTGGCAAACAACTATTTAAAGATAACCGCAGTTCTTTATAAAGAGGTGTTGAAATTCTGAGGTGTTGAAATTCTGTAGCTTTCTAAATCTTACATAGTTCCTAGGTCAGAAAAATAGATCTCGTACAATGGGAGGAGTTCGGTATTTAAAAATAGCAGAGGTGGTTTTGAGAATTATTGTGAAACTCAAGCCAGCCAAAAAATACTCAGGTTATTTCCTTGTTAGGGCTGTAATTTCTTTAGGAAAAAAGGTGTTGCATGTGTTGAAACCTAAAATTTATTACTATGTTTAGAAATACATAGTTTGGAACCAAAATCCCATCTTTAAGTGAGCATGAGCTAAATCCTATCCAATTATTGCTAGGGCTGCAGGTGGATATTACTCTCTGAAACCATGCTGACTGACACCCTAAGTCCCAGGTGAACTGCAGTGATGAGTTGTTAATTGGCCAAAAGTCAGGGATCAGGTGACTTCCATCTGCATTTGTTGTATATAATTGCCTGAGCTGACTTAGCCAAGAGATCCCTTGATGGGAACCCTCACCATGGATATCATTATCATAAAACTATAGGGGTGTCAGTTATGAAGTTCCTCCTAACTGGGTAACATACAGGTGAGTCATGTCTGGAAAACAGACCCATGAATTTACCTTAAATTCATTGAGCTTAACTGAATGTAAGGGAACTTCAGTTTAGATACTTGTGGTGTCATGTTTATGGTTTAAAACAGAGAAAACCAAGCAGTTCTGAAAGTAAAATATAAGGAGATTCTATTGCATCCCTTTGTCTGAAGAAGATCAATTTGTTTTATTTATTTAGGACAGCAAGGTATGGTCAGTGGCCAGCTGAGTACTCCACCACCTGTTGTTACCATCAGCTCCTGACCTGGAAAGGAAGAATCAGAAGTTCCTGGGTGACCTGAAATTCTCAGTATCATTTAATCATCTGCTTACAGGCTTGGGGGCACAGAACAATCCAGTGAGTATTCAACCACCTTGTACACTGTATGCTCTTCCTCTCTGTAAAGTGGATTGGAAATTATGCATGAAAACACTGGATAATAACTACCTTGATAATTTTTTTCTATTCTCTTTAAACCTCATAATCCCTATGAAAACCCTATGCTTCGTTTTGGACAGAAGATGGTTAAACAAAACCCCACAGCTCTCCAACAGAGCCAGAAAAATCACTTGATTTCTGCAGCTACAGACAGTAGTCACTGAGATGCATTCACCATTGGGCCCTTAGGTGGCATAATCACAGCTCTGAGATTTCCTAGAGGCTATTTTACCTATATTAACCTCCAAAATAGACCTCCTTTTAGGATTATTAGACAATTCACCAGCCCATTTCCTTGTCTAATTTGCACCTGCTCTCCTGCATTGTGTTGTTACAGAGCTCAGAGCATGGTTTCCCTGAAGCAAAAATGAAATACAAGACACAAAGAAAGGAATTCTTTTGGTTACTCCTAGGTTAATTAATGACAAAATTGAAATTGTTTTTCACCCCAAAATCAAATATCTATTTTTAAATTCTGTTTTGTATTAACCTTCCCATTTGCTTTATACTTTAAAAAAAGCCTGATTTTTTCAAACACTTTTTTACAACACCAATGTAAAGCACCACGGAATTTTTAATATATAATTTCCAAAATTTCCTCCCACTTCATGAGTAGTTGGAATAATTTATCCTCTTCAGAGTAATTATCTTTTTTAAATATTTACTCATCTGTGTGTTACAAAAATAGGTAGTTTGAGTAAGAGAAAAGTGGTATTTCTCTTCTCTGGCACCAAAAGATCTGAAGTATTTTTTATATTATGTACATAGTAACCAAACTTGTAGGCAAATCAAACCCAAAATGTAGTTCAATATTTTTCCTGAATAAGTCATAAATCACACAGAATCACAGAATATTATGAGTTGGAAGGGACCCACAAGGATCATCTAGTCCAACTCACCATCTAGCACCCGTAAGGAGACCGAGAGCACATCGCAGAGCATAACACCAACCTAGATCCCTCACAGTCTAGCAGGCCACTCCGAGCCGGAAGGGGCCCAACGTCATCCAGCCCTACACCTCCCTGCTAGACCATGTCACTAAGCTCCTCGTCCAGTCTTCTCTTAAACACCTCCAGNCAAACACTTTTTTACAACACTAATATAAAGCACCATGGAATTTTTAATATATAATTTCCAAAATTTCCTCCCACTTCTTCATGAGTAGTTGGAATAATTTATCCTCTTCAGAGTAATTATCTTTTTTAAATATTTACTCATCTGTGTGTTACAAAAATAGGTAGTTTGAGTAAGAGAAAAGTGGTATTTCTCTTCTCTGGCACCAAAAGATCTGAAGTATTTTTTATATTATGTACATAGTAACCAAACTTGTAGGCAAATCAAACCCAAAATGTAGTTCAATATTTTTCCTGAATAAGTCATAAANCCCTGGCGTAGCTTGAGGCCGTGCCCTCTCGTTCTGGTGTCGTCAGCCTGGAAGAAGAGGTCCACACCCATCTGGCTGCATCCTCCCCGCAGGTAGTTGTACACAGCAATGAGGTCCCCTCTGAGCCTCCTCTTTTCCAGGCTGAACAGTCCCAGTTCCTGTAGACGCTCCTCATAGGGCCTACCCTCCAGTCCATAAAGAAGCAAAAATTTCTTTAACATTATACATAAACAATGACTCCATGAGAGGTTCATAGAAATACATTGTATTTTTGCTGCTGTTTGGTTTAGCTTTGAATTTCTGCTGATTACCCCAAATTACAAGACATTTTCTTATTAACAAAAACTATTTAGACACCAAATAGTGCTGGATATACATAGGTATATTTTCAGTCTCTCACCAGGAAAGACTAAGTATGAGATAGTTGGAGAAGCAGCCAATGGATAAAGACATAGTCGTGATAGAAGGGGACAAGCTGAAGAATGTAAGGAATTGAAAATCACTTATAATTTTTTCTGGCAGTGATCTGAGCTGTCAGTTACATGATGTCTTTATAAAGAAGATTCCACTTTCTGATTGTTACCTGGTTTTCATTCTTGAATGACTTTATATATTTTCCTTCCAAGCAGCATACTGTAATGAATATCTAATTAGAATGATGTATTGATTTGAAGACAAGTTATTCTCTTGCTCCAAATGTAGGGGAAAAAAAGCTCACAAACAAAAAGAACCATGACAAAAAACCATTTCAGTGATTTTGATTTCTTAATAAGATCTTGTAATTATAATGAAGATACTCTCTCCCCTTTTTTGGACTTGAATTCTGAAGAGAGGAGGAATCTCTTGTTCACACTAAACCTTATTTTAGCATCCTGAAGACTTCAAAATTTATGTGGCTTTTTAGTCACTGATTTCTTTTGCAAAAATACCCTGATAGTAATTTTAAGAGGCATTTGTGTCAAGCTGGGAGCCAGCAAAGCACTTAAGTGGGCGTACTTAATAAAATGCATCTTCCATTGAAATCACTGTGTCAGCCTGCAAGCTTAAACATGAGAATATGCTTAACTGCTCTGATGAATTACAGGAGATCAGCAACTTTATTATCATTGGAGTCAGGAAAGGTCTTCAAATTTGTCATTTCTTTCCTCTTTTTCGCACATTGTTAAAGTAAAGTTTTATAATAGGAAGGGTTTGGACTGTGATTCCAAGCCAACGACAATCCATCACTGGAAGGACGTGGAACATGAGATCATTAGAGAAAGTCACTTGGTTTTAACTTTTAAATAATAGTAGTAGATTTTTGCAAACAATTCTCCCTTTGGCTGCCTGAGACAGAGATTTCTAGGCCAGCAGTTGCTTTCACGGAGTCACCAGTTGCTGGTTTTTTTACAACGGGTCAGAACAAGGGAATGTGTGCCACTCAGCATCTAACAATAAACTTCAGATCTGTACATGTGAGGATTGCACAGCCATTCTGCATCAGAGGGGTGCCACTTCTTTTGGAGTAGTGCCTTAACACCTTGCACAGTATGTTGAGGGTTTCATGCCTGTTACGTTGCTCTTTGACCCTCTCTGCTCCCAGGATGAGCAGTCCTGAGGTTTTGAGCACAGCAAAGCACCTAGAGACTCTCTGCCTTCCCAGAGCATCATGAAGTCATGTGAGCATCAGCTAAATCAGAGCTTAACAATGTTCAGACTCTCTTTCATGAAATCACAGAATAGTTTGTGTTAGAAGGAATCTTAAAAGCCACATAATTCAAGTCCCGCTGCCACAGGCAGCAACACCTTCCACTAGACCTGATTGCTCGGACTTCCATCCAACCTGGCCTGGAACACTTCCAGAGCACTTGAACTTTTCTGTGAGCAACCTGTGCTAGTGCCTCACTACCCTCAAAGGGAAGAATTTCTTTCTGATACCAACCTAAATCTACTTTCACACTGATTTAAGTAAGCCACTACCTTATCTCAGTGCTAAATAAGACTTGAGTAACATCAACAACATCAAGGTCATTGAAGACACAATTTTCTATGAAGTTTGTTACCCAGAACAGGACTTCCCTTAATCTCAGTCACCAAGAAGTGAAACTTAAATGCCTTTACGTGATTATTTAATTCCAAAAGAGAGGAACAGGATTGATCACCTCCTGGAGATATGTCTCTAGGAAAAGAGTTTAACTGAAACATGTAAACCTAGAGGCAGCAATGGCAAAATGAATGAGCTGCAAGGCCAAGGTATAAAGAATGTTTAGATATTCAGCTTCTATCAACAAGTTAAGCAACCGAGCATATAATACTTTGGGCTTAGAGGCACTTTGTGAGCCATTTTTCATGGCAACTAATAAGACCAAAGGTAGAGATAACTACAGAGAGAGATTTGAATGGTTGTTACGTGTTTGTCATGAAATTCCATATATTGCACAGTATCTTTTATTCCATTACTCTTTTTTTATGATCCAACATAGAATGTGACTGCTCTAGAGAGATTCTTGTCTTACAATAGTTTGAAATTGAAAAACCTTAAAGTTTATAGCAATAATTCTTCAAATTATAATTGCCTTTCCATAGCAGAGATTTGTTTTTTCATGTGAAGCTATCAAATATTTAATAGCAGAGCCTTACATAAAAGCAATTTTATTAAACAAAATGTAAAACTGCAGCTGCTTAAATTATCGGCATCAATTCCTTGGAAGTTGGCTGGTAGTGCAATTACTACTTATTTCTAAGAGAAGAAAAGAACAACTTTAGGAAATACATTATTTGATATTTTTAAATATCATATAAATGTAAATGTAAACAAATCATTTCTGAAAAGTGACAGCACGTAAAGAACAAAATAGTAGTTTTTACTTTATTGCTGCAATATTCTCATCTGCTGCATTTGTTCACCCACACTAGCAGTGGCTGAACATTGTGTAAGAGAGAAAGACAAGGAGCTCTGGAAGAGCTTTTAGTAAACTGTCTCAGGGAAAAATGCTCTGTACCAACTCATCTCTTTACTCCTGAGTGATAGCAGACAAACATCTTGAAGAAATCTCAGCGTGTTCTGGCAATAAACCCTCTGCTCTGTAAAGCTGCAGGTCAAAGCTTGGGGGTGAGTTTTTCAAACAGGTGATCGTCAGCTTTTAGCAGAAGCAATCCTGTAGAGTCAATGATCACTAAATTTTCTTTCTGCTTTTAGAAAAAGCCTCTTTCATAGTTCATGTTTCACATGTGATGCATTGGAAAGAAAAGTAGGTTTCCGAGTTTGCAGTTTCCGTGAGTTTTATATGTGAGCCTCGAGTTCACGTCCATGTACTTAAAAGAAAAGAAAAAGCAAAGGTGATAATGTTAGAAAGAGTAAAGTTAGTCTGATAGAAAGTTACGTGAAAGTGGAATTCTTCAATTGAAACTTGTGGCTAAATCCTAGGCTATCACCATCTGACATGAAGCAGATACTTCTTACTAGATGTACTGCAGGAGAAATGCTGCAAAGTGTATAACTGCACCTTTCATTTTGTTTATTCACTGGCCTTCTTATCAGACATTTCTCTTTGAATTATGAGGTTTTTCTTTTCCTTTTAAGCCCAGAGCAAAGGTTACCCTGCTCACATGTCAGTAAATGCCTTCTGAGAAACTTGGAAATAGCTGCCTGGGCTGGACTTTTGGAATGCCAATGTCTGATGAGAGATGCCTTTCACAAGAAGGGAAAGATGAACGAGTGGAAGGTTACATGGCACTGAAGTTTGTAAGGGACAGAATATATTGTGTATATGTGTCTGGAGAGAAGTACCAGTGCCAGGCCTTGGACCAATTCCCAGGCTTCTCTACATCTCTTGTCTCATCAGGAACAACCTGTTTTGCTTCTCTTAAATTATTCACATTGTCAAGGCTGTGAGTAAAAGCTTCAGTTTTGGCTTGAGGTTAAAGAAACTAAGGTGGACATGTACAACTGCTGGACATGACACAGGAAATTGCTGGATGTGACATACAGAATTATCTCATGATAATACAAGGTGCTGATGGAAGTTACAGAAGGGGCCATGAGGCATGAGAGGATTTCATAGGTGGGTAGGGTGGAGTTACGTCAATAAATGGGAAAGCTACATATAAATTGGGAGGAGAGGTTTTGGAATAAAACATAACAAGAAAATTTAGGTAATCATATCAGTAATAACATGCAAAGTCAGCTTGCCTAGGTAACCATATCAGCAACGGCAGGTTTGGATATGGAAGCAGCAAAACTGAAAACAACAGGGACAAAAATTAGGAAAAATCATTTTGCAGAATCATGAAATGGTTAGGGTAGGAAGGGACCTGAAAGATCCAACCCCCCTGCCATGGATGTCCCAATCCTCACAATGTTCAAAGCCATGTTGGATAATCCTTTGAGTAAAGGGGTTTGCTGGGAGAAATCCCTGCCCATGGCAGAGGGGGTTGGGAATAGATGACCTTTAAAGTCCCTTCCAACACCTTAACATTCTGTGATTCAGGGCTGAGTTTGCTGCATGACACAAAGAACCACAGATGGGGGAGCTATTAGGTTTTTATATTGATAAGTTCCTTTCTCTTCTTGGTCTTATTATTCCTGTGCTTCCTCTTTTTTCATATGGTAGCATTTCAATATTTATAAGCTATATTGATTGTTTGTATTTTTTCCTGCCATACATCAGAACCCTCCATAGCTAGAACATTAATTTGCACTGTCAAAAAAAAGCACACGTGGAAAAAATGAGATATTAATGAAACCAACACCTCAGGCTATATATGCCTATACTCAGTTTTGTAAAATGCATTGTATAAATTGTTTGCAGTTCTAGTTCTTCTTGTCTGCAAGTTTAGATATATTTTTTGTTATAAACCAACACTAGCAAGGATTCTTCCTAATGTCTTTCATAGCTCCATGTATTGTGTATATATATTATTAGAAAAAAATAATAGAAGTGGAGAACTGAAACTACTGTGGGCAGAGGGACAAGTAAACTCATCCTATTTTAAATTCATTTCACATATTAAATCTAGCTTTTCTGTTTCTTTTCTTAAACAAAAATAGATGGTTAGGAGAACAACATCAAAATCAAAACTTAAAATCAGAAGACGTGGTTAGAATTTGTGTTGGTTATGTTCTTCAATGTGCAGAGTGCACCTGATTCTCTGAGACTGTATTGTCTGCTCTGTATTTAGGACAGATATTTTCAAATAAATCAACCAGAATTTCAGGATTTTGAGAAAGATACAGGACTTACTTCCAGACTCTGATATCTGTGTCAGTGCCTGATTTTAACAAATCAGAGAAAAAACCTAGGAAGTAACGGCTTTAAAGAAGTTAAAGGCACGGTAGCTTCTATCCTGCTTGTTTAATAATTCCACTAGCATCAACTGGATTCTCTTGGGATGTCTGTTACCTCTTCCCTTTCTCACCCTTCTGATTGATTTAGCAGCCCTGTGCCTCAACAGTTACAGGTAGGGCTTCATTGTATGCTCATGTTTGAGGTTCATTGCAGCAGTTTTAAGTCTCCTTCAGCTGGAAGTTCACCTTGACATCACCCGCCTGAGCAGCTCCCTCTTACTGCATCAAACTCCCTTTACATCTAATGACCTGTCAGATCCACTGAAAGCTGATATTGCTTCCAAAGCCTTGCACACAGAATACATGAAGTGGGCTGCTTCTGGTCAATGCAAGTTTGTAAGTAACTCTAAACAGCAGAACAACAGACCACTGAGAAGCAAAACCTTACACACCATCTTCTTACACATTCTGTATAGATGAGCTTAACAAATGTTTCCTAGAGACCATATTTGAAAAGAGCTTTTAATAGCCAAACTCTTATCATTGAAATATCTATTTTTCATGAGCCTTGACTTGGAAAGCAAAGTTCCTTAAGTCAATATGATATTGATTGCTCATTCCCCATTCCTCAATTAGCATGTTTATCAGAGGGAAATAATGGATGAACAAAGGTCTCCCACTGCTGTGCATGGAAAACATGTTTCTCTCCAGATGTATTTAAAAGGGTAGAGCAAGTCCTTTCATGCAGTTTTTGAAAGAAAGAATACCTGATACAATTAAAATACGCCTTTTATTTGTCTTTGTGGGACAAACATGAAACCAGAAGAGGTAGGTACACCTCTACAACATAGAGAATTACACCTATATCCCAATGCTTTCAGACATTCATTTCCTATTTTTGGAGTTTGCATTAAGTAGTCTAAGTATTTTTCCACCTACCATCACAATATCACAGTGTTGAAAAGGTTGGAAAAGACCTTGAAAATCTTCAGGTCCAATCTTACGATGCTGGGAACATCAGTTCCTGTTCCACAGCATCCAATTATCTCTGTATGGCCCAAATTTTAGAGTTCAGGGATTTCCAGCATCTGCCTTCTCAGGCAGCAATCCATCTCCAAAGTGAGAGTTCAACCTGGAATTCGCCACCCTGCTATGGAGCACAGATAGTCATCAGGAGGAAATCCATCTTCTCTCGACCAGAAGAACATTTGTGTTAATAACTCCTTTCCAGCTCAAAAGTGGCTTGTGCTCATCCTGCTTAAATTTAGTCTGTCTCAACCTACCAGTATAAAAATTACTTTCTAAAGCCATTATTGTCACAATACATCAAGTCCTAGCTGTCGCACTTTTTCTTTAGCCAGCTGGAGACATAGCATAATCTTTCTAGCTGAAGACCTAAAGGACTGAGGACAAAAGACTTAATCTGTCTGCTGAAGAACTCCCTTTTTGCCAGACCTACAGAGCATTTCCTCTACTATTCGTGCCCTCAGTCAGGAGGTCAACCTTGCTGTGACCCTATGCATGCTGAGCTGTTCTCCTGCAGATTCATATAAAGCACCCCAAAGGAAATTCTAAAGTGGAATCACAAGCAACAGGCGATTTTTCCTTTTTAAAGGTAGTATTTAGGTAGGTACTGCAGACTTTAGCTGTGAGAAGGTAAAGGCATTTTTATGAGGTTTTGACATGAAATAGTGTCTGTGGATTTAGGTTAACTTCAGTGATGTGTCAACTAAGGATTAAATAAGTTAAAAATAGTAAAGACTGACTGTTCAGTCTGGAAAAGAGGAGGCTCAGAGGGGACCTCATTGCTGTTTACAACTACCTGCGGGGAGGTTGCAGCCAGATGGGTGTGGACCTCTTCTTCCAGGCTGACAACACCAGAACGAGAGGGCACGGCCTCAAGCTACGCCAGGGGAGGTTCAATCTTAACATTAGGAAGCGGTTTTTCACAGAGAGAGTAATTGCATATTGGAATGGGCTGCCCAGGGAGGTGGTGGAGTCACCATCCCTGGAGGTGTTTAAGAGAAGACTGGACGAGGAGCTTAGTGACATGGTCTAGCCGGGAGGTGTAGGGCTGGATGACGTTGTGCCCCCTCCGTCTCGGAGTGGCCTGCTAGACTGTGAGGGATCTAGGTTGGTGTTATGCTCTGCGATGTGCTCTCGGTCTCTTTACGGGTGTTAGATGGTGAGTTGGACTAGATGATCCTTGTGGGTCCCTTCCAACTCATAATATTCTGTGTGTGTGATTCTGTGTGTGTGATTTTATAGAAGAACAATAGGAGAATAAATTGTGATGCAGTATTGAACTTGAATTTGGAATACGGCTCATGTCTTAAAATCTCTGCAAAGATGGTAGAACTGCTGAAGAACAGAAATCTGTCTTTTTGGAAATACAATTGAGTCATGTAAATCTGTCCACCCAGTAGTAAAATTTCCATTTAAGTAAAACACATCTAAGCAACACACAGAGCGAGAAATAAAAGTCCATGAGGAGTAAACCTGGGTAAGAATATTGGATGTCTGCTGGGTATTTTGAAAGATGGATTTTGTCCACAAATTGGGAAACTTAACACAAAATAAGCCCCTGTTTTCAGAGAAACTTCCATTAGCTTTCATTGGTAAACGTGACCCTTTGTGATAGCACATTAGGGATGGCTTTGGATTCAGCTGAGGGATGCTGGTTTTATCCACAGCCACAAGCATAAAAATCCAGCAGTGGAGGCCAGAGTCAATGAAGTTGTTTAGTTAAAATATAGTCTATTGATTTAGTTAAAAATATATACTACTAAGTCCTTATTATTAATAAAGATATTGGAAGTAAGGTTTCTACTATAAACACTCAGCACTGTGTAAAACAAGAGAAATTCATTTATTGGAGGGACATACTAGCAATAATGAAGGTATTACAGAATTATTTGACAAGTCTGTTAGCTGAACCTTTGAAAATGTCTTGTTTATCTTCTGTTAAAGAGCTTAGTTAAGACAGGTTTTTTTCCTTCAGGAACACAAGGTTAAAATTTGCATTTTTTTTCCCAGCAGTTGTAATTATTAATATTTTATAGCTCATTCATGATAAACATAAGAAAACCCCTGTAAAGCTGTTTGTAATACAAGGTTGAATTATGTCCACTATGAAAATACATCTGGCTCTGTGGACCTGGTAGGACCACCTGGTGGAGCCTGGCCATGTACAGCTGCATCAACTAACAATTTATAATGCAGGAAGAAAATTCCTTCCAAGGAGAAGTCTAATGACAGTCATCACTGTAATTTCTGTCCAGCATCTTAAAAAATCCATATGAAAACCATGACCGAAACCTCACTTTCTATCCACTGCTGTCTAGGGAAAACCATCTGCTTCCAGTGTGCCATTTAAACACTATTCATAGGGAATTCTCTCTATAATTAACAGCTACCTACAGATTTACTCCTGCTAGGAATGTACAGTCTCTCCCTCCCAAAACAACTAAACTGCGAATCTCTAGACTGATCCAGCATCACTCAGTTCTGTTCTTCTAATACGGGCCCATTTCAATACTTTACAGTTTGTAAGCCAAAGATAGTAGTTCTTTCCTCTTAATTAAGAAGCTATGTAACTTATACAAATCTCTAATTCTATGCTTGAATCAGAAACTCTTCATTAAGTAATGTTAAAAAATATAATTTTTTCTGCAGCTGAAAGAGCTGAACCACAAAAATTCAGGACCAAAAATTACATGGGACCTGGAGTAATAAATAGGCTCCTAGGCCAGAAATGACTGTTCAGGAAGCCTGTGGCAGAAAAACCATTCATGTCATGAGATGTGCAGATATAATGAAAACTTTCAAGACATCTGAAGTTCTTTAACTATGAGTTGTTCATCCTCAAACAAGCTGTACTAGTATTAGGCCGTAGTGTGCCACTGTTGTTAAACTAGGAAAAGGAGGTGCATTTGTTAAAAGACATTAAATAATTTACTTTTGCAATAAGTGTTTTGATTCTGTGGCAGGTGACCAAGACTCAGCTTCTAAAAAAGTAAGTTACACACGTCCCCTGTTCTTTGTCTTTCCTGCTGCTTAGCATGAGGTTATGTTCACAAGTTCACATGCTCCTCCAAGTTGGAAGGG
>WEKX01019362.1:4556-32801 GCA_013390025.1 Pitta sordida
TAAATAGACACTCTTCATTTCTTTGAAATAGGAGTTTCTATTTATTAGAAATTAATCTAACAGGTTACTTATTAATCAAAGTTCTTAGAGCATCTTTGTGTTTAGAAATAACTATGGAAATAAAATATACAAAACATGTCTTGAATACTGTGCACTATTGGGGAACTTGTAATGGGAATAAATCACTTTCTAGGCTTAAAGGAATTTTTAATATATTTTAAAATTTACAAATACTGTGATCCGGTTTTAAGTTTATTAGTTTTCATGTTTATTTGGCTTTCTTAATTGGCGTATTTAATATACTTTTAGAACTACACAAAGACCTATTTGATAAAACGTGACGAAAGATTTTAATTTCCTCAGAAACAAATAAATTCTACTGACAACATCTGGTATCTCCAAAGTTAATCTAATTCATTTGCAAAAGCACATATTTTTTTATGTGTGTGCAAAGCCATAGTGCTTACCTGCATAGACTTTCCACTGTCAAAGCATCTAAAACAATAGCAAGAACATGTTTTAAATTTCTGTCTTTTAATTCTGTTAAAATATCTAATTTTTCAAGGCCCATTTTCTTGCCAATAAGTCCAGGAAGAACATGATCTAATGCAAATATTTCTGTTCCATCAATATTCCCTGGTATTTGCTTTTGTTCCAACCTTTGTCTTTGCAAGCAAATTTCATGAACTATTTTCAGCGCTGGAGTTCTTGAGAAATCTCCATGATTTACAACCAGGTCTCCACCAGGCTGTTCTTTTAGAATTAACTCATGATCTTCCCTGATGAAGTTTCCTTCTCCTATTAATATACGTGCTGAAGTAGGACTGCCATGATTATCTTCTGTCTCCGACTGCGAGCCCTGTTCCAGAAGAGTGGATAACCTTCTAACTCGTTCAAGTTTTCTTGTCTTTCTTTTATTATCTAGAATTTTGGAATCTTCTTTGTGCTTTTGGAAGAGCTCTTGGAAAGATCCCTCATGATCAGACAATGAGTCTCCTGATCTGTCCAAAGGAAGTGAATTATATCCACTATCCTCAGGTGTTGAAAGATCTGTGTAATTTGCCACCTTAATAAGGGGGGAGTTTACATCACATAGCCCAGAGTTCATGTTCTCTACAGGACTGTTGATAGAAGTCAGGAATTTACCCTCGTTGGCCTCAGGTAACACATGGTACGTACGAGTCCTAAGCAGCCCATCACTAACTCTCGTGAGAACACTTCCACTGAATTCATTAGTGTTACTGACAGTTACATCCTTACACTGAATGGGAGATAAACTTTCTGATTCCAGCAATAAGGGGTCCTTACTCTGGGACTCATCCAGCGTGGATGTCCTTTGTTGTGAAAAGGAAAGTCTCCGTTTTGGAGAATCAGGATTAGAGCCCTCAGGTTTTGAGGTGCTCCCTGTCAGAGGTCTGCAAGTTTTCTCTTTAGGAGAATTTGCTGCAGTTTTTGAAAGTTTTTCTTCAGAGTTCAACACACGAGAGGATATTTTTTTCCTGGAGCTGCCTGAAGAACTAGCTTGTCTTTCACAGCATTCTACAGTTGTTCCAGCTTCAACAGTCTTGGGTAAAAGCAGCCTCCTGCGCAGCGAGGAGCCTTTTCTGCTTGATTTAGGACTTTCAAAGACATCTGCCCTTCTGTTTGTTTCTCTTTCTTCTGATAAGGAGATAGAATTCAATTCTTTTTCAATAGATGATGACATGGGAAAGAAGGTATTTGGATGAATGTGTTCAGGATGCTCTTGTAGCAATGATACACTTGTTACACTTGGTGCTGCTTTACATTCTGCATCAGGATCTTTTACTGGCTTGTTGCATCTGCTGTCCCAAAACGGTGAAGTGCAACACATGTTTTTAAAACTGGAGAATTTAAAATTGCTGCTGGGAGATTTTAACCTATTTCTTTTAACAATATTGAACTTCACTGAATGACTGTCTGACATTGTCTGCTTGACACCTTGGCTTTGTAAATGAAGATACCAGAGTTGTTTCTGAAACAAACCATAAAAGTAGTCACCAAAACACCCTCAGATTCGTGAGAAAGCCCCGTGCAAGTCAATCAAGACACCAGCCATGACAAAAGCTTTCAGTGGTCTTAGTAGAAACAGTGCTTATACATGAAGACAAATATAAGTTGCCATAAAGTAGATGGTTAGAATGAGTGATTAAAATGCACAGTTTACAGTGAGGCAAATTCAAACATATATCCAGTTAGCTAATTGATTTGCCACTCCTCATCCATGGAAAAACGCTTAAAACAAGCAACACAGCAACCAGAGACCCATTGGTCTGAAACCGGCAACAAAACTCCCTATTGTTCCAATAAGGCCAAGATTTTTATTGGCACTGTGTTATCGGTTCATTCAGCCACTAGCAGCTCAGTCCTCAGGGATGAGCAGGGGCCTGGTAATAAGTGAGTTTAAACAAAAGGCATTTTCTCCTTGAGTAAAATAAGAGGATTAATCATGAAGTCACATGTCCACAAGTCTCCCTATCAGCTAGATTCTGGAGGGTACTGGAGGGAATAAAATTTGACCAGTAGTTTCAAAGTGAAAAGAGCATTTTTATCTTCCTTAACATTTAAATGTTATTTTGTAAAGAAGCTCTCTGTTTTTGCTCAGCTCTGTGGGTACACTGAGTGTTCTGAAGCTTTGCACCGACGGACTGACTGTACACACACTTACCAGGTACAGATAATTTAAGACCTACTATATATTTTCTTAGACAAGTTAGAAGTGGCTGGTGCACACATATAAATAAAAGATGTGTGGAAACATTTTGCTTTTTGCAATTTATCCTCTGTAACCACAGTGGTGGCATCGGGTTCTGTGCACAAGACACAATAATTGTACTAAAGATGTCAGGAGTCATGGCAGTGAAAGGGTTGTTCCCATAGACTCCAGAGTACCTCACACCAATGCTCTATCTCCGAGCTGGAATCGGCACCTTCAACTGTTCCTGTCCTCTAGAACTGGTATTTTGGAACATGAACCCTGGAAATAGCAACTGAACTTTCAAAACAGACAAAAATAGGCATCTTTAAAGCTTCAACACCAAGTACTAAGTACTTGCTAATATCCCAACAGTCCTGACTTAGCCAAGCCCTAAGCCAAGAGATATGAGCAGTGGGAACCTAAACTGCCTGAGAGAGCTGGTGGGGGGGGGGGCTCTGTTCTTGGATGACCTTGGGCCATTAGTGTTTTTAACCCATACTGAAGGCACTTTTTTAGACCATTGTAATATAGAAAAAGCTTTGCTTTGTTCTCTACTGTAAGGAGACAGCAACATATAGAAGTTTAAAAGGAACAGGATGTTAAACAGCAGGCAGTAACACCTGAGCAAAAAGGCCTACACAACCTTGCTAATAGCAGGATGAAAACAAACAGGTTTAAACCAAACAAATGCCCACTCACATAACTGAGAAAAATTCTTCCAGTAAAGAAGGGCATGTGAAAATAACACCAAGACAACAACAAGCTCTGAAGTCTGGCCTCCTTCCTTTACTTCTCCCGTTTACCTCTACAAGTACCTTACTATCACATTTATTTTCCTCATTCCCTGTTTTACCCAGTGAAATAAATGACCACACAAATAGGAAACAAGGGCATAGCTTTAAGCTACTGCTTACATGAATTAGGGATAACTGTGCCATTACAGGACCAACTCCAGACAGTATCTGGTTGGGGTTTCATCTGGTTTTCATCTACATCACTTCACAGGGTTTTAGTAGACCTGTCACTAGTGGTGTTCCCCAAGGTTGCTATAGAGTCCAGGATTGTTTGGCTTATTCATCAACAACTTAAATGAAGGGCAGATGCCTCCTCAGCAAGTTCACTGATGACAAAGCTGGGAGGAGTGGCTGATACCCCAGTGCTGTGCAACCCTTCAAGACCTCGACAGGGTGGAGAGATGGGCAGAGTGGAACTATCTGAAATTCAACAAAGGCAAATGCAGGGTCCTGCACCTGGGGAGGAATAACCCCAGGCACCAGTACAGGCTGGGGACTGCCAGAAAGCAGCTCTGAGGAGGAGGACTGGGGGGTCCTGGTGGACAACAAGCTGTCCGTGAGTCAGCAGTGCCAAGGTGACCAAAGGTATCTCAGGGTGCATGAGGACAGCAGGCTGAGGGAGGTGATCCTGCCCCTCTGCTCAGCCCTAGTAAGGCCTCACCTGGAGTGTTGTGTCCAGTTCTGAGCTTTCCAGTTCAAGAAAAACAGTTCAACAGTCCAGTAGAGAGCTCTGAAGATGATGGGAGGATTGGAGCAACTCAGTTACGAGGAAAGGCTGAGGGAGTTGGGTCTCTTTAGCCTGGAAAAGGAGAGTCTGGAGAGGGGACCTCACCAATGCCTGTAAGTATCTGAAGCAAGGCTGTCAAGAGGAGGAAGCCAGACTCTTCTTGGTGATGACAAAAAATAAGATCAGAGGCAATGGGCAGAAACTGGAACATAGGAAGTCCCACCTGAACATGAGGGTGACAGAGCACTGGAACAGGCTGCCCAGAGAGGTTGTGGACTCTCCTTCTCTGGAAAGATTCAAAAGTCACCTGAACACTATCCTGAGTAATGCACTCAGGGGGACCCTGCTTGAGCAGGAAGGTTGGACTAGGTGATCTAGTGGTTCCTTCCAACCTCACCCATTCTGTGAATCTGTGCCTTTAGGCAAAAGGCTAAAAATGCTGTGTCGTGAACTAGAAAATAACTTTTTCCTGTATTTTTAAAGGCATGAAGTCCCTGTGTAGTGTGCTGCTGTACTTCAGTCAATCATTGATGCTGTGAGCAAAGGACCACAGGAACACAGCTCTTCTTTTTGTAAGAGGAAGAAGACCTATAAGAAACCTGTTGTAAAAATAGGGCATTATCTCTGTGTAGTCAACAAAGAGAATAGAGGCTTCATTTTCATTCATGCTGAATTTTGTAAACTGCAGTTAGTTAGCAAATGTTGCCAATAGATATTCCTTCCATTTAAACTGAAAGATTCTTGGAGACATCAGTCCAAAATCTCAAAATTAGACAAAAATCCAAAACCACAGAAGAAAAACAACCAAACAAAAAAACCCACACCAAAACCAAACAAAAAGCAAAAATCACATACCCACACTTACCTCTAAAATATTACTATTTTCCTTAAAAACAGGCACAGTAAAACTTAGATTAGGCAGCACACAGAGGAAACAACAAAAGTAAAAACTCCTGCTTGTAGTTTCATTCTGAGTCATTCTATGGGAGAAATTATCTAATCCTCAACAACAACTGAGAGTAGAAAAAAATGAAATACTACAGCATAGAATAATTTAACCAAACTTGTGTTTCACGTAACATAAAAATCACAGAAAACCAAGGTTTTGCAGCTACAATGGAGGTCAGAACAGCTGAGTTACAGGATTGGTAACTCCAGCAAAAGCCAAAGATTTGCTGTGCGTGGGCAAACGTCCGGCAGGGGGAGGCTGTCAGATCATCCCGGTGGTTTGGATAAACGCTAGGAAATATTATAGGTATAAACAAAATTGCCACTTCAGTACAGACACCAAGTGAATAATGCTCAGGAAACTGCTTCATTTCACGTCTTTTCTATACTCAGTTCTATACTTCTTCATCATTCATACTATTTTATCCTTTATTTTACTTCTTCACCTTCTGCTCTTGTGAGACCCCACCTGAGGACTGTGTTCAGCCTTGGAACACCAAAATAAGGGGGACAAGGACATGTTGGAGCAAATCCAGAGGAGGACCACGAAAATGACCAGAGGGATGGAGCACCTCTGCTATGAAAATTGGCTGAGAGAGCTGGGATTGTTCAGCCTGGAGAAGGGAAGGCTCCAGGGAAATCCTCTTGTAGCTTTCCAGTACCTAATGGGAATCTGCAAGAGAACTGGAGAGGGACTTTTTACGAGGGCATTCAGTGATAAAACAAAGGGTAATGGCTTTCAGCAGAAAGGAGGCAGGTTTAGGTTAGATGTCAGGAAGAAATTCTTCACTAAGGGCAATGAGACACTGGCACAGGTTGCCCAGAGAAGTTCTGGATTCTGCATCCCTGGCAGCATTCCAGGCCAGGCTAGATGGGGATCTGAGCAACCTGGTCTAGTGGAAAGTGTCTCTGCCCATGAAAGGGGTTTGAAACTACATGATCTTTAACATCCTTTCCAACCTGAATCGTTCTATGGTATGTATACGCCTCCAGCTCGTATATGCTTTTTTTCCAAAATGTATTACTTGTACAAAATAAGATTTAACATAAGGTCTCATTTTACAAATGCAATGCACAATGAAAAGCCTTTTAGATGTACTGGACAGGTCTCATAATAGAACAAGACAATGCTTATATCGATAAGAGGTGCCTAATAAAACCTCTTATAACCTATATTTTATAAGCATTTATTTTCATCTGAAGAAAAAGGTTTCATCTACTACATTTGATATACATACAGCCCTTTTCATTTGGGGATCTTTAAGTAGTTTCTGAAAGTATTGTTAGCCTTGTTTTAGATGTCATCAAACACGTGCAGGGAACAAAAGGCTGGACACACAACAAGTAACAAAATTTGTATCTGCTAAGGGCAGATTCTTGTGCTCTGTGCATTGCCCATATCTGCTAATAATTCTGCAAATTAATACAAATCACCTGCAAACTATCTATGAGCTTATGTAACAAAATAAACCAAACCAACTCACACTAAATTTGGGACAGGATTCACCTATTTAGGCAAGGAATGATTTCTAACAAGGTTAGTCCTACAAAGGCACCCTACACCTACAGAGGTAAAAATATTGGTTCCCTGAAGGCAATGTAAATAGTGCCTCTAATTCAGACGTAAGTTCTACTACGGGGTCACACCTGTTCCTGATACTTATTTACACACATACCAAATATTTATGCCTTGAAAAAGATGTTTTCTGTCTTTGCTTATCATCATTCTGCATTGCTAACAAAACAGATGAACACGAAGTTTTGGTCATACAGGAATATGTTCCCTGTTATTTAAACAGGTATCATATCTGCAGTAAAACTGACTGACTGACTCTGCTCTTTGACCCCCCAGAGGAAACAGAGAAGTCATCGGTACCTTCAAAGGTATTGTGTAATGCTGAAGATGATGGAGCCGTCACACCCATGGGAAGTGGGTCACTTACCCTAATTTGTGAAGCAACTCGAGATCGTCCAAAGCAAAGGTGCTGTATCCAAAGTGTTGCTTACCCCTAACGGTAACACGAAAGCGAGAAAGGATGGGAAGAGAAGCGAGAGGTACAAAACAAACATTACCCATCTGAGACAGTTTTCAGCCCACCTATATGTGTGCAAAGCCTTATTACCCAGCGAGGGAGATAACTGACGGCTACCTGGGGACTAGGGGTCTCCCAGCGACCTGGAGACGAGCAAAGCAACCGCTTCACCCCCTCATCGGGCAGCTCACTGAGCGCAGGAGCAGAGCCCGGAGCAGAGCCCTACGGCCGGGAGCGGCTGAGGCGGCAGCGGGGTCCGGGCAGGGCAAGGCTGGAGCGAGCGGGGTCGGGGCCGCCTCAGCAGCTCCGGCCGCCCGGCCCTGGGCCCGTTGCCCTTGGCGAGGAGCCGCTTCGCCTCTCCCCACCCACACCGGCCCCTCGCGTGCGGCCGCTTTCCCTCGCTGGGGTTTGAACTGCCCGCCCTCACCAACCGCTGCCTCCCCGCCCCCTCCGCGCTGCGGCGCCGGGGTGAGAGCAGGGCGGGCGCCTGGGGACGGGACAGCCCAGCCCAGCCCCGCTCCTCACGCTTTATACTTCAGCCCCCGCGGGCCCCGCCGGGCTGTTAAAGCGCCCCTGGGTTATTCTTGCCCTTGCTCCGCTTCTCCACAGGCGCCCGGTTGGGTGAGGGCGAGGTTTTCCCGCTCCGCGTCCTGCGAGGAGGGGGCCTGGCGCTGAGGGGCAGCTCGGGGACGCGGGTGAGTCCTGGCCGGCCAGAGACTTTCCACCCCTGTCTGCTCCTCAGCCGCTAAACTTGAGTTCTAAGTGTGCTGATTAATTCGAGTTAATTAGCACGTTTGTGCCCAACCGTTCGGGACCGAAACAATCCCTGAGCGTTTGTCAAGGCTTCGTCTTCAAAGCAGTCGAGTGGGGGATGCCCCGTGAGGGCACCTGGGTTTTGCTGTGGGTTTTGTGTTTCTGTTTACTAACAGGACCACCACCCCAAAAAACTCCAGCAAAACCCAAAACACACGCACAAAAACCCCAACCAACAACACAACCCTAAACAAACGCAAAACCACCAAACCCACGAATAAGTGGAGTCCCGTTTTCCTGGTGAAGACAACGAGCGGCCCCCCAGGCTCTGCCACCTGCTGATGGGGAATGTCCGATCCGAACGAGTGACCCAAAACCGACTATGAGAGCAAGACCTGCGTTTAAGGAAGCAAACTCGAGGCTTTCCAAAGAGACGCCGAAATTAAGGAACGTAATCCCGGCACATGAGGTCTGGCAAACTCACAGCCTTTCGCTTCGGCAAATCCGTTCCGGTCTCCCGGCGGCGATACAAGGCAGCCCTGAGGAAACACCGCGACCCTGAGCCACAGGACTGACATTTTTAGGTTTACGTGACTCCAAGGTAACAGTTATGACTAAAAAGTGAAAGGCTCTTGGGGTATCTCCCTCTTCCCTTTTAAAAGGCGAAAACATTAAAAAACTTCATTCGAATCTAGTAGAACCTCGTTGGAAGTGTTTTTTGTAGTATCATCTATTTCACGAGAACTGTTTGTGTTTATTTATAAAATAAACTACTTCCTCAGTGAAATTGGCAGCTTGCTAGCGGGACAGAACAGCTGCAAACTGCGTCTCCACTCACACCTCAACTCACTGATGCGAGCTGGATCAAAAACATCCAAGAACTGTAACAAGTTGCAATTGCGGCATTTAATGCAATACACAGAAGCGTCACACCAGAGTGATTTAACAAAACAAGTGTCGCCAAAAAAAAAAACCAGAGACCCAAACCAAAACAACGTGAGGACACTCCTTCTAGGCAGTAAACACGAGGTAATCTGCAACACTCGTGCTGCACTCAGCATTTCCTTCCCACCTAAACAGTACCTGTACCCCTGTACGTCCCCATCTCGCCCCACAAGCCTTTCCCCTCGATTTTCTACCAATTCCCCGGGAGCTGTTTCACCTTACGGGACAGTGGGTGTCTCCCGCATGGTCCCAACCTTTTCTGCTATTCTAAATCAAAGGAGCATCTCTAGGGCTGCAGTTCATCAGACTGCTGTGGAAGCCTCCTCTAAGGAGGTGGATTTTATCGGAAATGGCTGAAGTAACCGAAGCTTTAAGAGCCGGTAAAGCATCCTATTTTTCCAAGGGAACATTTAAAGGATGCCAATAAGCGAGCAATTACACGATTTATTTCTTAACAGTGGCGACATTATTTTCACAAGATTAAGTGGATTTCTTCATGGTGGTACTTTTAGTAAGTTCTTTTAAATTTGTCAGTTTGACAAACGCATTCCTTAAATATTAACGACCCTAGAGAAATAATACCGGGGGGTTTTATTCGTTTATTTATGAGACGGTAATTACTTAGCGCGCGTTTACCAGGAAACGTAGGGTTCAAGCATTTTTTTCTCCTGTGCTTCAACCCAGACCCACGTGTCCTCGGAGGGGGACAGGACGCAGGAAGTCAGAACACAGGTAGGTACGTAGCTCTTTCTTTCGCATACGGTTTTTCTTGCATGTGGTTCACTCTGGCACCCCAAGAGTTATGTTTAGCTTTATTCGTACACAGCACTATGAAGAAGTAAGTCTAAAATCATTACTGTGGTTTCATAAAGTTTAACTTAAACACAAAATTTTAAAAAACCGCATCTACTATTCCCAAGTTTATTTTAGATAAGCTATAGGTCATGTATGAAGGAGATTTGCTGACAAGAGAACAGCAATTAATTACGACTATTAAGACCTCGTTCTTATTAAGGCATTTGGGTGCTTGGGAAAAACATTTTATTCGGTATTCAGAAGCAGAACTTTCCTTAAACTTGAGAACCTTTTGACAGACGAATAATTCAAATTGGCATGTTCACAAAACACAGTATTCGTTAAACATTTTTCCCGGGGAATAAAGCAAAGACAGGTAATTCTTCAAAGTGCCAATCGAAGATTCAAAATTCCTAGTGCCAGCGAGGTGGGGCCAAGCACAGAGAGCAACTGGTGTCGTTCCAAACTTTGTCTGTATTTCAGTTCACTGCATCCGGAATCGCCGACACTGAACTTCTTCCCTATTTCGACCTGACGTTTAAAATGCGTAGTCCAGTATATATGTTTGGAGTAGGTAAGTTTGCCTTCATGTGGGTACTTATGATATGGATCACAGCATCAAAATACCACGATGCGGGTTTTACCCACAAATCTGAGGTAAAACACTTCTGAAAACAGAGGGGATCTAAACCCTCGCAGCCGTATGACCGGAGCTGGCACAGGACATTCTCCATCCCCAGCAGGTCGGGTGTAGCC
This sequence comes from Pitta sordida, assembly GCA_013390025.1. Classification (NCBI taxonomy): domain Eukaryota; kingdom Metazoa; phylum Chordata; class Aves; order Passeriformes; family Pittidae; genus Pitta; species Pitta sordida. The sequence continues at coordinate 15,024 of WEKX01019362.1, forward strand.
TAATAAAAAACCTCCCGGAGCACCTCAGCTGGGCGGCTGCCTGCTTTCTTCAGCGGAAACCGACGCTGCTATTGATACGAAAGCTCGCGTCTTAAAAATTGCTACCAAATAGTCCGTGCAGCCTTCTCCCCCAAGTGGTTAACACCGGTAGCTGAATATTTACGTATTACTCTCTCAGCCCAATCAACAATTGAGCGGGGAGGCGGCTGGGGCAGGGCCCGCCTCTGCCGGCGCCTGGGCGGCTCGTCATCGGCGAGCGCCGGGAGCAGCGGGAACAGGCGAGTCTGGGCCGCGGCTGCTGCGGCTTTGGGCTCTTCCCGGCGGTGCTGGGCAGGGGCAGGCCAGGCCCAGCCTCGTGGCATTTGCTGCCTCGTACGAGCCCCGCGGGGCGGGAGGTCCCGGTGCGGAATTGGGGCGGGATGAGGGGCCTGGGGCGGAGGGGCCGGTGGGGTGTGAGAAGGGCTATCCGTCCTTCTTCGTGGGCTCTGAGGGACGGGAAGGAGCAGGGTCGCCTCTGACGGGTGTGTAAGAGACGCACTGGGAGGGGACCTCGTTAACGTGTATAAATACCGAAAGTAGGGGGGCCAAGAATATGGAGCCGGGATCCTCTTCGTGAGGGCAGCGGGCAGAAACTGATGGGCAGGGAGTTCCCCCGGAATATGAGGACGGACTTTACTGGGCGAGTCACCGTGCACTGGAACAGGCTGCCCAGAGAGGTTATGGAGTCTCCCTCACTGGAAACATTTGAGAGCCATCTGGGCGCAATCCTGTGCCTTGTGCTCTAGGGTGATCCTGCTAAAGCGAGGTCTAGACGACCCACTGTGGTCCCTTCCAGCTTGATCCATTCTGTGTGATGCTGCCATGTCTCCTGTTGGGGGTCCAGCTGCGGGCTGGTGCATTGCTGTGCCTGCTGGCTCTGTCACCTTGGTGCCACTTTGGAGTGCAGCGTTTGTGAAGGCTGGCTGAACCATGGCACTGCCCAGCAAGGCACATCACCGGGTCACTGCCGTCCTTGCCAGCGGTATTGCTTTTCTGAACAGGGAGCAGTAACTCACGTTATTTAGCTACAACTGTGATCTGCCTTAGTTCAGCTCTGGTTTTTCCAGTCCTAGTGGGTGACTGCTTATAAATTACTGTAACACATGTGGATTAAGATGCCAGTGTGGGTATGGTATTGCATACTTGAAAGCTGTAGAGTTTAATGGGGTTTTTTCCCAGTTCTCTTGAACGAAGTGACATAGTGGAAATTTTAACAAGATAGTTTGTCAAGTGCTAATCAGTCTCTTAAAGAATGAACTATCAAGCTTGTCCTTCTGTTTGCAATACCGTAGTTTTCCCACTTGAATTTATACTGCAACAAACTGAAGATCTTGTAAATAATCCTTGCTGTAATATTAGGCAAAAGCATCCAAGAGCTATTCTCATAATAAAGCATCAAGAATGTTTTTCACTGACATAAGGGTTAGGAGTTTTTGTCTTCTATATCAGACAGAACAGCACTACAGAAAACAGTAGCCTCAAAAAACTGCAAAGAAATATTGATGTTATAGTGTAGACTTGGATTGGGTGTGGGAAAAGGTGTTTATTGGATCTCTGGTGGTTCAGTAACTACCTTAAAATTCATAGCTTCAAGCACATTTACAGTTTAAGATAAGATTACTTAAAGCTTGGTGGAATGTTTTTGGGGTACCTATATGTAACTATTTAGTCTGATGCTGTGCAGGAATACTGTATCCAAGTAAGTCTGAACAATCAAAACCGTTACAGAACATTAAGAGGTGCTTGAAGAATAACACTGAGTTACCACTCTTGATTTGGTAATCATACACATCTATGTTAGGGTTTGAAGGGTGGAATTTTTTCTGTTTCTATTACTGTTCTACACACAGTCTTGTTCCCAGGATTTCTAATGCCTTAGATCAATGAAAAGGTAGATTAGGTTAGCTGGTGTATTAGAGGGGAAGAAAATATAACCGGGCTTTTCTTGTTTATGATAGGACCATTGTTACATGAGTGATACATAAATTACTGAATTTTACATTTCTAGCAAGGAAATTTTTACAGTTGGCAGGAGAGAGGAAAGAAGACTATCTAAAAGGAGGTTGTAGTCAGGCAGGGGTCGGTCTTTTCTCCCTGGCCACTGGAGACAGGACGAGAGGTCATAGTCTTAAGCTTCAGCAGGGGAAATTTAGACTTGATATTAAGAAAAGTTTTTTCACTGAAAGAGTGATGAGGATTTGGAATGGGTTGCCCACAGAGGTGGTTGACTCACCAACCCTGGAGATATTCAAGGGGAGGTTGGATGAAGTCCTGAGTGATGTGATCTAGATGTAGACACTAGGTTTAGTTAGACTATAGGTTGGACTAGATGAACTTTGAGGTCCTTTCCAGCCTTATCTATACTGCGAATACTGTGAAAATATTATTTGTTGGGCTTTAATATTTAATAATCTGTTTAATAGAAAACATTTCTGTCTTTGGAGATTTTCTGTAGCAGATTGGTAAAGCTCTGAGAAACCTGATGTTACTGTGCTTTTGAGAAGTTGAACTAGATGGCTCTCTGAAGTCTTACTTCAATCCAAATCATCCCATGTCCTATGTATCAAATACAGACTGTTTGTATTTTCTTTTAAGGAAGTGTTTTCATCTTCTGTTAGCTTTCAATTGAGATACTGAAGTGATGGTGTATGTCTTGGGAAAAAAAACCCACCTACACCAAAACCCAAACTGATGTGCATGTTTTGTGTTTTTTGTTTAGAACATGGATTCACAGAAGGATGTTCAGCCTCCAAAGCAGCAGCCAATGATTTACATCTGTGGAGGTAAAGAGAAGACACCAGTCATTTTTTTATTACTTGTTACTAGGGATTTATTGTTTTAATAATGAGTAATGCTTAGCCATTATACTGAAGAGTATATAGATACAAATATGTAGTTGCATAGTGGATCCTGATGATCTTTAGAGCTTTACACATTGATAATAATACACATTGATAACATGGTTATCACATGGATATGGATGTGGTAGTAATTCCCTATGGATTGTCTTGCTGTGTGGAGCTCCTCCATCTCCAGAGAATGCTTTCTGTAAGTGTTCAGTTGTGCAAATAGTGAACTGTCTTGGTTTAAGACCAGTAAAAGGNCTAAGTGTTCAATTGTGCAAATAGTGGACCTTCTATTCAGGGCATCTCTGAGTGTTTTATTGAAAACGTTGTATAGGCAATCAATTTCACTGAAGTACAGTAGTCAAATTCTCCCTTACCTGTAGATAAGACAACAACTTAAATTTGGTGAATTTGAGTCAGCACTTCAGGAATCTCTGAAATATTTTGTCTTTTAAGAAAATAAACTATGGGCTTTTGGAGGGCTGAGCTGGAATTTTCATTAGTAGACATCCTAGTATCAAGAGTGTAATGTGTTCTGTGCAGTAGTATTTTGGTAATTTTTAGCAAGATTCTCCTTGACTTTAATGTAAGTGAAACTTGCTTTTTCATTTTCCTTTTTGAATTTTTTGATTAATAATTTTGAATAATTTGATTATTACGACTTCTGAAAGTTATCTGTGCATTAACAATGCTGGTTTTGTTTACCCGCTCCCTTTGTCTTCCTCCCTTCCATCAGAATGTCATACAGAAAATGAAATAAAGGCAAGAGATCCTATCAGATGCAGAGAATGTGGCTACAGAATAATGTACAAGAAAAGGACAAAAAGATGTATCCTTTCACAAGTGCACTTGAATGCATTGGGGAAGCTGTAGATGGGGCTAAGGTATGTAAGGGAAACAGAATAGAAGATCTGAGTAATTATATAGCAGTTCTTCAAAGCCAAAACCCAGTACAATAGATACAATAAATTATGATAGTCTGCTGGGTGCTGTACTGTGAACTGTTGGTATTATTCATTCAACCTTTTATTGAAGATCACTTTTGAAATACTCTCATGTAGTTGTGACTTTAGATTAGTCTCTCTTTTTTATTCCTCTCTCTATCTTTTTTTTTTCCCCACAACACCACTTTTTTTTTTCCTTAACGGAGCTATTCCAGTGGTGGTTTTTGATGCCCGGTGATGTCTGCTGAACATACTGTGACTTCGTGATGCAGTTTAATCTTTCTGATAATTTTGCTCTGTAAAACTGTTTGTGTACAAATGCACACTCTTATTTGTGTTTTAAGAGATTATTAAAATTTACTGTAATACCAAATTTTGTCTATACTGTCTTTCAGCAATAGGCTTCTAAAGCTGTTACTTAAATTGTAGTCAGTATGCAGTATTTTTTAAGTGCAGTGGTATTGTGTTCCTTTTGAGTTAACTATGTTTTCATTACTCTCATCTAAACTTTATTTGCATTTTAACTTTGCTAAATGCTCTTTGGACTCCTGTGAATTGCATAAAATAACTGTGGTGTCAATAAATTCCACTGAAAATAAATAGAGGGCTACACAAGGCTAGGTCTGAACACAGGTCTGGATTTCTTAAGAGAAAAATCTCAAAGGACTTGAGAGCACCCAATTCTGTCACCCAGTTGTGGATGTGTCAAATCTGTGGATGTGTGGAAGTGCCAAAAATCATCTCTCAGGAATGAAAAAGAAGGAGGCAGGGTAAACATTAAAAAGCAGTGTGGAAACAGAAATCACCCAAGTGCTGCTTGACTTGTTTGTACTCCAAAGAAAGTACAAACTTTCTTTTGTACTCAAGGAAAAAACAGGTTGCAAAGGTAATTTGAGTACCACCCCCAAAAGCATCTGAAATAGCATCTTGTTTTGCTTTTCAGGTGACTTCTCAGGGGGCTGTAATAGAAGGATCAAAGTACAAAGTAGTTTTGAGAAGCCAAAACTTTTTTATTTCTTCTTGGATTGTGCGTTATGTAATACATATCACTAAAGTCTCCTCCTAGATGTTGCTGGATTTTGCATGCTTGATCTCAATTTTGGTGTTATTGCAATAAGGTGTCTTCGTTAAGGTGTGCACGAGCTGAGATGGCTTGTTATAGGGGATAAAGAAAAGCAGTCTGAGACGTTGTTCTGGACCTGTTTGGTTAAGATTGTCTTAGTTACCTGATCTTTGCTATTAAGACTAGGTTTTTCCTGGAAACCGGCTCCACTCGGGTATAGGTGATACGTGTTTAATTCCAGCAGCCTGGACTGCATGGCGTGCCCCTTATGCCTGCACAACAGAAGGAAAGGCCGCTGTTGCCGTGGCTGCTCGGAAGGGGGAGGAGGAGAAGGCGCTGCCCGGGGTTTGGCCGCGCCGCTGTCTCTGTGCGCCGGACGCTGCCGCGGGGAAGGGGCGCGGACCTGCCCTGGAGCGCAGTGCGGCCGGGCAGCACCGGGGGACACCGGCGCTGGGAAGGGACTGCCCGCCCTACGCTGAGTAACACGAAACAGCGGAGTGATGTTGGAGAAGGCGGCACCGACCAGAGCCTTGTTTCTGCCCTCCCCCAGCAGGTGAGGGCGGGGAGCGGCTCGGCACTGACGGCAGCCCCGCCTGCGCTGCGCTGAGCGAGGCACGGGCGGCCCCGGCTGAGGGGGGGACGGGCCGCACGCGTGTCCCGGGGACAGCACCACCCCGGGCAGGTGAGTGCCCAGGTCCGACAGGTGAGAGTTCGGCGGGGCTCTGTCTCTGGGACCCCCTCCGGGGTGTCCCCGGCAGGGCCGCCGCGCTCTCTCCGCCGTGTTGTCCACAGCAACAGTTGCCAGGCGGCCGCGGTGCCGCTCCTGCGGTGGCTCCTGCCCCGGGAGCAGCGCGGGGTGTGCGAGGCGTGTGGGAGAGGGGCCGCCCAGCAGCCGCCGTGGCCTTGTCAGCTCACCCACAGCCATGGAAATACTGAAACGGGACAAAAAGCCGGTTTGCGATGAGCTTTTTGCTCCTGTTTAATCACTTGTAGCATTCTTAGGGCTTTCTGTGCGTCTTGTTCCTTTTCCACGGCTCAAACTGTAAAGTCTTTGGGCAGAATCTCAATGCAGCACCTAACTATGACCAAAACTTTCTGTGCAACTGCAAATTAAGAGGTGCAATTATGGTGGACAGTAGAATGCAATTAATTTAATTAGGTTTATAACTACATGGATTTGTTACGACATCCTAGTTAGCTGCCCTACTGTACTTATTAAAATAACTGATCACTTTGTGCACTATATAAGTGGGGGAAAAGAGAATTTCAGCTCCATCGAGCTCGGAATCAAAACAGGAAAAGGTGCAGGTGAGCAGATCAAAGGGAGACAAAAGTGTCCCATTTGAGCCCCTCCATCAGTTACAGACCTCAGATTAGTGCTGTAATAGAACCAGAGTCCCAGAAAGTGCAGTGAGTGAGGAAAGAAAATTTGATTTATTTTGGCTACAGGGAAGGCAAAGGTTTTCATTTCTTTAGATACTTTGCCTTGCATCTTCCCTCTGAAAAGTGTCTTATCATTCATGCTTATCATACTTGCTTGGACTAGGTAATACCATATTGTATTGAGAATGTGGTAGGCAAAAATCGGCAATTTTTCTTCAAGCAGTCTTTCTGAATTGTTCTGCTTTGCAGAGGCAGTAGAGTTGAACATACTCTCCCTACAAAGCATCTCTCATATACAACCACGCTTCTGTCAGTAAATCTCTGTCAAGAACAGCTCGTGTGATCAGGCCTTCAAATCCAAAATGTTTTATTTCATGGCGATAGGTCTGCTTGCATAACAGTGAAGCACAAGCAGGTTTATTCCTTAAATTGGTGTTGCTTCAAAATGTAACCAAATGCCTACAAAATCGCTATATTTTTTTCCTTCTAGTATTTAGTTATGGGTGATGAATCAGTACCATTTTTGTTGGACCAAGGAACCACTAAGACATACCAAATACCTATTAGCCATCTGGACTACAAATTCATTGAAAAATGCACAGATGTTAAGCACCTGGAAAAGATTCTCAGGGTATTAAGGTAAACGTTGTATTTTTTATCTTCATTAATAATTGTATTTCTGTCCTGTAAAATCTGACAGAACCCTTACCAAAATACTCGCTTGTCTGAGCCTCTTTTTGACTTTCTCATTTAAAAACTAAAATACAGTGAATCCACTCTCTATCGCGACCTCTGCATTACGACCCCGTGCATTTGTGATNAGGGAAGTGACGAGGGGGGTTTGCGCTGTGAGCACACAGTCACGGCGGCCTGGAGAGGCCGACAGATTCTCGGGGTGGCGGGGGTCTCCCGAGTCAGAGGGGGCTCAGAAACGGTTCCCTTTGCTTCCCCGTGCCCAGAGAGCCTGAGGGGAGAAGCAAAAAAGTGCCCGGAGCCCTCCAGAGTTCCGGGGGGTGGAGCAATGGGCGTGGCCTGCATGCATATTAATGACCTGCAGCTCTTTGCGAGTTTAGGGGTTTGTAAGGGCCGTCGCGTGTCCCGTTCCTCGCGAAGGACGGGGTANACGTGGCGCTGCCGGTGGTGCGCAGGACCGGCAGTGTGTGGGACCGCAACTGAACCCCGCACTACTGGCGGGGTGCGGGACCAGCGGGGTGCGGGACCGCAGCTGAACNAGGTTTAAGTGATCATGTCGAAAGGGTCCCAGTGATAACACTAGAAATCCAAGTCCTACTTCAACCATCCAAAAAGTTGGAGTAACCCTGATTTTTCTCAAAATATTGCCACTGTGTTTTGGTCCTATCATGATCTATCTTGCTTGACTGTGGTAATTTCAGATGCCACACCTCTTTAGTTGAAAGTGACACAAACTTTTTATGAACGCCGTGATGATAATTTTGAATTTTGCATGCATGGACATTGGAAAATGATTGAGGGTTAATTGGAATTTTCTGATTCAAAAGTTACTAGATGATAGAAAGATTGACTCATAACAGGAGAAGAGTCCTCATCTGGAGGGAAACAGGGAGAACACAGTGCAATTTAGTTCTTTGTTCTTTCCATTTGAAAGGTCTGGTGAAGAGGGATGTTACCCTGAACTTACGTCGGTTTGCGAAAAGCGTATTGAGCATTTAGATCCAAGGAGCAGAGCTCTGAGGAAAGAGAAGCCAGCAGCCACAGCGTCTGATTTCACAGCTGAAGAGTGGGAAACAATTAATGGTGAATTGATGGTACAGTATCTAATGTATATATAACATATACTATAATCACTTCAATGTATCAATCTTGTGCCTAAGTAGAATGTAATTATTTGAGTAAATGAGGAAATTATGAAGGATTATGTTGGGAATTTTTAGTTGTTTTCTTAAATTAGTATCACTGAACCTTTATTGTCCATTTTAACTCTACAGATATTTTTGTAGATTACTTCTTATTCAAAAAAGCACCTGCATTTCTTTTTGTCTTAATTGCCTTTTCCCATTAAGAGCAATGTGTTACAGTATGAGGATAGTTGTTAAGGTAATTGTAGGCTATGAAGTGTATCTGCTTTACTGCTGTAAGGTATAGATATATTATTTATTTTCAGAGCTGGGTAACAGAAATGAATGAAGATGATAAGAAATCACAGTTCCAGAGAACAGACACCCCAAATGAAAGGCAAGATAACTTGCCTCCCATTCGTTGTTCCAGCAGCTGTCTTCCTGCTAATCAGGTATCTCCAGTTTTCTAATGTGTTAATTACATGTTTTTCTAAAATTGAGAAGTCTTGTATGTACAGACTTCCAACTGTTGATAGATTTATTTTGTTAACCAGAAGATAAAAATCTTTAAGCTCCCTTGTGAGTGACCAATGCTTAAAACAAAAGTGCTTTCCTTGTGTTTGTGTGTATGTTGGAGTAATGTTTTAATGCTGATCAAGAATTCACTGCTGGAGCAGATCTCCTTAAACACCCTTTTATGATCTTTGATTCATATTTCAAAGTGGTGTTTAAGCATATGAACAAGGTTCCTTTTCCATGAAATTATGCCAGGAGATTTCTCCAGCTGCCAGTAGCCTTTTGTTCCGTGGGTCCAGTCAGGAGCTACGTAGTCCAAAATAAATACCCTGAAACACATCCAGTGTTGATGTTGGTTCTTCTCCACCAATTGTTTCACTCTGTACCCACTTCTGTATTGGGCTCTTCTGGTGTATATGTAGCCTTTATACCTTGAATTGCAACTCCCACTGCAGTCATACAGCATACTTCCTAATTTAGTCATTAAGGATCCTTAACAAATATTCAAAGCGGCAGAACAAATATGTATTGACTTTTTTTCCATTTATTGATCTGCCTGAAATCAGTTTTGTCTGTGAACAGTTTTTCTTACTAATACTGAATGTAGTAGTACTGGAGGGGTTGGCAGACAGGTTGTGGGGTGGGTTTCTTTCAATTGTCAGGTGTTGTCATAGATTACTTCAGTCTCATTCTCACAGTTTTCTTTGAAATTCTGGGACACTGCTATAACAAATTCATTGAAGTATTGTTCTTTTTGGATGTTTAGGAATCAGAAATGCTATGAAAGGATCCTTACATGTCATGTGATATTTTTTATTAAATAGGTTTTTTTCCAAATAATTATGTATTAGTAAGTGCCTGATTTGTGTTCCTGTATTGTCAGAAAATACTTCTTATTGTCAGCTGGCATTTAAGACATTGGACTAAGACATTTGGAATTGCTAGGCCTCTCTAATATGTGGTATACAAAGAGGCTGGGAATTCCAGTAGAATGTTTTCTAAGTGGTTAATGTTAAGGCTAAGGTGTGCTTTTGGTTTGCTGGTTCTGTGGGGTTTTTTATGATTAATCTGTACTCTTTCACGTTTTGCAATGTGTGTTCCTCTTGACTATCCCATTATGTGATATGTGAAGTGCCACTGTAGCTTTACTCTTGGTTTATGTCCTGTGTGAGTGTGTGCTAGAACAGAAAATGGTAAAATATCGTGTGAACTCAGTGAATTCAGATGAGAATCTAAGAGTAAAATGATGAAAAGTGTCTTGAAGTCTAGGATATGCAGTTTTCCTATAGGGGATGTGTTCTCCATTCAAAGATAACAATATTTATTTCCATTTTTTCCCCTCCTTCTTTGACACATGCAACAGTCTTCAGGTCAGGTTTTGTTCTTTTGTTTTTCAACTTTTGTTCTCCACACAAGATTTAGGCATTAGCAGTAGTACGTATTACTCAGGAAACCTGGAGACAGCTTTACACTTTACCTTTGTCTGTGCTTCCCATTTCTTTTGTCCAAGCAGATGCCTGGAAGAGAGAAAGAAGGCCCGAAACTAAGTTTTAGAATTCAATCTTCTTATGCAGCAGTACTGTCATATCCAAGTCAGATATGGCGCTGCACTTTCTGAGCCCTTCCCAATAACCAATGGTGTGAAACAAGGCTGTGTTCTCACACCAACTCTATTTACAATCTTCTTCAGCATGATACTCCAAAGGGCCACGGAAGAGCTTGATGAGGATAATGGCATTTACATCCGATACTGGTACCATACCAATGGTAACCTATTTAACTTAAGGCAATTGCAGGCCCACACTAAGACTCTAAATTACCTTGTCCATGAGCTACTTTTTGCTGATGATGCCGCCCTCGTTGCTCACACAGAAACAGCTCTGCAGAGCTTAACATCTTGCTTTGCAGAGACTGCTGAGCTTTTTGGGCTGTAAGTCAGCTTGAAGAAGACAGAAGTTCTTTACCAACCTGTGCCTCAGAAACCTTACCATCATCCTCATATCACCATAGGTAAATCAGAGGTTAGGTCAGACCAGCAGTTCAACTATCTAGGAAGCATTTCCTCGGATGGTAAGATTGACAGAGATGGACAACAGGTTAGCAAAGGCATACAGAGCTTTCAGGCGACTTCATAAAAAAGTCTGATGTAACGAAAAGTACCAAGATTAGTGTCTATGGAGCCATTGTGCTGTCCACTCTTTTATATGGGCCTGAATCATGGGTCATCTACTGCCATCACCTGCAACTCCTCGAATGCTTGCATCAGCATTGCCTCTGTACAATCCTAAACATCCACTGGACTGATTACATGACTAACGTTGCTGTCCTTGAACAGGCAGAGGTCACCACTATTGAGGCCATGCTATTAAAAATGCAACTGTGCTGAGCAGGGCATATTTTCAGGATGGAGGATCATCGCTTCCCTAAGTTTGTGCTTTATGGTGAACTCGCCACTGGCTGCCACAACAGAGGAGCCCCAAAGAGGAGATACAAGGACTCCCTGAGACAACACCCTAGTCTTGGCCATATTGGCTACCATCAGTGGTCCACTCTGGCCTCAAACTGTGAGACATGGAGATGCACCATCTATAACACTGCTGCCTGTCTTGAAAACTCACGTAGAATTCTCAAGGAAAAAAGACGATGCAGAAAGAACTGTGCCTCATTAATACCACCTAAGGAGACTTTCAACTGTGCCTTTTGCACCCGGACTTGTCTGTCCAACGTCGGCCTTTTTAGTCATCAGCGTGTTTGCAGCAAGCGTGGGTAGAGCCCTTCCTATATCTTCGTTTGCGAAGCCTAGCCGTGGTGATGACTGCTGTATCACTACTACATCACAACCGAATGAAAAGAAGCTTTTTCCATAGTATATACTAAATTTATACCTGTAATATGAAATCTCAAAAAGAAAAACAATATACGTAATCAGCTTTTTCTCCTTTTATTTCTTTCTGATAAAGCTCTGTGTAATCTTATAATTTTTAAACGGTTTGCTAATCAGTTAGTCTAAAAAATAATGAGTCCTTGTGTCATACAACTTTTTAAGTGGTGTCAAGTTTAAAGCTGGCATGATAAATTTCTCCTCTTTGCTAGGAAGAAATGCACAAACCCTTCTCTAGTTTTATGTTGTTACTCGATTGGAGGCTGTTCATCTAATATGATGCATAAAAAGTTCAGCATCTTTGATGAAGCCAATTCTGGAAATCCTTATTGACTTTAAAACCCTGGATTGCACCAATGGTACAGATTTAGTGAATGGAAGCATCTTGTTTTGTGTGTAATCACATTTTCTTGCTGATACGAAACATAGGTACAGTTTCAATTCACTACTGATACCTTATACAGTATATCCCTGCTGCATTGCAACCTCTCCATTACGACCCTGCAGATTTGTGAGGAAAATTTCTCACAATTCAGTTTCAGGGATCTGTGAAGTTTCCTGGCTGACACACGCACAGTGCCTTGGCTTGGCCGGGGGTGGTGCCGGCTCTCCCTCTGGGGTGGGAAGGGCCGGCCCCCTGGGGAAGGTGCGCAGGGAAGACGCGTGGTTTCTCCTGCTCACTGTGGTGCTTAGAGCCCTGCGGTACCGTGCCCTGACCCGATCCTGTGTGTCTCGTGCCCAGTCCCTACAGTGGAAGGGTCACGCCACAGTATGCCCCAGGCGGCTGCTGAGACCCAGCACAGCACCGCCACAAGACATGCCATTCCTTGTTACTCAAAGCCCAGTCAAAGCCCGGGCAGCGCTGCCTCTACCAGGACCAGTGGATGTTAAAGGGAAAGAAACTCCGATACCAATGCCCTCCCTCCCCCACCGCCATAAGCAGCATGGGATGTCGCAATGTTACAAAGATAAGGTTTTCCGGGCTCCAAGAATGCTGACCAGAACTCGGGGACACCCCTTCCCCACCACAGAGGCAGGGCGAGCATGCGTGGTGGCAGCAGCCAGGAAGCAGCTGGGGTGATGCAGCGGCAGGATATACCCAGCCTATGGCCACACCATGCAGCCAGCCCTGGCAGGCCAGGATGCCGCGGGCACGAGCAGCGGTGGGGGGGGCCTGGGGGGCGAGCAGCGTCCTGGGGTTTAGGCTGTGAGCACGGGCGGTCGCAGCAGCCACTCAGAAATGCTTCCCTTTGCTCTCCTGTGCTGAGAGAGCCCGTGGGAAGGAGCAGAAAAGTGTCTGCAGCGCTCCAGAGTGCCGGGGGGTGGAGCAATGGGCGTGGCCTGCATGCATATTAGTGACCTGCGTGTCTTTGCGAGCTTGAGGTTCCGTGAGACCCCTGGCATGACCCGTTCCTCGCAAATGTGGGGGCATAACTGTACTTCTGTACGGCATTTTCTTTTTATTGGTGAGAAGTCATGGGGAAGATTTTCCAAAAATGAATAGAAAAAGAGTTAAATTTATGCAGTATTTTTCTCATTAACACAGTATGGCAGTTTCTGTCTTACAACTCTCTTTTTCTATCACACTGCCTCACTTTCCAGGAGACAACTAAAGCATGGGTTTAAAGATATTCACGTTCAAAAGACTGTATTGATGGGATTTCAGCATGGGTTCCTTTGGCAAACACTGTTTCCTAATACAATTCTAGAAAGATTTCTGTCCTCAGATACCTCCTGATGCTACAGCCCAGGGCTTGCAACATGTGCAGCCCAAGGTTTATGTTATAAAATTCCACTGCCATAGGATCTATCCAGATTTCTTGTTATTTTGAATATTCTGAACTAGGAAGGAATACTGCTCAGCTGACACAGAACAGGCCAGCATGTGTCAGGCCAGCATGCGCAGCTCACAGGAAAACCAAAGCCAAATTCTGTGTCACCTGAACTAAAACCAGTCTGTGTGGTGATCTTTGGTCCTGAAAATGTTCACTGGGCTTCAGAACCTGTGAGATCCATTCGCTGTGAGTTCTGGCAAGAAAAATGACAAGCATAGGTTTTGGGGGATTTTTTGTCCTGCAGCATGTAAACTTACATTTTTATTGGGTGTGATTCTCTGAATATTACTGGTCAAGAAATTTCTGACTCTGTTGGAACCACAACTTGGTTACAATTGTCTCAAGAATAGAGTTTTTTAAATTGTGGATTTTTGAGTCAATGCTTCAGCTTTATTCCATAGAAGTACATTGTGTAGTTCTCTCCCTAACCTGAAGTTGCATTAGTGTAAGTACCTTATGTGTTTTCTTCTGAGAGTTTCAGTATTTTTGTGCTCATTTAAGTTAATGACTTCTGGTCTGAAAAAAAAAAAAAAGATATATATTTGTATATATTAAAAAAATGTATATTTGTAATATACACCAGGATACATGTCTAATGATAACTCATGTTTCAGGAAGGCATATTTAGGAGTTCCCTCCTCCAAACATATGCTGATTACTAAATACTAGTCTGTAACTTCAGAATTACCCTTAATGTTCTGTCTTTTAAGAAGCTACACAAAATGACAAATATACGTGTAAAAGTTTGTGTAACCTAACATTACAGATAGTCTGAAGTGTTTACAGGAAGGGTCGCGTTTGCATTATGTAAATTGAGCTGTTTACATGCCACTGCAGAAGTATGTCCTTGTTACAGTGTCACCACTGGTATAGCAAGTTTAAGAGGCTGCTGCTTGTTTCTTTGGTCCAGTTCATTCTGTGCTTACTTGAAATGATACAGGTATTTGAGGATTGTACTGTGATCTCTGCTGTTTCTTTGAACACAGAAATCTGCAACTCTACAAAAAATTACACTGATCTAACTCAGTGAATGATGGATTGCAAGGTAATAGGAGAGCTAAATGGCCAGGACAGAATAGATGGGAATATTTTGGACTGACTGTTCTGCTGTGGAATACCTGTTGGGAACCACACCTTGCTATTAAGTATTTTACAGTCAACAAGCAGGGAGGGACATATCAGAAATATGTCTTATGACAGAAGTAGAAGAGATGCCAAAGGAATCTCTACACTAATGGAACCTATTTCCAGCTATGGAAATAGGTTCCATTAGTGTAGGAGATGGGTTGTGCTACAAGTTAGTCAAATCTGGTTTTGGGACTGATTGTAACAGGAAAACCCTAAAGCTAAATTTTAGGTAAGGCAAACCCCAGTGATGGAGCTTGTCTAAATGCTGGAATGAATGTCAATCATCTCAGGAATTAGCTTTAGTGAACTAAGAAGTAGTCCAAAGAAGTCCAGGTACTGTTCTGAAGTGTAACTTTGTTGTGAGGATTCTAGAGACTGTCAAAAATCTGTGCATTGCATTCTCCTGGGAAAGCCTTGCCTAAAACGAGGTTACTGATTCGATCTTCGTGCCAAACACCTCATCACAAGGCTGAGTTCTCCCTTGCTGTGTTGAAAGGATGGTTGGGAAAACGGCATCACAAGACAGGAATTAGAGCAGTCTCCTATCTGAAAGTTTGATTCAGTGCCTCTGTGACATGTAACAGGGCAGTGGAGAGAAAGTGTGAGACTCAAGAGCTGCTCAGATTACCACGATACATGAAATGCATTTTAAAGACTATGCTGAGGTTACTCACGAGTAGTGTTGGTTACTAGGAATGTGCATTGCAGAAACAAAACCAGAGGCTGTGCATTTCCAGTACAAAAAACTGTCTTATAGACTGATTATTTTTCTTTCAGAAAAAAAGCCTGCAAAACAAACAAAGAAACAAGAAAAACATACCCCGGGATTACAGTGAATGGGACAAGTATGTCAAATCCTTTATATTTAAGGTTTTTGTGAATCTTGTTTATTTGTTTAATTAGGAAACACAGTTGTTGTATTTTCCAGAAACACAGTAGTAAGGTCAACACTTCAGGGAACTGTAATGCTTTGTTGAAACTTCATTTTTTCCTAAAAAATACTC
The DNA here is from genome assembly GCA_013390025.1 of Pitta sordida. Classification (NCBI taxonomy): domain Eukaryota; kingdom Metazoa; phylum Chordata; class Aves; order Passeriformes; family Pittidae; genus Pitta; species Pitta sordida. The sequence goes on from WEKX01019362.1 coordinate 30,480, forward strand.
TGTTAAAATGCAAATGATGCATTGTGTTGCTGACACCTGAGAACAAGTTGCTCTATGCTTGCGTATAAGCTGTGTGAAATAGAGCAAGTCAGCAGAAACATAAAAAGTGATTTTTTTTTCTGATTTAATTTTTCTGTTCAACATTAAAGATATAAAATCCATATAGGCACATAAAAGCAAGGAATTACAAAGCAGTTCTAGGGTTATTTATCATGGGCTTATAAATTTGGTCTTCTCTATACCTAAGGTCACAGTTCTACATTAACCCCCAAACTGATGAATACTTACTCCTGCACTGAGCCCTACTGACCTCAAAGAATGAGCTTCAGGCAGGTGCATCAGTTTACTCAGATGCAATTACACATAATAGAGGTTTAGACAGTAATTATTTTGAAAATGGTTCAAGCCCTGATATAAAGGCACTCTGTGTATCGTATAATGGTGGCATATTACTCTCCCAAGTTACGTGACAGATTGATGGCCAAATTGTTGAACACAGAAGGGGGAAAGCACCTACTTCTCTGTTTGGCATGGTAGAAGCATTTCTCTAGTTCCTGAAATCTGGATAATGATGCTGTAGAATCAGAGTGAGGAGGCACAAGTTCGCAGTGCAGCATATGGGGAGCTGCACATAAATATTGTTTGGGGTTTGGGTAAGGGAACGCCAGCCACAGACTCGTGCAAAAACCCCTGTTCTGTATAAGACGATGTTCTTACAAACAGTTATGCACATCAGTTATTTGCATGCATCAATGTTTCTGAAATTGAGACCTTCCTGCTAAAATGTGCATGAAGAAAACAGGTTATCAGAATAACTTCTGCCGCAATATATTCTTTTATCCCTCTTTCCACTGTAATCCAAATTTCCAAAATAGTCATTTGTGCATTTTATTTGCACTTTTTTTTACACAATCTTTAAGTGCTTTCACGTGCTGATAATCCTACAGTTTGTGAATTTTCCCATATGATGAATTTATTTGGGATTATGAGTACACTGAGACAGAAGTTGTTTGAAATAAATTTTCCAATTTGTAGCATTCTGTATTTTCAAAACATTTTTGAACAAAATGTTTCACTTATTTTAAAAACATGTACTTGAAATGTGGTTAATTTATAAAAAAAAGGTAAAAGTAAGCTAACAAAAGATCAGTTACAAAATGGAGAACAATTAGCCTTACCTGAAAAGGTTTTGAATCAGATAAATTTTCAAAATGGTATCTCTATTTCAGAAATTATCCGTATTGTTGAGATCATTGTGGAAGGCAGAGGTTAATTTTTCATTAAGCCCTACACAGAAAAGCACTAAACATAGTGCTTGCAGGTAGTGTAGGCACTGGATATTACTGCTTTTTTTTTTTTTACAGGACTATAGCAGCAATATTTTTTTATATAAGTTCTTAAACACTTTTCAAAAACTGCTTTGGAGTAGCTTTGGAAGTACTTGAGACTGCTTTGAAATCTCTCTCAGGTTTAGTCTATTAATTGCTTTGATGCAGTTTCTTAGTTATTTTGGCAAAGGTTAACAGAGANGCCTTTATCCCTTTTCTTTTGGTTTATAATGGAAATACAGTATGCCTTTCTATTAGCTGGGGAGTCTTGCTGTGTGCATTATTGATTTTGTAATTTTTATTCAAGGTTTGATGTGGAAAAGGAATGTTCTAAAATTGATGAAAGCTGTGAAGAAAGTAACTCAAAAGCAAGAATCTTCAGTAGACCAAGTCTTCCTATTATCCAAAAGAAAATAGACACAACTGGTAATGTCTTGGAAACATAATTTTTCCTTAGTGGTAATAATGTGTTGTAGAGTGTGAAGAAGTACACCGTAGTGTTAGTGTCTTTATTTTTCAGTGCCTGAAAATGCTAAACGTTGTTCGGTCATCAACTGAGCTTGAAGCCATACGTCAAAGAAATCTGTTGGTGTTAATGATCAGTTAGAATGTTTATATTGGGTTTTAGGCTGAGAGCTCTAGGTAAAGAAGTAGAGCATAGATCTGGTGTTGTAAATTAATCACAGCACACTGCTTTCAGCTTGCACTTTGAATTGCATGCTTATCAGAAGAATTTAGGTTTTAGTACAGAAAATAAAATACAAATCTGTTTTTTACTATGGCATGTGCTTTTTAAAAACTATGCAGATTATGACATTCAAAGTATTTTAGCTGGTAGTGTTTTGATGACACCTGTGCAAGTTCTTAGTTGTTGTTACGTAGAAATATTTCTTGCCAGGAATGACACAGAGAGAGAAAATTTTTATTGCTACTCGTGAAAAAGAAAAGGGCAATGAAGCCTTTGCCATTGGTGATTATGTGGAAGCAGTGACAT
>WEKX01019362.1:33184-55556 GCA_013390025.1 Pitta sordida
TGTTTGACAGGGCTGGTGATTCTGTTTCTGAAATCTAGTTTTTCTTTTTGGGTGAGGCGGAGATTTTTGGTTTGATTTTAAGCAGAAGGGAGGAGGAAGAGAGGAGGTGATGTATAAATAGGAAACGTGCACAAAAAATACACAAGGAAAGGAGATAAGACTAAACAGCTTTTTCCTAGCTCATCNCTTGCACTTTGAATTGCATGCTTATCAGAAGAATTTAGGTTTTAGTACAGAAAATAAAATACAAATCTGTTTTTTACTATGGCATGTGCTTTTTAAAAACTATGCAGATTATGACATTCAAAGTATTTTAGCTGGTAGTGTTTTGATGACACCTGTGCAAGTTCTTAGTTGTTGTTACGTAGAAATATTTCTTGCCAGGAATGACACAGAGAGAGAAAATTTTTATTGCTACTCGTGAAAAAGAAAAGGGCAATGAAGCCTTTGCCATTGGTGATTATGTGGAAGCAGTGACATATTACACTCGGTGAGTAAATGCCACTTTGTGCTTCTATTATAATGACTGTTTAATGACTTGTGAATATTATTTGTAGGGCTATATGATTGAAGCAATTAATGACTATTAGATTATTTTCAAAAGGGAAAAAAAGATTTGACAGAAAAATACTTGGAGCACTAATGCATTCTAATACTAATTTTTATTTATCAGGAAGAGATGTGGCTAAACAGTGATGGAATGCAGTCTGCAGATGCCACAGACTTCTTCAGATTTTTCAAAACCATAGAGATTCAAACGCATGTTTACAAAAATAGAAGGATAAGCAGTGTGTTGAGAAATTAAATTAATTAGAAATTCACTGTAATTAAAGGTTTTAGTAGGATTATCTCATTGGTAAGGTTGTCTCAATTGTTAATAAGTAAAATTGATTCCATAGCTTCTTCTTAGGAGATAAAAAAAATCATTGCATGCGACTTCATCATAACACTGTAATTAGTAGCAGTCCAGAGAAAAAGGTGTATGAACACAAGATTAGGAACAAAAATGAGAATTTTAAAAATTGCTTGTCTTATTTAGTGCTCAGTGGACTACATTCAGATTTTGGCTTTATTTATAAATGTAGAGGTTGTTGCTGCAGAACTTCTCTTGTATTTGTTTCAAAAGTAGAAATGGTCAAGGTGAATGGAACTGAGCATAACAGGAAAAGAAGGAAATATTTGAGTGCTTCCTTGAGAGAACTAGACTTTTTCCTCTACTTTTTTCACAGTGTTCAAACATGATGCCATTCATACAAACAAGGATTTTCACGAGACCAGCATTTGTTTCTATTTTGCAGATTAGACAGCTTGAGGCAATAGAGGTCTGACTTGCAAAAGTGCTGACTGCTCACATATTAAACGGATGTCAAAGGAAACCCCCTTAAAAACCCCCACAAATCCTTGAAGTGCCAAAGTTGACCTTTAGAAAGTGCGGGTACATGGAAATTTTTGGGTATTAATTACCTGGGTAAACTGAGGGTAAAGATATGCACCACTGTGAGATGAAATGTGAAGATAATTCATGGGCTATGATATTTTAGTGAGACAACCTCAAGAAAAGTGTATGAGAATATTAAAGTGTGTCTGGTCAGTGCAGACAAGTATAGAGAAAATAATAGGAATAGTGTGGTCCAATTCTTTGAGCCCAGCAATTCAATTATTTCTCTGCCTGCCTTATTGTCCACTTACCAATCCATGCTTTACCTATTTGGGTATTAGAATACTATGGGAGATCATGTCAAAGGCTTTGCTGCAATCATAGCTCTTTCTTCCATTACTGAGCCACTAAGCAAACAAGGCTATCAGCCTGGTCTTAGCATGGTTTACTTCAGACATATCTATGCTATTTGTTACCAGTCACGTCCTTGTCCTTCATGTGCTCAGGAACATTGCCATTCTTGAAGGTGTAGGGGACACTTGCCTTTACTGGTCAACAGGAACCTCTCCCAGCCACCATGACTTTTCAAAGATGATATAGGGCAGTCTTGTAGTAACACTGGCCAGTTCCCTGGCACCCCACCTGAAACTAGGTTATATTCTGGTTTTTTACCAAAGCCTGAAATTATGAGACTTCCTCTGGTTCCCTGAAGAAGACTTGATATGCCTGCTCTTCTTCATCTGGCATTCTGAAGCAAGGGCTTACCATGATGTCACCATGTCTGTCTGGCCACTTACTCTACCCACTGGCTTTCTTGACTGGCTTGTGAAACTCTTGCCTGTTCCAAGACAAACCCTGACACATTTGGACTGGAATGCATCTCCTCCTCTTCCTCACCTTCCTTGTCCTTCTAAAGGGTCTGCAAGTCTCCAGCACAGCACAGCTGCACAGGTTATCCCGGCATGTCTCTTATCCCACTGAGATCATAGCTGCACAGACATTTTATTCTTTTTTGTTCCCCATGCATTGTGCATTTGTGCACAAATGCTTGATCTTGTCTTCCAGCTATGTTTTTTTACAAGGAAAGTGTGAGTCTGTTCCAGTGTGCTGTCCTGGTACTTTCCTCTTGCCCACTCTACCCAGTGAACTAGTTTAGGGTTGTCCTTGCTAGGTTACAAGGATGTTGGCAAAGATTCTCTGGCACCCCTTTGTCATGTGCATCCAAGCATCCACTGCTGCCCAAGTTGATCCCTTTTACAAGCAGGATCAAGGAGAAGCCCATTGGTGTGTGTCCCCTGCCCCCCCCCCCAAGTGCTCTTCATCATAACCTCCAGAGTTCTGTGGTTACTCTTGACACACTCAAAGGTGTCATTTAGCAGTTTCATTGGAGTCCACATGGATAGGAAGAGGTAGCAGTTTAAGTGACAGAGGAGCCATGGCATCTTCTCTGCAACGTCTCAGGTCTGAGCCCTGGCAAGCAATAGGCCTCTAAGGACAGGAAACCAGGTGGTGGATTGTTGGCTTTGGTCTCACAAGAGGGAGTTTCGAACCACTGCTGTAGTTAGAGTATCAGTGTTAATATTGTTATAATTCTGTTTTCAGCTTCCAGTAGTGAAGTGTTTCTACATTCAGGTTTTCTGAGCCCACCTTGGTTAATATTCTCTTATTTTAGGAGTATATCAGTAATACCAACTGCGGCTGCATATAATAACAAAGCTCAAGCAGAAATCAAACTTCAGGACTGGGACAGTGCTTTGCAGGACTGTGAGAAGGTACTAGATATGGAACCTGGCAATGTAAAAGGTAAACTAGAACATAAAATTGCCCTTCTAGGTATTATTTTCTCTCTAACAGATAAAATGGTATATACCCATTCATGTTGTTAGTTGACTTAAGTGATCTTTAGGTCCAAGTATAAATAAGGAAACAATGTAGCTCCCCAAAGTAATTTCAACAGTTTTTTGAGGGTTAGGGAAATTTTATGCAGTTCATCCTCTTGATCTGTAATGAGCATTCTTACGTGGTAGCAGGAGGTTAACTCTTGTTTATTGTATGATGACTGTAAGACCTCTTTTATTCCTACAGTGTAATGCTTCCACAATGCCCACACTGAAGTATTAATTACTTTACAAGAAGCATGAAAACAATAAAAATTGCTGAGTTAATCCTTTCTGAAGGCAAGGACTTGAATGTAACTAACTGTATTTGCATGAGTGGAGAAAAAAATTTGAATAATATGAAAAGATACTTCAGAATTCATGATTGCTATCTCAAAAGGTGTCATGTGAAATTGCATTATTAAAAATTATCATAAGAACAGTTATTACTAATAGTCATTATGAAGTAGTGGCAAATTTTTAAATGCTGCTGTACATTTAATGTCTAGAAGAAATAGTGTACTTTTAGTCACTTCATGCTTTAAATACATAACTAATGCACTTTGTTCCTTTATAGCTCTGATGCGCCGTGCCACTGTGCACAGTCAGCTGCAGAATTACCAGACAGCTATAGAGGATCTGAACGAAGTATTGTGTTTTGAACCAGAAAATACTATAGCTAAGGTAAAGATCAGTGAGTCAAATATGGCTAGAAAGAGAGTGTATGCAAATGTTGCATAAAGTGAGTACAGTTTATGTGCTTTCATTTGAATATGAGTTTTAAGGATGGACTCGATTTGGGCTGTGGGAGCGCGGTTGCTGTAGCCTGGAGAAGCCCACAGGGTGGGGAGGTCAAGTCGGTATCGGAGTTTCTTTCCCTTTAACATCCACCTGTCCCGGGAGAGGCAGCGCTGCTCATAGGGTCCCAGAGGGTTGGGGAACAGAAGCCCCCTCCCAGCACACAGCGCTTGCCCTCCCTTGCTTGCCTCACTTTCATGGGGCAGTTTCCCAGGTCAGGGACGGGGGTATGGTGCTGCCATTGCGGGCCCCCTCCCCGCAGGGCGGGGTGAGTCCCGCCCCACAGGCACCGTGGCACCGCCCCTCGGCAGAGCAGAGGCACTGCGCATGCATTGGCCAGCTAAACTCACAGACGGCTGAATCAAAATTGCGAGAAATTTGCCTCGCAAATGGGCGGGGTCATAATGGAGAGGTTGCAATGCAGCGGGGATTCACTGTATTTGGAAATTCCTCTCAAAAAGATCCAATGGGATAGGTGCTTTTCAGACACACAAACAAAAAAATTCAGCAGACATGCCAGGCTTTTATTGCTGTAGTGGTAAAGTCAACACAAAAGGAAAGGACCTGGGTTCTGTCCTCTCTTCAGCATGATGTCCTTATTTCTTACCTCCAGGCTAGAATGAAAGACCTTTGATGCCTTCTTAAAAATATGGACCTTTCTTAGCCAATTTTGGATCTAAAAAAAGCCAGATGCTTTCACTGGAAATCAAGATCAGGTTGTGGTCCTTGTGCAATACAGTCAGCCCTCAGTTTTCATGGGTCCATGGGTCAGCATGAAGCCAGCGAATTGCAAAGGGAGCAAACTCATGAATATGCAATTAAGCCCTGCCCGTCATCCCAATCCGCTCAAGGATGGGCTGCCACAGCAGCAGGACTGGGACACTGCCGCAGCCGGGCTGGGTCGCTCACAGCTCCCTTCACAGCTCTTTTCCCTTGCTGCCACGGGATGGGAGGGGAGGGGACACCACAACTATTAAACTGACACTTTTCTCTTTTTTTTTTCCCTTTTTATTTTGGTTTTTTCCATGGCCTTGGCATCTGGGCTTGTGACTGGGGACAACAAGAACTCGAGCTGCTTGCCTCGGTGCCGTGGTGCTCTAGGGTGCTCTGCACGCTGCGGTGCGTGTGCTCTGCCTGCCTGCCCAGGAGGGATGGGGGAAAGGTGCTTCCCACTCCCGCTGTCACGCACAGACACACGCAGTGGCAGCCCCCTCCTGCAGCTCAGTGGAGAACAACACCAGTCGTGCAAAAACACACATTTATATTAAACACATCCATGAAGGGATGGGCCACGGAGTTCATGGCTCCTGGCTCCCTCCCCTCACTGCTCCCAGTGGCTCCTGGGGTGGGGATTATTTGCATATTCATGAGTTCATTCAAAGATCCATGAGCTGTCTGCCTTTGCAGCATTTTCTGCGGCTGTGCACACCCCCCACTTTTTGCTGAAAAATGAACAGCAAAGTATTGAAACCGCAGAGAGGTCTTCTGTATTACTGGAACAAGTCCAGAGAAGGGCAACTAGGATGGTAAAGGGGGCTGGAAGATCAGCCCTGTGAGGAGAGGCTGAAGGAGCTGGGTCTGTTTAGCCTAGAAGAGAGGAGGCTCAGGGGTGACCTTATCACTGTCTATAACTATCTAAAAGGAGGTTGGAGTCAGGCAGGGGTTGGTCTTTTCTCCCTGGCCACTGGAGACAGGACAAGAGGTCAGTCTTAAGCTTCAGCAGGGGAGGTTGAGACATGATATTAGGAAAATGTTTTTCACTGAAAGAGTGATCCAGTTTTGGAATGGGTTGCCCACAGAGGTGGTTGAGTCACCGTCCCTGGAGGTGTTCAAGGATAGGCTGGATGAGGTGTTGAGTGATATGATCTAGATGTAGATGTTAAGTTTAGTTGGATTATAGGTTGGACTAGATGATCTTCAAGGTCTTTTCCAACCTTATCAGTACTGTGTGATACTTCAGTTGTTTAGGAGAGGATTGATTTGTTAATTGATTATTATAATTTGATTGTTATAATTGATTTGTTCAGTCTGGAGAAGAGGAGGCTGAGGGGAGACCTTATTGCTCTCTACAACTACCTGAAAGGGAGGTGTAGCCAGCTGGGGGTCCGTCTCTTCTCTCCCGCTACAAGTGATAGAATGAGAGGACACAGTCTTAAACTGCGTCAGGGGAGATTTAGACTTGACATTAGGTGGAACTTTTTCACAGAGAGGGTGATCTCTCATTGGAATGGGCTGCCCAAGGAGGTGGTGGAGTCGCTGTCCCTAGAGCTGTTTAAGAAAAGGTTGGATGATGTACTTGGTGACATGACCTAGATATTAGGGTAGTGTGTTATAGGTAGGATGGGTGTTGGTAGCAGGATGACAACAGGTTAGGTAACAGGTTAGGTTGGGTAACAGGTGATAGGTTGGACTTGAAGACCTCTATGGTCTTTTCCAACCTTATTAACTCTGTGATTTGTGTCCATTCATTGATGCTTTCAGGGTGTTTTGCAGGTTGGAACACAGTCCTTGCGTTTGGACTCTACATGTCCTGTGGATCTTCAGTACTGGGCAGTTCTGATAATAAACTGCTCTTTTTCTGTTCATTATAACCCTATCACACTGCTCCCCTCTAAACATTTTTTACATATGAGTTCTGAATGCTGTGGAATTGTCTCATCACCTGAATTCTATCCAGCTCTTGTTGGTGGCATACTGTAGGCTGCCAGCAGCATGCTGATTGCTGCTTCTTTCCACGGAGTTATTTGATCACTGCTACTGCTTGAATCACTGCGAGAGGTCCAAGCCTGTTGCATCAAATTCACCACACACAGCATTTATCCCTTCTAGGGTGTTCCTTGAGCTAAATTCTTCCCCAGAGTATTACCTGAGTTTCATGGCAGCCAAGGAATTAAATCTGTCTCTAGACTTGAGTTCTAGAAGAGATTTTGTGTTTGGGGTTATTTTTTTCTGTTTACAAGACTTAATCACTAGATAGCTGGTGAGTCTGTGATGAAAAACTCCACAACAGTCTTTGTGAAAAGTTGTATGAAACAGACTGTGTTGAGATTTCCTTTAATATCAGACAGAGATACTTATTTCAAGGACACTTCCAGAGATCCAAGCACGTTAGTTGCTTTGCTGACCAATGGGTTTTTAGCTCAAAGCACATATCTCTACTTTGTCCTTATCTATGCTAGCTATTACAACTTGGCCAGCGCATCTAAAAATGACAAGTACTTGGCAGGGCATTTTTTCAAGTTGCTCTTTGCTTGGAGGATCCTCAAAACCCTCTTAAGCTAAATATGAGATGGAACACATGCAGAGTGCATGTTTATGTCCAGAATCACTAAAAGAAAAGTAAATTGGTTGTCACTAACTGGAATTCTTCAAGGTACTTTATCCATGTGAATCTTTGCATGATGCTGTTCTTATCTTTTTCTTGAGATGGGGAGTACTGACATAGCACTTCCTTGCACAGTGTTGAATTAGATTCAGAATAGTGCATGTTCTGGAAGTGAGTTAGTGGTTTAAGGGTTACAGTGATAGTACAGGGTTAATGGTTGGACTTTATGATCTTAAAGGTCTCTTCCAGCCTTGATGATTCTATGATTCTTTGTGCAGTTAAAGTTGGGGGGGTTTGAGTAGTAAAAAATGTGAATGAGGAGCTGTTTTATCACATAATTGAAGACCTTATAGGAGGAACAAACTCTTTCATTATTCAACAGTGACCTCCTACACTGTTAAGAGATTATTGTCTCTTGGTTCTAGTTACATCAGTTACACTCCTCCGTCAGACAACTGATTCTTCATAGCATAAATTTTGACTTGGATTTTAAGATAATTTAGAGATTTTGTAGAGACCCTATTTTCCACGTATTTCTTCTTAGTAGACCATGCCAGATGCACAATAGTAAATGTACTTTTTTTCCTTCCAACTCAATTTTTTTTGCTTAAGGAAAGTGCTTATTTTTTTGTGTGATATCTTCTGCAAGAGACAGAAATTGAGTGTTAATCTTGGTTTTGATACTGGCTCTTGTGAAACTCACATTTATTTACCCTGTTTTTATAGTGGTAGCACCTTTATAGTTACATAGTATCACAGTGTTGATAAGGTTGGAAAAGAACTTGAAGATCATCAAGTCCAACCTATAATCCAACTAAAACCTAACAGCTATAACATTTATATCATGATCCTTAGCACCTCATCCAGTCTTAAACACCTCCAGGGATGGCGATAATTTATTTTTTTTTTTAAATAGAAAAAAACCCCAAAACAATTGCTGAGACCCTTTATGCCAGCATCTTCCCCACTGATATACAAGATCCATTGTAATACTGTTAAGTACGCTTTCACATTCTGGATCTAAATTTTTTAAATATGCGGATAAGCAGAGGTCTTCCATGCATACAATATTTGCTGTATATAATTTGTAATTTATATAAATACTAAAAAAGGTTTCTGCTATTACTATTTTTTCTCTCTTGTAGAAAAAACTCTTGGAAATTGAAGAGAAACTGAAAGGTTTAAAGCCTGTATCTGAGACTCAAGGCAAAGGAAAAAGAATACTTATTCAAGAGATAGAGAATTCAGAAAGCGATGAAGAAAGAGGGGAAAACACAGAAGAAAGTGAAAGAAGTGGCATGGATGAAAGTAATGTCATATCATTTCCTATTTTATTTTAACCTGAAGAAAAAATTTCATATTGCAATGTTCATTCATCTACATTTGCTTGCAAAGAATTTTGCCTGTTTGAAGACTAAAATTACATTCATTACTTAAAGTAGATCAAAGTGTGAAATCTAGAGTCCAGTTTTATTACACAGCTTTGGAATTCTTTCTAGAATGGGTATAACATAGATGGAAAATGTTGTTATAAATCACCTACTTCCCTGTGCCCTGTGTAATTTTATGCCTGTCTTTTGATGTGGACCCAGTTAGAAATTTCTTCTGGTGTTCTAGAACATTTTGTGTTCCTTAGATCTCTCTCACACAGCTTTCCTGCCTTTCCACCATCGCATTTTGTTTCTGTGTTTCTGTTCCCTCGATTGGATCAAAGGGTGTAAAAATGATCCAGTGGTCTGTAATTTTTCTTACTGTTTGTTTTGGAAACTATCAATCTTCTTTAGGTTTTTAATGTAAGAGATCATCTCTGTGCTCCAAAAGTAGGTATTAGAAGCAAACAACATGTAATTTTTGGACGGTCTGTAGAAGCAGTCAAAGTGTAGCTCCCATTCCTGGATTAGTGTGAGGCTAACTGCAAGACTGCTGGGATAAAGCTCCTGGCATAATCAGAAACCACGAAGCATGACAGTAGTGACTTTTATGTTTTCTGTGCCTACATGATTCTCTATCTTGAAATTAAATCAGTTGGATTTTCCAACTTAATTGTGAATGTTAGACTGTACACGTGATATAATAATGCATTATTTCCACACAAGTTTAAGGCAAATACATTTTTTCAAAGTCAGTTGATGTCCACCGAGTCTACTTAGCTAAATTCCTGAAAGAAAGGAGGGATCATGTCCCTGGCCTTCCATATCAGTTAATTTGGGGTTGCATTCTGTTGAGAGCATTCAGATGACTAAGTGCCTTCTAGCTCCAGAGGAAGACTCACATTCTGTTGATGAAAGGTCAGGCTTTTAAACGTAGGGGGGATTGTCAATTGGTGTCAATAGCTTATGTGTTCATTCATATGCTTAACTATTTTTGAGATCTAAGGGGCAAGTATCTTCACAAATGCTCTGTGTTTTCTTGTACAACTGGAAACAAATACTTATTTAGTTCAGTTAATGAATAAAAATGTTCTGTGAACCGAACAACAGTAGGTAGACTAAACATCTCATGTCTTCTCTATAGATCTAGTCATGTTGTCACCAGCTGTCCAGGTAGTCCAGTCATGTAATCACATTTATTTCATATTCTACTTGGTAGTGGTCCTACTAAGCTTACAATTTAGAGAGTGGGGAAAAAAAAATCAAGATTTTTTTTGTTTTCTTCAGCTCTGAAGAATTAATGTGCTAATGTTTCGTGGCTTTTGATAGAGAACAGTGAGTAAGGTCTTAGATTTGCATTTTGAGATTTTTTATTTGTTGAGAAGCAAAGTGTATTTGGGAGGAGACAGTTAGCTACTCCAGTGATCAGTTGTACTTGCTGTAGTGTTTTTGGCATTCCTGGTATTGCTTTCTGTGCTCCTCTGCCACCAAAACTCTGAGGTAGCTGAGATTAACCAAACAAGAATGTTGGTTAATGCTTACTGGCTGCTTTGTATCCTTAAATCTCTTTACCTTTATGCCATATATGAATTCATAGTTATCCAAATCTTAATTTGTGACAGTCTCTGTGACTGGAATTTTCAGTTGTTTTCGTATGTAGCCAGTCCAGAGTGGATAAAAGACTTGAAAATGTTTATGGGTTTCATTATAGGTGAATTCACTGTTAACTGAACTTAGATATGTTGTTTTTCATTCTGCCACCATTGTTCTTGTGCCATGCGTCTGGGGGATCCCCAAATACTTTGTGTAGCTGGAAATTAATTTTAAATGGAAGACCATGTCATCCATTGAACAAATCCCAAACTTCAAATATTCCCTTTGGAATATTCAGTAGGGGCTTTTCAGTTTTGTGTTGGTCTTTGCATTTTAGTAGTAACATAAATTAAAATTCTTTCCAGTTTATGTTTGTTGTGATTCTGGTCAAAATTCTGTCTGTACTCTCTATAATTTTTCTTTGGAATTTCTAATGTATCTAGACCATTTTTTTCTTTTTTTTTTCAGCCCAGAATGCTGCTTTCATGAATACATTTCTATGTAGAGATCAATACAGGAACTTTGTTTATGGTATAAACACTGAAACTGAAAGACTTTGAGAATTATATTTGATAAATATCTGTACAATTTTGTGCATGTTGTTTACTCAGTCCAGAAATATTTAGACCATTAGTATTGCCCAGCAGGTAAACAAGGTAACTGTGAGTCTTCCTTTTTTTCAGGGTAACTCCAAATGCTGTGTTTCCAGTTTAATCCAGAACTGATTCTGTGTACTTCATCTTCAGGAACTTTTCTCCTGTGTTCAGGAAGTGATGTTTACATTAATGACCCTCACATCACATATTATCTGCCTGCCTTGCTTTGTCTTTGGCTTTAGCAGTCGGTGTTTCGGTGTGTTTTGTCAAAGCTTGTCCTGTCACCTGTTTGTCTGTGACTGTTTTGGTGAATGTATTTGTAAATAATTGAACTTTACAAAAATGTGTGGGTAGATTTGGCCTATTACTGTGCCCAGTGGGGAGTATTAACCAGGGTATTTTAAAACAGATGTCACAGGTAGGGAAGAGGCAGTTGGAGCTTGTTTCTATTAGACACCAGAGAATCTGGTTCTTTAAAAATCTTGCGCTTTCCCATCCTGTTCAGTTTGATTTCAGTAACATTTTATGCATTTAAAAAAAATCACTTGGAACAATTTGGAGTTCACCCATGTTCAGTCAAATTCAGATGTTTCACTTGAGTCAATTGGAAGTATCACTCCGGTATATGAAGGCATGAAGGAATTCTGTTGGACTGATAAAATACCTCAAGTAAAGGGAAGGTGAAAACCCAGCAGCTTAATACACCAAAACACGGAATTACCTTTCTGTGACTGCTGGTATCAAGAGTCAGGGTTTCTGCAGAAATCTATGTTTGAATGCTGTATTTGAATTCTGTAGGAATTCAGGTGAATAAGGAAAAGTGAGATATCTGATGGCCTTGTTCTATGATTTTTCCTAATTAAACTAGTTATAAATAATACTGAAAGTTGAATGAGTAGAGGTACAAATATATTGACTTTATGTTTAAATGGAAACTTCTTGAGAAGGATTTATGCATAAGCTTTTTTTTATCCCTGCTCTTGTATGTTACAGTTGAGGGGAGTACCACGTTACTGGGTTGTTCGTAAGTAATTTTAGCGTGCAAGCATTTTGATACGGTTGTGGAAAATCGAAATATGCATTGGTGTTGTAGTAGCCAGTATGTAAAGAGTTAATTCCAAGGTGAGCTCTGTACCATTCTGACACTCCAGGACAGGGGTTCCCCTGTGCCCAGCGAGGAGAAACGAGGTCTCATAGCAACACCTCCTAAATCATAACTGCAAGTTACTTTTAAGTAAGAATTTTCCCGTGTCTTGGGAAGTGTTTCCTGAGCTGTGGCGCTGTGCTGGCGGCAGGATTGGGTGCGTGTGGTTCGGGAGCACCCCTGTGCTGGCCGGGCGATAGTCGGTCCCGCTGCAGCGCCAGCCCCGCTCATTAATTCCGTGCAGGTTCCGCCGGGGCAGAGGCGGCGGCCGCCGGGGAGCCCGCGATGGGCAACGCGCACAGAAAGTCCCGCGGCAGAGCCGGCGGAAAGGCGGGGGACAGGGACACGGACAAGCAGAAGGAGTCCACTGAGAGCGGATCGAAAAAAGGCACAACAGAGAAAAACACGGGAAAGCGTTTGTCAGAGCACGAAGGTGAAGTTAATGGCTTTATACGCGGTGATCAGAGGAGTGAAGGCTCCGGGTCGCACGGAGCAGGGTCTCGGTCGGCGGGCGGTGGCAGTTCTGCTTCACTTCCTCCTGCTGCAGCAAAACTAAAAAGCGAAGGAAACGAGTTATTCAGGAGCGGACAGTTTGGAGAAGCTGTGCTCAAGTACTCGGAAGCGATTGACTATGTCACTGGTCTCGGTGAGTGTGATCAGTATCTTAAATCTCGGACTGTCCAGGTGATCTAAGGGAACCGCAGGTGAACCAAGCCTGTCCCTGGATTTTTGGCAGGAGTTATTGTGCAGTAAATTACGTATTTCTTTTTGCAGTATCATGTGACAAAATATAGGAACATGAGCGAAATGATATTTTAACTCCCTTGCAGCAGAATTGCTGGCATTTATTTATGTTTGAATAATTACGTGTTCTAGCTGACATGATAAAGGAAAGCTCCTTACAGCTCTGCTGGGTCAGCAGGCTGCATCTCTGCCGTGCAACTTGGAGAATGCAAGTCTTTAATTCTTGAGTGTCATTTTAGTAATGGTCTTTGATTTTAATTGTAACTTCTTTTAGGAGAACAAAGTCCAGATGATTTAAGTATCTTGTACTCAAACAGAGCAGCATGTTATCTCAAAGAAGGGAACTGCACTGACTGCATTCAGGATTGTAACAGGTAAATTGAAACCTCCCATGTAGAGCAACATTCCTGATAATTAACATTTAGGTGATATGTTACTATTGCAGTTTGACGCAGAACAACATCAATAAAGTCTGATTCCCTGTCTAAAGGACAGGTATCTTTGTCAGTTTTGTAAACAAGCGCATGGAATCTAGAGAAGGAGAAACTTACTATCCTGCTGTGTAAGGAAAGTTTTTAAGTTTCTCGTGTACACAGAAGTGTGTAGCAGGATTAAAATTTGTGATATAAAAGCAGGTTCACATTAGTGTTCTGCAGTGACATATATGAAAGCTTTGTTAAGCCAGATGCTTAGCACAGCATTGCAAATTGCTTTCAAGCGTGCATTTGGTGTATATGTGTGTTCTCTGTGTTTGGTTTGTTGTTTTGGTTTGAGGGTGTTTAATATATACTCTATATAGTTATAAACAGTAATTACGGCTGTTCAGGAATTCAGCTAAAGTCCTTTCTGCTTATTGTGGCTCTTACAGGAATTAGAAAAGATCAGACACCTTCAATAACTTCTAAAAACTGCCTTCCACTAAATTATTACTGGATCCTGACACATTTTTAAAAGTATTTTCATGGATTGAATTAGTAATACTGCGGCTTAAGATGCAAAAAAGTATTCTAAACCAATTAGAAATCATGTTTATTAATCAGTTGAGTTTTTGTACAGCACGAACGAACTGTTAAAAAAACCTTCCAGAACTACAAATAAAATATGCATAGACTTTTATAGTAACAAAATATTTAATTTGCTGGATGCATTCTACTTGACATAAAAGTTTTCTGAAAAAAAATCAGTTGTTAGCAATTTTTTTTTAAGTAGCTGCAGGACCACAGCTGACTAATAAAACAAGATGGCATACTTAAGGACCATCACATTTTTCTCTCCAGGAGGTTTGAAATATGTAAGCCTTCAGCTGGAATTAGTAATAAAAAGGTTTTGGGTTTTGTATTCATACCAATTGGAAGGTTATTTTCTTACTAGTTATTAGTAGTGTCTTTACTGTCATGCATATTTGCAAGGACCCAGGATGCTTACTGGTAGAAATAATTTAGAGACTGGGAAGCCAAAATGCAGAACTGCAAACACACATGTAAATTGGGCAATGTTAAATAAATCTTCTCTAGGCCACACACCATGATGAAGTATGATGTAGAAATAGGTTACCTGTTTTCAGAGTTAAAAATTGTGAAGTGCTGATACTTGTGATATGAAAGTAAGTATTTAAAATTTATCTTATATTAAGTTTTAGCTATCTAGAGCTTAGAAGTACATAAAACCCCCTCTGTCTCAAGACTGTGATTTGATGTGCCTTTGATTTTTGTTACAGAGAGTGAAAAAGGGCTCCTGTGTACTGGTGTTAATTTCTTCAGTACTTCTGTGTGGTTTTGTTCTTTGCCTGTATCATCTTTGCATTCTACCCTGGAAATGCAGTTTTCTACTCCCAATGATGCTGTTCTTCAGGCAGTGTTGTCTTCCCTTGAATTTATTTATGGTTGTTTTTTCCTTCATTCATTGGAACCTGAAATTGTGATAGTATTTTCCTGAGTTACAGGATATCAGGCATTTTTGCAGACATTTTGTAGGGGTTGTGTTGTTGTGCCCAGTTGTAGCAGCATGAAGAGAAATGGAACATTGGAAGTCTTTATGATGTTGGAATTGGAGATGTTTTTTCTAGAAATCATAGTTTCTTTAGCTTTAGGAGGAGTAATGAGGCAAAGCCGCCTCAGCGCCAACAGGGCCAATAGCCTCCTGGACATATAAACAGGAGCACAGCCAGTGGATTGAGGGAAGTGATTATTCCCTTGTTAGACAACATTGTGGTAACTATCTTGGTTTTTGGCTTCCCCAGTACAAGAAAGACAGTGATCACCTGGAGTGAGTCCAGTGAAGTGTCACAGAGGTGCTTATGGATTCTGGAGCACTTCCCTGGAGGGGAGAGGCTGAGGGAGCCAGATTTGTTCAGCTTGGAGGAGAATGGCTTCTAGGAATCCTGGGGGCAGCCTGCCAGTACCTGTGAGGAGATGATCCAGTGGATGGATTCTGGCTCTTCCTGGCAGTGTTGTGGGAGGACAAGAGGTGACAGACAAAAGTAGAACCACGCAAAGTCTGGGAATCAGGGAAACCTCGTCATAAACAGTGTGGGGCATTGCAACAGCTTGTGCTGAGATTACCTTGGAAGTCGTCAAGGCCCAGATGTATCAAGCCTGGAGCACCCTCATGTGATATTGGAACTGACCCTACTGGGGTTGGACCAGGGCCATCTCAGCCTGATTACTTTGTGACTCAATGAAATCTAATTGTCTAGACTTCATCTTAATTTCAGTATTTTGAAGTTGATCCCTCTTCCTCTTTAGGAAGAATCATTGATTGAAAAGAAGGTAGTCTTTAAGAAATAAAGCCTTTGTGGACTGCTTCTTCATGTTGCTGGAAAAGCATATGGTGTTTTGAAGGACTTCTGGTTGCACAGGGTTGAGCTTGGTGTTGACCAGCCAGACAATCAGAAGAGTAAACAGACACAAGACAGGCAAAAACCTTAAAGCTGGAGAAAAACAGGTGTATATTTGTGCTTTGCTGATGGTATTTTTTACATGCATACTTTCATGTGAGAAAGAAGAAGTGAAAGTTATGCAAGTAAAAGCGCCTTACACGTGAATTCCTGGTGGATCTAGGCCTATCTGAAGAAAACAGCTCTTGCACAGAAACAGCTGCCATTACATTAATCATATTTTGGTGATGAAAGCAGTTCTCCAGATGGAAAATAGGGATTTGAGTAGAGTAAGCTGTAGTAAAACCACTAACAGTTTCAAAACTACATGTAATCTAGGATATTAATATGAACCATTTAGTTATATTAGAGTAAGAGCCGTCTGAGATCACAAATTTACATATAGTTGTGTATATTATAAAGTAGTTATACTATTATTAATTCAGGTACTCTTTCAATCCTGCATTTTTTTTTTGTTTTCTCCAGAGCTCTGGAGCTTCAGCCATTTTCCCTTAAGCCTCTTCTACGACGAGCAATGGCCAGTGAGTCGGTGGAGCGCTATCGACAGGCATACATTGATTATAAAACTGTCCTGCAAATAGACAGCAGCATCCAAGCAGCAAATGATAGTGTTAATAGGTAAATCCACTTACAAATTATCTGATACCAGTCAAAATAGACAAGTAGAATTTGAATTTGTTTGGTTCACATGCTCTCTCTCTTCTGTATCCCTTAGAGTTGTCATCACAACTAGTGTATTATAACTGGAGAACTGGTTGTTTCATTTAGTTGTTTTTCTGTAATTTCAGTTTTCCTGTGCCAGCAGTGGGTAACCTTCTGGTTTTTAAAAATGTAGTATGTATTTTAAAGCTGCTTGTTTTTTTTTAAAGTAGTGCTTCCAGTTGTTGTCTTTCCTAACTTGTGTTTTGTACCATATAAAGTAATACTCTAAGGTCCATACTTTTTCTCTGACAGTGCTGTTTCCTTTTCATGGTAACATCTTTCAGTGGCAGTTGAAGTTTTATGATAACATGAATCCTTCAGTATGCTGCAGGTGTGAAAATACTGAATTAGCTTGGTACAGTGGTTGGCTTCAAAGCTTAAGAGGTATAAAAATATAGTTGAATATTATCTTTAAGTATTAGTACTTCCAACATTAATTTTTGCTGTCAAGAGAAATGTCTGAATTTCTATAATTATATTTCAGTAGTATAAAATCAATATATACACACTATTATAATTGTGTGCTCATTAACTGAAGTACTTAAGTGTACGAATGAGAGGATTTTCCCATTCCCTTTTCTTTCCTTTTTTCTTTTAATGGGCAAAAAAAAAGTATATGTGAAAGCAGAACATCTGTTACTCTCAGAGCAGGAACACACATGTATGCAACTTTGAACAATGGAAACTAGTACCTTTTTTTTTTTCTTAAGGCCCATGACCAGTTGCATTATTACTTTGTTAAAAAGTGCATGATCTTTAAGTTCTGCTTATCTGGCCAGAGAAGGTCATGACACTTTACCATTTGCTCTTAGAATTCCTGTTTTTTGATAACAGATTGTTACTAATCTCTTGTATCTGTGGTGATGATACAGCTTGGATTGGTGAGATAACTGCTTTTCCTGGTATCTGTGTAATTACTGCACTTCACAAAAAATCTTGTTGGCTTATTTTATCTGCAGATACTATTTTCATATTTCTTCTTGACCTTTAACTTGCTTACTAAAAAGCTTATTTCCCTTTTTCCCCTTAACACTCTTCCTTTTCTCCTCTCTAGGCCTTCCTTATGTTTTTAGATTCACTGCTCATTGCTCTTTCCTCCCTGGCAACCCATCACCTTATTTCAGCTGCTTCTTCCTTCTGCTCCTCTGCTGGTAATTAATTTTTGCTTGCAAATTGTTAGTTTCTAAAGCATAGATCTCCTGCATAATTGAACTTTTACTCTAAATTTTAATATCCTATTATTGAATTCAACTTAAACTTTCTGTTTTAGATGAAGGAAATTAGAACAGGTGCTGCTTCTTGTATTTGGTTTTTTGATCAGACCTTAATGGGAAAAGAATTTGGTCTTGAGTGCTCTGACTCTGTTGCCATCGGATTATACTGAAGCTTTTTTTTTCCTAAACAGCTGTTACTCAAATATTTTAGAAGAACAAAACTAAACAAGAAAACTCTGTTGGGTAATTTTATGCTCATTCTGTCATTCTTCATATCAGTTTCAAGGTTCCTCAATTTTTTTTTTTTTGCTGTGTAGTCACATAATATGTTTTTTACACCTGTGTTAGATGGAAATGTACCTGATATAAAGATTTTAGATTTATTTGCCAATGATTTGCCAATAATTTGCCAAAATATCAATGTGACTTACTTTGCTACTCAGTTCAGAATTTTCCTCTGTTAAAGAATGTGTTAGATTTATGACCAGTTGAACTTGACTCTTAAGCTCCTTTTGAGATTAGAAGATGTTTAGCTCATTATTCTCAAAATTGCTTAATATTTGTTTGGTTAAAAAAACCCCCAACACTACAATATTTCTAATGGAACCGTGAAATCTCATGTGGCTTCCCTTGCTATGTTTACTTGGGTCTTTCTCCGAAATGTGGTATGGCAGTGGGAAACTCCCACTTGAACGGATTTTGGGTTGAACCTCTTGTGGATGGAAGTAGTTGACCTATATATATGTGTTAATTTAAGAAAGACTAAACAGTTTTTATATACAGTGAAAATAATTCTAAGTGGGCATCAGGAGGGATCGATTAATGAATTTCTAACTATAAAACTGTAAGATTTGTGACTTCTGTTGATTAATCAGACAATTGTTTTGTAACAGGTTTCACTTGACATTTGCAAATTTAGGTCCCACACTTTGAGGATACTACAATCTACACTTGTTGAACAAAATTAATACACCAGATATTTTCAGATTTCTTTACCAGATGTGGTAGGCAGCATTTAGAGCTCAGTTCCAGAATCTGTCACTGGCTTGAAAAATTACAGGTCATGCTGAAGACCGTTTGTCTTCTAAATGCTAGCATAAATACTCTAAAAAGTAGAAAAGCCTAAATCTTAGATTGCAGATGACTGAAGATGGCTGCTGTGGCAATATTTTTTTAAGTTAGTCTTATGGATAATTGCTCAGTTGTTTTTCTAAAAATTGGAACACTCTATAATTTAATTTAGGTGTCAGTTATTGAAGTGCCAGTTAAATACAGTAAAAGTCATATTGGTGGGATGGTTCTCTTTCAGAATAACAAAGACTTTAATGGATCAGGATGGTCCCAGTTGGAGGGAGAAACTGCCACCAATTCCAGTTGTCCCAGTTGCTGCTCAGCTGCACAGGTGGGATGGAGAAACCTTCACTTCAGAGAAGAAGCCAAGAAGTACTACAGACGTCAGCAGAGAAGAACAATTGGAAATGAACTGTATGTATAGCTAATGCAAATATAAATACAAAAAGATGCTTGGTTGCATTTTGATGTGAAACATGTCTATTTCAAATAGAGCAGGCGTTGTTTTTAGAAATATTAAATGAAGATCGTGTAACTATTTTCTTCACTGAAGGCTGACCCTGAGGTTCAGGTGCCTTCACAGGCCTCTGCTGCATCAGTGGGACCTGAACAGTGATAGCTGGTACTGAAAGCCTGCCAGCAGTAGCATTCAGTCAGTAGTTAAACCTCACTGTTGGCTGACACTTCTTTGCAATATATGTGTCTTGGTTTTTGTGTTTTGTGGCTTGAGTTATAATTTAGTTGTGTGTTTTACGTAATTCCTTGATTTTTTTCCCCAAGTCCCCATTTTTCTGTTTTTATAAACTAACTCAATGAGTTTAATTATTGGTTCAAATGGACAGGTTATATACAGTGTTGAAAACCTGAAGCTTGGCAAGGGGCTCATACTATTTAATAAAGTACAAAAAGTAGATTTTTCATTATGATTTACTTAGAGCTATGTTGGTAATTGTTTGCTCACAGGAGAGACATGAAGCTGCACTTAGGATTGGTTTTTCACTACAAACACAGCTAAAAATTGTAATCTAATCCAAAAGCATATGCGACAAATGATGTAGAGTTAAGAAGCAAAGGCAATTATGGAATAAGACGGTATTAATTAAAAGAAGAGATTAGTTAGAGGTTTCCCGGTTGCTCAAAGCATCTTTTATAAAGAGTTATTAACAAAACATTACTGAGGTATCCCTAATTCTGACTGATGTGGTGATTTGTTTGTCAGTTTAGTGTAGTAATTGTGATAGTTGCATGCTGGAGTACCAGATCAAATTATGGCCACCTTGGTGTGATGGTGGAGATCTAGAAGGCCTTTGGTCCTGATGATTAAATCTCCACCGTTGTAAGTAGAACCAGTATCTCAGTGGAGATAGGAAGGTCTTCTCTACCACATGGATGGGGTAGGTAAAAGGAGGTTAAAGCTTAGAGCTGTCTGTTGCATTCCTGTTATTTTGAGCAAGATGATTAAGCAAGGTTTAGACTTGACATCAGGAAAAAGTTTTTCACTGAAGGAGTGATCCGGCATTGGAATATGTTGCCCATGGAGGTGGTTGAATCGCCGTCCCTGGAAGTGTGTAAGGGTAGACTGGATGAGGTGTTGAGGGTCATGATATAAATGTTATAGTTGTTTGGTTTTAGTTGGATTATAGGTNGTTAAACCACATTATTTTCCAAGGGGAGCAAGTATGAATGCCAGTGATACATATCTTAAAATCTTTTCTCTAAATAGACTAAGCAAGAGTGAAAGTTATAATCAACATAACATTCAGCATATTTTGAGAATACTGGTATGATTTGAATTAAAAATTTAACATGCAATAGTAGTATTTCAAATATGAAGAGTAATAATTCAGAGAAAATTTACATTCTGAGAAAATAAAAGTAGAAACACAGTCACACATCAGCATTATTTTAAGGGTTGACCTAATTCTGCACTATAATTCTTTATGCTGTAATCTTATCAGCTTTCAGAAACTAAGAAGGATTTGGTTAGACCGGTACTTGAATAGGACACTTCCAAATAAGAATTAGGTGCAGAAAGCAGTATTTTTTATTTAATCTAGAGCATGTTTTTTACCCAGAAGGGATGCATAAAACCCATGTTAATCACTATACTATCACATTGGCCTAACATAGTCTCTGCTTTGAAAATACATACTTGTATATTTGCCAAACTTTGAGCATTAGTCATACTTGAATTTTGATTTTTATTGCAGGAACTGGCCCTCTCTAAATCCATCCAGTGATGTTCTTAATGATGATTTTGATGTACTTTAACAAAATCCCCATATTGAGACTGAATTGTGTGTAGTATTGTAATTAACATCACTGAGTCAGTACTGTTGGCACTACAGCACTGTAGAATTTACTTATGCATTGCAATGTATTCTGTTTTTCTGTGTTAGAGCTCTCTGTTACTTGAAACTGTATAAATATGAAGAGGCTATACAGGACTGTGATCATGTTCTTCAGACAGAAGATTCTAATATTAAAGCTTTTTATAGAAGAGCACTAGCACACAAAGGATTACAGGTGAGGAAGAGGAACATGGCAGGTATTCCTAAGCACTTCTAACCTTGCTTATCCTCTTCAAAGGCACTGAGGTAGTTGCAGTCAATGGGTGAACAAAACCAAAGTATGCAGTGTGATGTTTTATTAGACACACACACTATGGAAATACTTTTGCGACATAAAAAGCTGCAAATTGACAGGTAATAATTTGAGAAAATATAAGAATATTGGAATAAATACGTTTTGACTGAAGATTGGTTAAGCAAGTTTCATATCTGTTCCAATGTTCTAATATTCTGAGTATCCCAGTTTGTTTTATCTGTCAAGGTGTTTACTATAACTTTGCTGATGGCAAATGGATTTTCTCAAAGTCTGGGCTCATCTGTCCAAACTAAAATCTCAAGCTGTCTTTTGACATCTGTTCATGTTAATGCCTGTCATTTCAGACAAGGGTTTTATTATCTTTGTTTTCTCTCCCTTTCTTCCCCAAAGACATTATGAACCTTTGTCAGTAATGTACTTTGTGGCAGTGTTGCTATGCACCCTTTTCCTTTTCACCTGCACACCGTTTTTAGAAGATCCTTTTACCTGCTCATCATAAATGCAGACTTAGATTGCTCATGTCCATCCTGAATGTGAGTGCAAATCTCATGTTCCATCACTTGAGCCACCTTGTTCCTTTTGTCCATCCGTCTGTTGGTTCCCCTTCTTCAGTGATGTTAAATTAGCCTCTACATTCCATATTCTTTCACAACAATCCTTGCTCTGCCTATCAGCTCTTCCCTGGTATGGAATGACCAGCTTCTCCCTTCTGTTGGCTCTCAATGGCAGCTCTCATCATCTAATTTGTATTAAATTTTACACTTTTCTTCAAACAAACATCTTTAAGTGCTTTATTCCATGTTGCTCTTTTTGACTGGAGNCTGTGATACGCTGGCGCATGGGGAAGTATGTTTTGGGTGAGATGGGGAGATGGCAGTTTATGCCTGTCTTGAAGCTGCGAGGGATGGTGGACAGAACTGGCGGTGCACAGACTGGTGTTTATTCTTAGTCTGTGTAGATAATTCAGATACCCTTAATGAACTGACCTCCTTACGTAACACTGTGATCCCTCGGTCATGTAGGTGAGGAAGCTACGGAGAAGTTCAAGAGATTGAAA
>WEKX01019362.1:56774-107827 GCA_013390025.1 Pitta sordida
ACACTTTTCTTCAAACAAACATCTTTAAGTGCTTTATTCCATGTTGATCTTTTTGACTGGAGGTCTATGAAATTTCATCAGTGTCCTTTAAATAAATGGACTTACCTCAGACTTCCATTATGTTTGATGGTGCTAACAAAGAATTTCCTGATTGACTCTCAGTTTCCAAATCACCTGAGGACAAGCTGTTTGTGCTTAGCATTATTCCAGCCTATTCTCATCCTGTGTTTATAATTCCAAATCCAGTTGTAGGAACCATGGATAAATTGTCCTCTGTTACAGTAGCTATGAAATTTTGAGTTTGATTAATTTTGAGAAAAGGTGAAAAACCTTAATTTTGTGTAATTTCTTTTTTTGTAACTGTGCCAACCTACCTGGTATTGATCATCTCCAACCTTGTGCTGTTGAACTTGATAAAAATCAGTATAAATGTGAGTATATAGTGATTCTACCAGTCCAAAAAAGGAGAATTGCACACTCATGAAGAATGTAAAGAATTGTAGAAATAAATTCTGCTTTTTTGAATACACTAGAAGAAACTGCTGGTTTTGTATTACTGAAGACACCTGGAACACAGTGTTCATGGATTGCTTCAGAACAGTCTGAGCTGGGCGCTCCCAAAATGTCCCGCTGTGGTTGCATTTAATGCCTTCATTATTGCTAATTCCAGGGATGTGGATGATTTGTAAAACCAGAGAAAGAAACAAAAGTGATCTAAAGTTGACAAGTGACCGTAATGCAGAATTTTGACAGTATGTAATTTGGCAAAGACAACTAAGCTGGGAGTGTTACTTGTATATAAATATCCAGATATTTCACCACAAAAGCTGCAGTGGAATTTAATGTAGTAAATGAGGGGGTGGGGGTGTTAATGATTTACCAAGATGTAATTAAGGGGAAATGAGATAAAAATCTTGCTTGTGTGTTGAATTGGGCCTGTGACATAGGAACAGGGCCCTGGGTGGCATTTGCTGTGGTCGGTAGTCCAGTCTGTTGCTTTGGGTACAGTGATCCTGTATGATTTTTGCTGGGAATTCTGGCAGGCTGCAGTTTTAAATTTAGAAGGATTGGTTGTTCACTGACCCTGTTAATGTTTTCAGGAGTCTGTTCCAGAATCTTTTTTCTCTGTAAGTGTGAATCTTCATGTCTGTAATTCAAATGGTTTGTCTTAATTAGTAGAGGATTTCTGATGAAAGCAGCCTGCCCCTTGCTGCATTCATTTGCTAAGGTTGTGTAGTCTTCCCTGAAGATCTGAGAGGCTCCAGTTCACTTACAGACTTAGAGCAGCACCTCTGCACCTTGAATACTGGTCAGCAGTGTTGAACAAAATACTCTGTGTGGGAGGGAGTATAAGTGACTTGTGCAGTAATGCTTTTCTTACAGTTGAGATGCTGAGCACGTACCTCAGCTGGGACAGGAGGATTTTTTTCCATGACAGTACACATGACAGTAGCCTTGTGATATTGTTTGGGAACAGAGAAATACGTCCTAAGTCACTCACATGAGAAATCATGTTGGTCTTTTACTGTCTGCATGGTCTTTGACTGTTTATTGCAACATTTCATTCTTATTTTTGACACTCCAGCCCTTGAGGTGTCTTGATACTTCTCTGTGATATTCATGTCTTTCTCAGAATCGGTGCTTTTAACTTTGTCTCTCCAGAAAAATTTGTCTAATAAAATAGTAATTTCTAATACAAAGATTTGAAATAAAAGCATTGAACAAATCACAAGACTGATTATTGAGGAGCTGTGTCCTAATGCCACTCTATCTCTGTGTTCACCCTAATCCTGTTTATCCCAGAGCTGGTAATATGAAATGCCAGTCTTCTCAAATGTTACCAAAAAATTTCCTGTAAAAGGTGGTCTATTGGATGAAGCCCGGGATGGTTGAGTATACTTTTAATCAAAGCTCAATTTAACTCTTTTATTGGCAAAGCAAGTGTCAGAGCTTGCTGGACTCCCATGATACTAATCTAGAAGCAGCATTACACTGGAAGCAGTTGTGCCTAAAGCAGCTGTCATCAATAATTTGTTCTCTGATAATATGTTATGATTTCATGTTACATGATTATAATATTATAATGATTTCATATTACATATTTAACAATGTTTAGTTGCAAAATATTAACTCAGACTCATTCTTGGTTTGAAATTACAATGTCTGTATTTAGATTATTTTTGTCTACTTTGTGTCCAGATCCCGTGACTTTTACTTTTCTTATTAAAATTTATTTGTCTAGTGACCTACTTATGAAAAAAAACATTTTCCCATCTCCTTACAGAATTATCAAGCCAGTGTGGATGATTTCAACAAGGTACTTCTAATAGATCCAAATGTTCTGGAAGCACAGAAGGAACTGGAAGAGGTAACCCAGCTGCTTCACCTTGACTGTGGTGCTGGAGCTGGCAGTCCACAAAAGCAAAGGAAGAAAATAACCATACAAGAGGTAAACCTGTTCATTTTTTAATACTGTCTCGTTCAAAGAGATTATATTATGGCTTTTGTTTTGCCCTTCTTAGCTCTAGACTTTTGGTGGTGTAATGGAAACTGCAGTTACTTACACAGAAAAAAAAGGTGTTTTTTCTTTAAATGCTTCTCATTGTCACGAGTTCATGGGATTTGATATAATTGGCATAAGCTGGGTATAGTGATAATTAAGCTTTGAGTTGTGACAAACAAAGGGACCTGGAAAGTGTTTAGAAGAGGTTTGGGAAGTGACTGCATTGTTCAGAGAACCAGCTAACTCTGTTATTGGTGCTGGGAATTTTTCCAGGGGAGGGACAGGAAACATTTCTGTTTGATGTCATACTTTCAGCTGCCCCTGTCTTACCTGCTGTGTAGTACAAGGCAGTTCCATGAAAAGAGACTGCAAAGAAAAGTAAGGAAAATTAGAAAGTTGAATTATCATCATGCCCTTTTAATCAAGCTATAATTACATAAAAGACAGTCAAGAGTTCTCCCTTGAGTTTAAGTATTGTGGAAAAAGAGAACAAAATGCCTCTAAGTCCAATACAGTATTTTTTAAAAATTACTAATCCACTGTACTGTGCAATACAGTATCTTCAAACTTTTCAAAATACTTGACATCCTTGGAGAAAGAGACCCTGTTCAATGAGTTTAGTGAGGTTATACTAATTGCACGAATCTTGATGGCTTGCAGTAGATTTTAGCAAATGTGGTTGAACCCTTAGTTACTTTTCTAGCAACTGATTTATGAAATTTGATGCAGGTTGCAATCTCAGCAGAAGGGAAGTGGATTTTTGGGCAGTTCAGCCATGCTGAGCTTTCTCCTTCCACAGGAAGACTCCCAGCAGCAGCCTGGTACAGCTGCCATGTGCCTGCCTTGTCCTGGAGGCACAGCAGAGAAATGAAGCCCAGGGCTCTGGTGCCTTGACTCCAGTTCTCCCGGAGTCTCCACATTTATTGTATGTTCACAGTGCTCCTTAGGCCTCTCTCTCGCAGTGGTCTCCAGGTGTCGGTCTCCAGTGGAGTGGCAAGTGGTGGAAAGAAGTGTAAAACACACACTTCTGACTGTGAACCCTTAAAGATGAATTAGAGACATGGTGTTTGGGGTGGGGGGCAGTAGGACATGGAAGAACAAAGGTGCCTTTCTTTCATAATGCAGCTTTACTCGAGTGACACGATGGATGTGTGCAGTTCATGAGGCTTCAGGTTATCTGTGTGTCCACATTGAGGATTTGTTGCCATTTTCTTTGTGAAGGTGACTGGAACTGAGGAAGAGGACGAGAAACAGTTTGCTGCACCAGAAAATGTGACTGATCATGTTACTTCCAAAGAAGCTGTCCCAAAGAATGTGCCACTGAAGTCCTGTGAGAAACTGCCTATTTCTGAACCATCTAATGCTTATGACTTCGGTCAGATTGTAAATGCAGTGAAAGCAAACAAGGATAAAGCTGCTTGTGCAGATCTTTTAACAGTTACTGATCCAAAAAAATTGCCAGTGCTGCTGAGTAACAAACTTGAAGGAGAAATCCTTTCCATTTTTATCCAGTCATTGGAACATTATATAGCTGGAAAAGATCCTGGCCTTGTATATCAGCACCTTTTCTACTTGAGCAAAGCAGAAAGATTTAAGGTAAGAAACTAGATTGAATGTATACTTCAATTTCACAGAAACTGAAAGTTTCATAGCTTAAAAGGAAATAATACACTGATTTTGTATCTCTGTCAGATCTTCAGTCAGCCTGTGCTAATTATGAAATAATTTGTTGATTTGGATTTTTTTTTCCAGGTGGTGCTGGCCCTTCTTAGCAAAAATGAAAAAGAAGAGGTGCATCAACTGTTTGACTTCCTTTCAGAGAACCAGAGTGCTCAGTACTCATTGGAAGATCTTGAGAGCCTTAAAAAGGTTTATGAACTTTAACAAGTTAAAATTAACTGTCTGCATGCATACAGTCCTTGTGGATAAGATGGATCTGTGAACTCTGCAATTTGAATGAGTTCAAGTGAGTCTTTGCCTGGACTGCTGGAATTTTATTTTGACAGCATATGCACGTTTCAAACTCGCTGCTCTTTTTTCCTTGTAGTTGTGTACATCTCTAGAATTTAATGCATGTCTGTGTTCAGTGGCAGAGTTCACTTTATTTGGCATACTGATTTTATTTAGACTGTATTCATTATATATAGAAAACCAAAAATGTTTTACATTATATACATATATAATGTGAAATATCTTGGTAACAATAGATCAATATACATCTAGTCATCACTTGTTGCATCATTTGGTGAGTTCTATGTTCCTGTGATAAAGAAGTGTCTTCAAGATAAATGGTTAGCACTGGTTTTGCTAAAATCAGCTTACAAAAAGTTTTAACATTTTTCAGATAAACTACTACAGGCCATCTGTTTCTTCTCTATCCCTCATCTATACAAAACAGATTTAAATATTTTGTCACAACGCAGCAGCAAAGGTGAATGAATAATATAATAACTTGTCATGGAACTATTTGAAACAAAATTACTAAATAGACGGGTATGTTTTAACAAGTGAGTAATTTTTAGTGCACAGAGAATTATTTTTTCCTCTGTGTGCAGAAGGACTGCTGGTGTGCCTGGCCTTTCTTTTTGCAGTGACAGTGGTGAACTGAGGAACAGGAGGCTGCACTTCACAATAGAAATGTTTAGCTCTGAGTTTTGTAACTGAATTACATAAACCACCAGCTGTTTCTGTTTACAGATGCATTTATAAAACTAAAATAATTTTGTGGACCAGTATGATTTTTTTAATTTCAGGCAGTACTTAGGTTTTATATTTGATTCTGACAAAGCTTCAAAGATGAAGCTTTTGAATTTTTCAAACACCCCAATGCCTTCTTTGCACATGTGATACAAATGTATATCAGACTCAGAAGCACTGCAGAAATATCATTAAGAATGTTGTTCTAATGAAATTTGTTCTCAGATATATGTTAATTAATAAAGTTTTTTTCTTGAAGAGTACACTTACTAACTCTCTTTTCTGGTGCAACACTTTAGGTTTATAATTCTGACATGTGGATCATGAGTTTTGTCTTGGGGTGCCAAGAACGGGGCTTTGAATTCCTAAAGCACCACCTGTACAGCTGATGGGTTTGGGGTTTAAATGTCCTCTTTTTATGGGATTCTTGTGTTCAAGGGAGATGTGTCACTCATCTAATCTGGGCATAATCAGTTGTGCTTAAGCAACAAAGTGCCAGTTTCATTCTTCAGTCCTGGGGTCGAAGTTTTTCACTCATTTCTGTCACTGATTTCAGTCTTTCAGTTTTGTTCCACGGTGGTTTCAGCTGTTCAGAGAAGATTCATTGTGTACATTGATGTAGTTCAGAAAAGAGAGCATAAATACAGGTTTGTAGTGCTAAAGTAGTCTTAGTTGCTTGATAACTGTAGCTGTGGAAGAGCCAATGTCAAAAGCCATCACGTCCCAAAAACCCTTGATGAAGTCAAGTCTTTCTCTGTGCCACCCAACCCCAAGTACTTAAATGCTCTTTAGACACCTTCTAAGAGCAGCTGCGACTGCTGAAGTTTGTATAGATTTTTTTGACACTCAAGACAAAAATTGTCTGCAACAGCAAATCATAATTTATTAAATTTTGGAGAAAACCAGACATTAACAGGACAGCAGTTTGCTTCCATGACTGAAAAGTAGGGCCCTCACCACTACTCTCTTCACCCTCCCTGCAGAGCGGTGCAGGCAGCAGAAGCTGGTGAGAGCCCAGTTACTGGCAAACTGCACTTGTCCTTACATGGGATGTTTTTTGACTCGCCAGAACCTGCTGTGGTTTGGATAATCCAGTGGCACAAATGAAGGGCTACTCCTGTGGCTGCCAGGCCTTGCAAAAGATTTAGACTCATTCATTATACCAAACAAAATACTGTATCTTGGAACAGCAGGGAACAAGGCTCTTTCCTCCCTTGAAAAATCAAGATTTATGGCCCAAGTCAGTGTGACTCCCTTCGCTGCCTGTGAGCTGCAGCCACCCAGTGCAGGGCACCAGTGCCAGTGCCATTTCCTTGCAGCCCTGTGCCATTTCTCAGTTGCTGCTTGCTAAATGCCACCCTTGTGGCAACAGGAGTGGATTTGCTTATAAGCAAGAGGGACTATAAAAGGATGAAGTGCCCATCACACAGAATGGTGTGCTCAGAAATGTCTTGAGCCAGTGAGGAAAGGGCAGCTTGAGCCCCCTCAGCCTCATCAGCACTGCTCTGGTGCCTAAACACAACCACTCAAATTCAGGCTATTGGGAATTTTCACAGCCTTATTGTGGACATGGTAAGCAGTAATAGTCCTGTTGTCAGGCTGGCTCACCAGGACCTTGTGTGTGGGGAGGTGGTGAGCTTTGCCCACCAAAACACTTCCTGCTGGTACCTGGTGTGTAGGCAGGGCCTGAGGCATCACACCTCAAAGACACTCAGTTACCTGGCCTGGCACATGAGTGAGGTACAACAGCAGGTTCATGGTTGTGGTTGAGCTTCCAGCTGCTGCAAGGAGGGTGGATTTTCTGCCTGATCCAAAGCCAAAATATTTCAAGGAAATGATAAGCAGTTTGATCATGTTTTAGGTATCAGCCCAGAGCCTGGCACAGGGATGCCCAGCAGTGCCCACAGGCACTTTACGTGCCCCAGCAGGCGATGCCCTCAGCTCCACAGGCAGAGGGGAGGGAGCAGTGCAGACCTGAGGAGGGAACAAGCATCTCTCCCTGTGCCTGTGGCTGGACCCCGGGCAGCAGCTCCACACCAAGGCCAGAGAAACTACCACGAAATCATTAACTCCTTCTGAAAAACTGTTGCAATCTTTTCTATAAGGAAAGAAATAATAAAAAAGGACAGAAATATAATTAATACACATAAATAAATAACATAAATACAAACTGTCTCCTCAGAATTTTTTTTCAATGACTTCCCTGACAACTGAGTTGTGTCTTGGCTCCAAGATTTTCAACAGCCTCGGAGATAACTACCGTAGTTTGCCCTTGGTTCTCAAGGGCCCTTTAGAATATCTACATTTCAAGCTAATGAAATATATGAGATGGATGCTATGCTATTCTTCCAGTAACTTTGAACTCGAACTGTGTTATCTGACAGTGGTGAGGAGATCTAGAGGCAGCTACTTCAAGCAGCTACTGCAGCACAGCCCAAGATATTCCCTCCCAGCCACACAATCTAGTTCCTCTAGCAAAAGACCCCCACTGAATTCCAGCTCAAGTGAAAAAGGAACCAATGTGTCTGATCAGGACTTGTCACAGCCCCTTTCCCAATTACATCCCAATAGTTTCATTCCCTCCTAGAGGTTATTCTACCTTCTCAACAGTTTTTTTCAGCAGCATTCAAAACCCACATGAAAATTTGCATCTACTTAGATGTTGCAAAACCTTATGCATGACCTGGTAGATGCCAAAATCTCCTCTTTGGAGGCCAAGCGACTGCCCACAAGCTACACTACATTGTCTATAATTCTGGCAATAAACTAGACCTTCTTCTCCCTAGGGAAAGCACTGCCATTGTTTTGTGGAACTAAAGGAGGGAAGATGGCAACCCATTGTGGAGAGCCCAGGAAGCTGAGCAAGTTTGCTTTGGAAGCACGGGCAGCCTTCACACAGGCAAACAGAACCGTACCCGAAGGTGTCCCTTCCTGGGGGAGAGTGGGGACCTCTTCATTTTACATCCCATTCTCCTGTCCATAGTTCAGAGCCTCAGTTTGTGTCCTACATCCTTAATAAGTTATCACATGAGCAGCAACAAACTATAAATCAGGAATAAAGAATAACAATCTCCAGAGCCATCTTCCAAGACTTGGGGTTCTGTTCACACAGAAGTTGAGATGTATCAAATTCCTCCTCTGCCTCCTGGATTGATTGGGATTGATTGAGTGAGTGATTGATAAGGCTGCTTGATTACCAAGTTGCCCCTGCTCTTTGAGACTGAAGGTAACAAAGACGTTGCCACTGCTCTGGGATTCTGTTTCTCACCAAGATCACACACTCACATGGAGATCATTTTGCTCCCACAGCAACACCAGATTACTAAATCCAAGCCCTTTGGAGCTGGCAGGAGCAGGCAAGGTGGTAACGGTGCTCTTCAGACTTTTGTAATTTCATTGTCACTCCAAATAAACCTCAGTGTTATTCCAAAGTTTATGCTCAAGATTACCTCAATTTCACCTGCATTAGATGGAACATTAATGTTTCTTAAGTTCATTAGTATTTTTCAACCTTCTGCTTGATTATCCTTATAAAGCTTTATTACCCATGAGAGTGTGACATTACTAAGTAGGTGTCATGGTTTAAGTGCACAGAAATACTTTTAATATGTACCTGAATTTTTTCCATTTTCCCAGGGTGGATTCAGGAGGGGAGAGCAGTTGTTTCACCTGGCGCTGCAGAGTGTGGCGATGTCAGCACATGTGGCATCGGCTCTGCCATCCTCCGCCACCACCGAGGGTGGGCAAGTGCCGGCCCCATCAGCCTGGTGATGACGGGCACTCGTTTGAGTCCTGGCCACCTGGTGTCCCTGGGTTCCTGCACTCCGGCTCACCTGCGTTCCAAGGGCAAAGACTGTCACTGGTCCCTGTCCCTGCAAGGACAACCAGCCTGGGTACGGGTGGCTGGTGTGTGTTTGGGTCCCGGACGTGTGGGGGTTTTCAGGGCTGTGAGGGTATAGTTCTGTTCTTCATCTCCTGTTGTTGTTTCATGTATATTGTCATGTACATACATTTTCATTTATATATTTTTGTAAATAAATCTTGTTACATGTCTAATGATTCTCTTGTCCGGTGTCGATAAGTAACCCCTCCCACTGTCTCCAACCGAGACAGTAAGCAACTATTTAAAAATCAATTTGAATGACTAGAAGAGATATAAGGCAGTAAAAAATGTTAACATACCAGTAATCAGCTCATACATGCAAATTTGTGACATTGATTTGATGAAAGATACACAAGTCCAGATGGCTTACGAAAAAAAAAAAAAGCATATGCAAACATGAGGAAAGCTTTTATGATGGCTTTTATCCACTTAAAGTTGTAATATCTCAAATATTCTCAGATACAGCAGAGGTTAAAAGAAATCCCCTTGAGATCCATAATCTGACATGAACTAGTCCTATTGGGCAGGAATCATGAAAAGCATCTCTGACCAAGACCACCGTGTTGGGAGATCAGATGTCAACATCATCTTTCCTGTGGTTTATTTCAGTTAAAGACAAACTTCCCTTTATTGAAATCTTACACTGGTAGATCTCAAAATTTTAAAGACAAGAATCTTCTGCATTAGTGAATTAATGGAAGGGTTCTATCTTTAACTTTTTATAGACCCAGAATAAAATTCAGGGCTGCATTAAATTTATTGGTGCTGTTCAGACTGCCTCACACATGAAATACTACTGAATAAAATTAATCAGCAGAAGTTTTCTGCTAAAAGCTTAACGTGAACAGAAAAAAATCTGCATTTCTACATTCCCTCTTAGTGTGCTGTGTAAAATCACCAGATTATTTCAGAGACTGAAAATAACCCTACCTTTTGATAAAGTTTACTAACAAGAGTAAACTGTATCCAACTCACCAAAACAGGTCTTCCACCTCCCAGTTCCCTGCTGGCAGCACTGGAGTGCATTGCTGCAAATTGATGTGTGTCAGCGGTTTCACAGGTGTACTGGATAAAGCCAAATCACACGTTATCAGTTTGAGACAGCAGCAATAACCACATTGCTGCTGTACAAGACATCAGACTCAAACTGAAAATAAAAACCACAGGGGGGGTTCACCTTCTGCCCTACTGCAGAGAGCAAGTAACATCTGGTTTCAAACGAAGGGTTGCACACGACTGACTCACCAAGGCACGGCTACTCCACTCTGCAGCCTCTGCCTGAGGAACCAGTTGATGTCTCAGTTCATGACTGTAACAGAGAAATTCCTATACAGGCCTTAAAGTTACATCAGAATTCACCAGCTGGTGTCAGATGATGAACAGCAACTGCTTCATTCAGTTAATGCTGATCTTAATTCAACACATTTATTTCTCATTAACTGTATTTCTCAAGTGTTCAGACTGGGGGGTTGGAGGAAATCAATGAGGAACAAAGGACAGAAAGGAATTGTTAACACCAACAATACAATTGTATACTGATTGTGTTCACTTCCAGCTCAGAGTGCCTGACGACAAGGCAAAACTTGCCTGTATGCCCTGCTGCAGTTCCTAGGGCACGTTTTTTTACTTACCCCATTTCTGACTCTCTCTTTGAGCATCTGCCACTGGAAATGGTGTAAATAATTCAATTGTAGCTCTAGGGCGGACCCAGCATAAGAATTCTCCTTTTGTTACTCACTCTGACAGCAGTATAGCTTACACAAGGGGTTGGGATGAGGCAGATTGAGCTTCATCCTCTGTAAGACATTTCCATCAGTTTTAGCTTCTGTCACAATGCACTTGAGAAAATGAGCCCCATGAACAGGCCGAGCAACTGAGTGAACACCACCCAGAAACACCTGTGGTGTTTCAGAAGGAACTCTGTGCAGGCCATGTGAAGTGAGAAGAGCATCACTTTAGACAGAGAGAGTCTGAGTTCAGCTCAGCAATCTGGCATGTGCCAAGCACTTTTTGTTTCAAGGGCAATATGCTGATGCCAGAGCTGCATCCCTCTCAGAAAACCTTTTACTGTCCTGCCTGCCAAACAGGCAGATGAGATTTCTTTTCATCATAGAGAAGAGCAATCAGGTTGAAGTCTTGTACAAAATGCAACTGACTTGAGATCTTACATTTCCAAGTATCAGAGCATTCAACTTCCAAAGCACACCTATTAAAATAAAAACGTTTAAAGGCAACAAGAGATGAGAGCAGTCAGCAACACGCAGGGAAAAAAAGCTGCTTCTGGGAACATCCACGTTTTCATCAGCCTGACCAGCACACCAAACAACAGGCCACTAGAAGTCAGTATTTAGACATTTATTTCAGATATGCAGTTTACACGCATATTACTGAGCAAAACTGAACTGCAAATATACAAATACTGTAACAAGCATTACCAAATAACATAACTGGCACTAGTGTTATAAGCCTATTACTGAAACTGGTGAGGATAAGTTATGGAAGAGAACTGCAGCTCATGGCATTTTCTTTTTATCCAACCAAACTTCCAGTAGCACCATAGTGGCAATACATGAACCACAAGACAGAACTTTGTTAACTGTTACAAGAGTCACAATTTTTTTTTTTCCATTTTAGTGAATTACTTAACAAACAAACAAAAAAAAGTTAACAGTACAGGCGCTTTGGCCAACTTCAGCTTGTGTTCAGCTGTACATCTTTCATATGCAAAAGGAAAAAAAAAAAAAGCCAGCATATTTGGAACCCATCTTTGCACTTGGGCAGTCATTGCACTGCACTTAGATTCTGGGACTGAAGACAGGCATGTCTTGCAAAGAGATGTCAAGTCCACTAAAGCCTGAGTGAGTCTTTGGTAGGCCAATACCTCATTTTTATATGTACCACAGTCATTTTATTCACTAGAATTTTCTTTTTTGATCCAAGGTGGCCAAAGAGGACATTCTGGAAAACATTACAGTAAAATCCTCAAACGACCAGGCACTTCAAACCCAGTCTTTTCCAAAGGCACCAAGAATTGATGGGGCACCAATTTTCCCCCTAATGAAATGTGACTGCATCTGCTTTTCTACAATGCTTATAAATCACTGGATTGTTATTTTACACTTTTTATACACTATATAGTAGCCTTATCTGCTGCACGATTGGTTGCATGAATGAATAGGTAACCCCACTGTTCTTCACAGGTAATCTCCCCATTCTACCATAGATTGAGTACCAATTGCTTCTGTTTTGAAACCATGTGAAATGCCATAACCCTGCTCAAAGTGTACACACGCTTCTGGCACAGGCTACATCCATCTGAAGATATGCAGTTTATTCCACATGCACTCTAAATACAGGGTGTCCAGTTATGAAACCAAACCATCGTTCTGAATAGTCACTGTTTGTTTGTACAGGTCTCTGCAGGTCTGTCTTTACCTCCCTTAAATTTAAGAGTTCACACAAGAAGGGTTTTAAGTCACTAATGCTCAACTAACACCCTTTCATCTCAAACCCCATATTTTCCAAGTGAACAGTGCAGGACATATTATTCATTTCACCATTTAACATATTAAGAATTTACCATTTTTTCTCTAAATACACCAAGTATATGCTTTCAAGCAAAGTTGTGGCAAAAATACAAAACATGGACGTATTTGTACTGCTGTAATGCACTTGGTTAAAGCCTTCATGTCTCTTCACACAGGTTGAAGGTCCATATGAAGTATTTTGCCTTATCAGACAAGTATATAGAAAATGCAGTTGCATCAAACCCCTGCTTCTGCTGGTCACCTGAAGCTTACGAGGTCGCAGGTAATTCAACCAGCTTTCAGACGGGGTTCTTTAGTGGCAAATATATTTCTGCAGCACTTAAGAGACTTAAATTTCAGTCTGAATAGCAGTGCTTAATTCCACAGCATGTTGTGAATGGTTGTTGTTTGTTTCTTTCAGTGTTTCCCCAACACCTAAATCGCCATCTGTTGGAGATCCATTATTAATGCTTTCCTCAGCAATGTAACTCAGCTGTGGGACATCAGTGCTTGGGGCTGTTGGAACAGGCACAGGGATAACACTTGGCTGTGGAGAGTTTTCCAAGCGATCATTTTCCACCTCAGGGAGAACACTGACTGTGGTAAAGCGGGTGTGATAGTCGCTGGAACCATGGCTACAGGAAGTTTTCATACTTTCCATATCCGAGCAGCTGAACTCCGAGAAATGACTGGAGTGCGAATCTGCTACAGAGGGAATACTATCGCTAAGAGAGGGAGAGTCGAACTCACTGGAGTTTGTGCTTTGCTGTTCCAACAGCTGAGCATCCATGTCCTCTCTTGTCTCGTTAATCTTCATGCTGCTCTTCTTTCTCAGCTTGCCTTTGCACTTTTTCCCCGCCGAGGTGTCCTTGGACCACTTGGCGCTGCTGGATTTGCCCTCCTGTGGCGCAGTGGAGGAGCAGCCGGCGGTGCCGCGCCCGGCAGCGCTCCCGTCCTCGGCACTGCTGCTCCCGCTGTGGTGCCGGAACTTGGCTGGCTTGGACTCGATATCCACCTGCACTTCCAGGCTGTTGCCTTCCCTGGAACAGGAATGAGTCCGTGAGTGAAAGTGATTATCTAAGCCACCTAACACGGCAAAACAAACTCTTGATGCTTTCCAACATACATCCCCCTCATTTCTGCTGTGTATCTTGTTTTAGACAAATGTTTAACCAAAGAAACAGCCCAAAGGAAAAATACAAAGTCTGAAACACCAAACACTTGACTGGGGCACAGCAATGGTGTTCCTCTTTGAAAACAACCTTGGCAAAACGTAAGCACTCACATGTAATTCCATTTGTAACAAAATCTGCAAGTTCAAAGAGTAATCATTAAGTTCAGGCATGCTTAGAGTATCCTTTAATAAGCAAGCCTTATTAATGTTCTACTTTCACCACATTTCCCTTACCTGTCCAAAGGGATGTAGGAGTTCAGGATGGATCCTGCCATTGCTTTGGTACTGGCATTGTCACTAACTGTTCCCAAGCTAACTGTGCCAGATTCTCCACTCAGACTGTATCGTTCTTTCTGCACATCTGCTTGGACCTCCAGTCTTTGAGAGAAAGAGAGAGAGTTGCACATACTGCCACAACAGAAAAGCACACTAGCTGAAAATTACTGCCACCTTGCAGACTGCAGTAAGTAAATAGTAAGTCAGTAATAAGTTCATGAGTTACTCCAGCACAGATGTTCCTGTTTACTCTACTGAAACAGGTTCTCTCCCACCACTATTAAAAATTACTATTTTTTGATGAAACACAAACAAACAAAGCCAGATTAGTTTCCCAACAAAGCCTAATCTGTTAATCAAAGGTTCTGGATTCTTTCCCTCCTGAGATTTACAAGGACAACTTCCATGTTTAGCTATAGTTCTTTTGCAGGTAGTGCACTATACTTTAAAAAATGTAAAGCCAATCAGAAGGGTACATAAATTCAAGATATGATAGTTCCCATGTTTCCCCTGCTGCAAAATTATTACTCATGAAATACAGTAACATGCACAGACTGTGTTCTGTACCCTGCTTTTATTGTGTTGTTATCGCCTCCAACAGGAATAATAGAAACCTCATCAATCTTAAGGTGGTCTGAGCAGATAAAGTTGTAATTTGATTTCTGGCTTATTTCCAAATGTCTTGCTTATTTATGTCCCAGCAGAGAAACTCAAGTGAGTTTTTTTGTTTTGCTTTCCACTCTCTGATACCTCTCTTATCAGCTTGAAACGTGTCCCTGCATAGGGGAACTCTTTAGAACTCTTTCTGGACTGCCAAATTAATCCAAATGACCAGTGTTGGCACCTGATTTAAGGAGAAAATTCCATCCCGAACCCTAAATGTTAATAATCCTTTCTAGACACTCCCTTTCTCTTCAGGGAGCCAACAAGCAGAAAGGTCCAAACTCACAGGAGGCATTGAGCTGGAGCTCAATGGAGGCAGTGACAAGGAGCTGCCACCTCAGCAAGACCAAGACCAGGTTCTCAGCTGCCTCCCATCCTGCATGAAGTTCATCTGGGATCCACACTCCACCCAGGAGTTCTGAAGGCAACAGAAGAGAGCTGACACCTGTAGACTACTGAAAGAGTCAGCAATTCTGACTCTGAGTTGAGGTGCACCAGACAACACAACTGTGTTAGACATGAAGTGCCTCCCTCTGACTCCTGGGTAGAGGCAGCTCCCCTGGGAAGCAGAGAACAATATCGCAGGCCCTACACACACTGAACAAAAGTCAGGCTCTTCTTTGAGGATTGTGGCTGGGCAGGATCTCGTAAAAATCAGTAAGTTTGTCAGGGCTGAGCTGCTTATCTCCCAGAGACAGTTCCTTTTAACAGGAACCAATTTTTTAAAAATTACTCTTTTAATCTTTCTCGTCACTCTTTTCTTTCTTTTGTGGGTAACTAAAAACCGTAGGAACTTGTACTAAGCTGGGTTACTCATTGCTTTACATTGGCTGTTTTTGTGGACTGTGCTTTTGTTCACTAATACTCTAGTGTAATGGTTTTAATGCACTGAGATAGTATGGGGTTGGTGATTGCCAGTGCTTCAGTGTAATGCTTTTCCTTGGTTGTATGTTATTCTTGTAAACCCTTTTGCCAAAACACCTGTTTTCTCGCTAAATAAGAAGAAATTATCTTCGAGAAAGCATGGTACTGTTTGGTCTGGATGTGTCTTCATAGACAATAATGAACGTAAAGGCTTTGAAATTAAAGCCTCAGATAAAAGTAATTCTCCTGGTTAAGCTTTCATCGCTTTGAACCCAGGTTTCCACAGCACATCTCTCACCTG
This sequence comes from Pitta sordida, assembly GCA_013390025.1. Lineage (NCBI taxonomy): Eukaryota > Metazoa > Chordata > Aves > Passeriformes > Pittidae > Pitta > Pitta sordida. The sequence continues at coordinate 72,663 of WEKX01019362.1, forward strand.
TTGAAGCAGTTGACCATGGCACTCCCCGAGAGGCTCCCAGTGATGCTGGCCCCAGCCAGGGCCATGGTACTGGCTGTCTCGCTCAGGTTGTCCCGGATGGCTCCTATTCTGTCCATGTGGCTCCCACTGGCACTCAGGCTGCCAGTCAGCCCTCCCACACTTCCCTCCCCTATGCTGGGGTTATGACGTGCCTCTGCCACGGAAGTGGTATCTACACAGAAACAAAGAGGTTCATCAGGTATGAAAGTAGCACTTAGTTGCTTCTAGAAGAAAATCTAGAAGAAGGATTTTTAAAACATACTGGCACAAAAAGAGGACTTTGTGAGAGAAATCAAAAACATCACAAACAATCAGAAATAATTTTAAAAGACACCTTTCTTGGAGCTGCTATAATGGTTATGCCTGACATCACATAATTAAGATACTAAAAAACTTAACTATGGATAGGACAGGCAACTTGGGAGAGAAGGAACGCAGAGAGACCCCATCACAAATGACAGTGCCATGTAATTAAAAAATTAAACCATCAGATCAGCATTTAGTTCGCCCTACTATAAATGAAAATGCTAGCCAGCCTCCACAAAACAGAATTCTGATGGGGCAACATTAATGCTACCTGAAAATATTTACCCATGGAAAAGACTTGAATCTGGCCTTGATCAAAAGGGACAAGAAAAGCTTTCATGCTTGTATTACAGCCTTGCCCCAAATGACACAGAAGCTACCATCACTTGAGAGGTGCTCTTTCAGCAACAAGCAGGAGCAGCTCCAACTGCAAAAACTACTTGATTATCTAAGGCAGCAAACACCAGTCAGAAAGCCCAGATTTATAGAAAATGGAACACTGAATTTTCTTACCTACAGCTGCATTTGTTCCACCAACATTTATATCATTCTCATCATCAAACTCTATTCTGACACCTTTTCCATTGCCAGCTGACACACCACAGCCTCCACTTCGGCAGAGGGAAATTGGAACAACTCCATACACGTAAGCCAGCATAATGGGAACACCAATACCTGCAGAGGAAAGCACAGCCTTTCATTAAATGGAGCTCATATTTTACAGCCTTTCATAAAGGCAATTTCGTTTTCTATGATTCCTTAATATTTCACACTTGAAAGACATCAGGAGGAAGTAAAATTAAGAAACATTGGTAAATCACTAAGGTGAAATGACAGGACAGTACTTTCAGCAAGGCAGAATGTCCTTTGTCAGCACTGGGGGAAAGAGAAGCTTAATGATTGATGAATTAATACTTCCAGTATGTCCATACCATCTTTTACAAATAAAATTAAAGTACTTTAAAGGTTCATAAAAGCTCTATTGGGGACTGTGATAATGTTCCACCTGAGAGGCAGAAATAACAGAGATCTATTTCAAGGGTTATTCAACTAAAAATGTTGGTACCTCTACTAATTTAATAAGCGGCTTCATTTTGCATCCAGCAAAGGTAGACAGGGATTTGCTATCAATTTAATAGGACTTATTATTATTAATTTAATAGGACTTATTATTATTATTACTCTGGGATCTTTCAATATAGCTTTTCCTTAAAAACAAACAATTCCGTGGAGCAGGGGGACAAGAAACCAGTGAAAGGAACTGTGGGCTAAAGTGCACATAGAATTCCATCCCACTGCTTCTCGTGGACTGTGGAAGTTAGTCCTTTGGCATATGAATTAGAACATTCTATGGCTTTGCTGATGGGAGTACACAAAGGCACAGAAATGGCAGGCTGGCACATTCTGAAAAAGCTGGGACAGAAGCACATCCAATAGAGAGGCTTCTCAGTCTAGTATAAAACAAGGATTCGAATTACAGTAAGTTCCCTTCACTAGAAATTTCTCAGCATTCAGGGAGGAAATCCATATTCTCATGGTCATTATTTTGGAAGCCATGTAACAAGACTGGAGGCCAGAGCAAAATTCCACAAAATAAAACCCTTTCCCTGAAAAGCCACATTTTATCTCTGTTCAGGAAAAAGAAACAGCTTGAAAGAATGAGATAAAGCAGACCTCTGAGACTTTATGTCCCACTACCTGTTTAGCAGGGTTTAAAGAGGTTTAAAGGCACAGCTTTGTGTCAAATTTGACCCATCGCTTGCTAAAAGCAGCCCTGCCTTCCTGAGGTCACTCATTCCTCTCCAAGCATTGCTTCTGGCACAAGGGGCAACGCTGCAGACACAGCCACATGTTCAGGGGACTGATCCAGCTTAAAACTAAATGGTGGGTCTTAGTGTGAATCAGTTACCCACAGCAGCTCACTGTGCAACTGTGCGGGTGCCTGTGCTGGAACAAAGGAGAAGCAAGGCAGTGCCAGGCAAGTGCCCTCCTTTCAAAAAATCTGGGTTTACAGTGATCTGGAAATTACATGGGAAGATGAGACAAGTATTTTGTGAGGTGCAGCCAGATTTTCCCCAAATGCTATGCTCAACAATCACAATGAGAAAGAACGTGATACAACTGAACTGACTCCCAGAACAAGGCAAATAGTTTTTCAGCTGTGGTAATGTTAATTGTAACAGACTTTTTGTTTTGTGTTGAGAAAAGTTTGATATGAAGTTACTAAAATAGGAATAGACTCTGTGGAAACAGGTTTTTTCTTGGTCATTTAAAAAACCTTTAAATACTCCAGTCTCGAAAGCCAGACACAACAATGTGAAAACTTCAATTTGTGCAATAAAAATTATTTTTAATTCTCCAGGAAATACTGTATTAAAAGCAAGTACTGTATTCTTGATTGTGCCCCAACACACATATAACCTCAGACTCCTCGTCTCGGTTCCTTCACCTAGAAAAGAAACTTACACTATTTATCTCAGCTGTTACTCATGAGAGCTTCTAGAGTTCCAGTTGCAAGGTGCTACCAAGACACAAAACTGTAGTACATATTTGCTTACCTACAGTTACTGCAGCTACAACTGGAGAAACAATTACAGACAAGGTCACACCACCTGCTATAGCCAAGTTTCGCTTGTGCTTTGAGATGTCTTTGCCTTCGTATCGATTGTGAATCTTGAAAGAAGAAAAGAAGGAAGAAGTTTTTGAAGTATTATCGTCAATAATACACGGCTGCAAGAACGGAAGAACTGAAATCGTCTGGAATCTATGCCCTGCTCTCTTCTAGAGGGATCACATTCTATGTCATGATTTATTTCTCATCTCAAAGAAAGTAAAATTTATACATATCTTAATCTTAGGCAACTTCTAGAAGTCATTTCATCCAGCAGCTAAGCATTTCCTTTCATTCTCAAGTTTCAAGAGCTAAATCACTGAATAGCTTTGTTTGTTTAGTCACTGCTCCATCTTACACGGCTGGGAAACGTAGACAAATTTTAAGGATAAACAAATTGACACATCTGATCAAATTGATGCTTCTTATTCACATTCATCCCTCCCCTGAACAATATGGAGTGAAACTTTCAGACTAATAGATCTGTGGGAACAGGTTGACATAACAGAGCCAGGAGACAGCCTTCACCAAACATAACAGAATCACAGAATATTATCAGTTGGAAGGGACCCACAAGGATCATCGGGTCCAACTCTTAAACCACACCACTGCCTACCCGGCGGGAATCAAACCCTGATCTCCCACATGGCAGGTGGGGACACTCACCACTGTACTAGAGTGGAATTTTACTGTTGAGGCAGGAAATGTTTTTGCAAACTTGAGCTCCTAGCTGTGCTACTGAGGAACCTGCAAACCAAACCCCTACTGATGGTTCAAGTCTGCAATTACTCTGAAGTGCGACTGTCTCGAACTCATCTACCACAAAGCCCACATGAACCTGAAAGGCCTGCAAATATCACTGTTTTACAGAGATTTCCCACTTTTTGTGTGTTTCATTTACTCTGTCTAGAAACACAGCTTCTCAGGGATATGCACTTCACTTTAGTTCTTGGTTGAGATGCAGTTACAAAGGAACAACAACAGCAAGATCTTAATGGCTGCCATAAGGCTAAATTAATCCTCACTCCATCTAAGGAGGAAGACAAAAGAGTATACCCTGAAGATAATGACAAAACGTGAGATGGATGTTGTGCTTTTTAAATGACAATGTTGTGTTTTCTAAAATATCATTTCAATTAGAGATCTGGTAGGGTAGTTCTCATCTTGGAATAAACAAAGTATTTGTTCAGGCCAGACAGGCAAGGAAAAGGCAGAGAAGGCACTGCATTTTGTGCAAAGAGAATGCATTTACTTGGTCTGAGGTACATTAGAGAGAGAGAAACACCGAGTGAGGAAGCACTTGAATCCGGAACGTGTCTATGGATTAAAAGGAAAAATTGAACACGAACACCTCTCTCACAATATGAGTGTGTAAGAATTACAAACCCAGGAAAATCAGGTTTCATGGGGCTCTGAGCAATTGCCAGGATATCTCAGGCACTGAATTTTACTGCTACAGACAATTTTAACTCCCCAAACAAAAGGCATACATAAACCAGAGATATCCATAAAGGCTAATGGATTCCTTAAACGCAAAGCAACAAAAGGGAATGCAAGGAAGAGGTTACAGAGAAGAAACTCAAAATATCAAGATAGAAGGTTACACTGGTAAAAATTACCGTGAAATAAGACACTTCTGAATCTTGAATAAATAATAAAGAATAGCCAAACAAAAATACTTGGCTAGAAGAGAGGTTTCAATAAACACAGAAAATTGTTATGTTACAAGGCTTGTATCTCCACAAACAGAGCACTAGCACTTCCTGAAGGCAACTCTATCAAGGCACAAATTCTTCCAATGAGGAAGACAGACAGAATGTTGTAAAAGAACGACGAAGCTTCCTTTAGTAAAAGCAGCAGCATTAAGAAAAGAGAAAGTAGGTCAGATTACTATGAATGGGTATAAAGGAACAGCATGAAGGTGTCAAGCCAGAAGCAGGAAGGTTAAAATAGAGGAGACAAAAAGCAAGGGGTATCAAAGTCAAGGAGAAAATATTCTACAAGTACAGTGCTAGTAAGGGGAAGACCAAATTGGATGAATTTGCTGTTTAACAGAAAGGAAAGACAGCCAGCAGATGAAATTAGAGACATGTTCCTATTTTTTTCTTCGGTTGTCACTGAAGATGAAGTGTAAGCCAGGTGACTGGTGACAAAGAAGTAAGATCAGTACAAACACAGCAGGTTAGATCGTACTTACATCAGCTGATCTGAAAAATCTCAGCAGGCTCAATTTCAAAGTCACTAATAGTAATTTTTGAAAATTATTATTCGTAGAAGAGGTCTGAAAGAAAATTCCAGGGAAACTGAAAAAAGTTAAATGGCAATGATAATCTTAAAAGGTGTAAAACAGGAAGCTGAGGTATTATACACCTGTGAATTGAGCTTTCACTCCTGAAAGCTGGAAACTTGCAGACATCAAAGCAAAGGTAGAAAATTAAGAGGTTGCACTGATTTTTTTTCAAGTAGAAATCATGTAGATTTAATATGTGTGGAAATTCAGGCCAATACAATCTGGCAAGGTTGCAAGAATGCCATGAATTAATGCCAGTCTTGAGAAGCTGGAAAACATGGCCCGATATGACTAAGATGCAGCTGAATGGCAACGAGTTCCAGACTACCTTTAGGAAGAAGCCACTTGCCTAAATTACCAGGAAGGTGGGAAAGGTATGTGTTCTAGAGTACACAAAACAAAACCAGCACATTGTTGAGAAAGAGGCAACTGGTAGTTACTGGTACAAGATCACCCTTTCATTTAGCTCCACCATAGTAATGCTTCAGCTTCGCTGCTGATTCAAACTGGAAAAAACCAAAGGTAGTATGAACAACCATGAGGAAATCTGGAAGAGGAGAATCAGAAGCCTAAACCAGTGTGGTTTCTTGGCAGTATGTTCAGAAAGAAGAATGAATGTGGACTTAAAAGAACATTAAATATGTAATGGCATATTGCAAAGCAAAGGGATTCTTTATGTCAGCTGAAGATAGGGCAGTAAGAATTTCATGTAAATTCTCTTCCTACACTAAGGTTAAAGAGGCAAAATAAATTCTACTAAGAAAATTAAGCTTGGAGGGGCTGTGGGATCTCTGTCATCAGAGGTATTGAAGAGAAGTGTGAAGGTTTTCAGGGAAAGTTTAGACTTGATATTAGGAAAAGTTTGTAATTTACTTTACAGTAAAAAATAGTATATTTTTAAGAGAAAATGTATCAACTGACTTCTGATTAACAGGATTATTTCTAGCTGATTCCCAGGAACAGTAGAATGAAGACAGATTCTTGTCTAGCCCAGAACACTACTCCACATGGCTGACTGGCCCAAGGTGATTAACAAGCTGCTGAGTATAAATGCCTAAATGTGTGCATGACCAAATTAAACCAGCATAATTTTATACTAAAATTCTGGTAACTATCCTCTTTTAAGAAAAAAAAAAAGAACAATTTTCTTATTACCTTCTTTGTCTTCTAAATAGTATTACTTAATTCTAAGGAACACAAGGGAAAATCAGAGATTAAAAACAAAACAACTTTGAAAAAGCATGCAGGAACTTCCATGGCAAGATGCAGAAATTGGAAATTGTTCAATGTTTTGCTCTGTTTGTTCTAAGAGAAACTAGACTCTTAAAAACATTGCTTTTCCTTCCTGTACAACTGATACAAATATCCAGCAGGGGTTGTTGGTTGGGTTGGGGTTTTTTCAGACTGTTTTTTGTTTTGTTTTTTAAAGGCTGGTTAAAATACCCAATTGGACGCAGTATTACTCAAGTCATACAATGCAGAAGGTAAAACCTGAAGCACGTTAGGAATTGCAGCAGTTTTACCTTGCGTCCCACATACACAGGAATCCCAATAATCATAGCAGGAATAGCAATGCCAGCTATTAAGGCAATTCCTACAGGAGCTCCAACAAGTGTTCCTAGCTGCCAGAGGATTTTCTTCTTACGGCTCCACGGTTTCTTTCCCCAAAATGTGCAACCTGATGGGCTAATAGAGAGGAGAAAACTGTAAAGAAACTGTAAATAAATCAGCACAGCTAAATATTACTGAATAGTTACAAAAATTACTCTACATTGTCCTTGGGTTCCACTTACAGATGTTATCGATCCCCAATCATCACTTACAATTTCTTCAATTTTTTTTCTGCCCTGACAGTGTATTTTTCAATGTCAAAAGTAGCACATTGCATGTTACCACACACCAGCCTGTGGTTCACAGGTAACTCACATAATCAGAGTTTTTGCATGGTACACTATGAAGCCAATGCAGCAGTATTAAGACATCAGTAAAAACAGTGGATGTAAAATACTTCACTTGTACTAAGAGAATGTTGCATGCATAAAACTTAGAAAAAATTTTAAAATAAAAAATAACAATGCATTAATTTAAATGCACGTATTGAAAACTAACTTAATTCTCCAATATAGATACTTCAAGTGTGATTCTTTACTCCAGGAAGAAGAAACTCAGACTTAGAACACATATTTCGGAAAACAAACGTCCAAACACACAGTTTCTTTTACTTAAATGTACCTTAAATAGTGTAAATCTGAGATCTCTTTCATACATAGCCAACAGAATTCACAGCCACAGACAGCACAAGTCATATGATTGCAGCTTCCATCATTCATTTTTATTATATAAGCAGCACAACGTGGGCATGGCTTTATGTCATCAGCTGTTTAAAAATGAATATTAAGATCATATCAGTTCTTCGGACAAGCATATCTAATAAAAATACAGACATACATTTGAGAAAATTGACTGGACCATTATCTGAAAAACTGAAGACTTTTTAATGAGGTTGTTTCAGCAATCTTGATTTGTCAATGACTTGACACCTATTTGTTTTTGCAAACCTTGGACTGAGCAGAACTAATGAAAACAAGGTGTAATAGACAACATTCAAGTCATTGAATAGTTAATGCACACTCTCTGTTCAGACATTGTCTAAGCTTAATGAAATAAATATTAGACTCAGACATTAAATATGTATGTTAACACAGGACTGATAATATGGTCTCTTTAAATATAATCTCCTTTTACATTTCATGCTATTATGAATCTTATACTTGAATATTCAGCCTCCACTCTGTTAACTTATCTTAAATCCATCTCCCCATTCACATTAAATGCACTTCTTTGATATCACCAGCCTTTCTCATGGCTCTAATTTATACATACTTACTCTCTAGAAAAACTAGTGTAGCAAAAAGAAAACTGGAGGCTCTCCTTGTTCCCCAGTCAAATATGGGAAAATGAGGTGGTTGGACTAGCTCTGTCAAACAAGGGGTCACTGCAGTAATGAAGTACTCGTATAGAGATAGACCACAATCATGATCATCATCCCTTCACATTCCTGGTTAGCATCTGCCCTTTGGGACAAACTGTTTATTCACAGCAGCAGAAATACCTTGCAGCTCCCAGTGCAGAACTCTGAGTTTACTGCCTCTGTGCTACTAGGCAGGACAAAGGGAAAGGAGAGCGTATACTCGATACAAAGAATACCCAAGAGGTCCAGAACCAGGGAAAAAACCCACCTCCACCAACTCCAGTACACAAGGCCAGTGAGCAGCTGAAAGGATTCACAACCTACAGGGCAGGAACTAAACCCAGCAAGTTCTTCAGCACAGGAATGACTGGGCCACGGCTGCTCAGGCTGGGAGGAATTGGAAGGGCAAGAAAATGAGCTGATGTGCTCATTCATTGAGTTTATTTTAAAATGTATTTGAAAACTAGAGTAAGATACCAATTTTTAAAGCAAAATGGGGTGCCTTGTTAAAACAGGCCAGTACAAACAGCAAATTAGGAATGCCTCTTTTGGGGGGGAATTACAAACAAGCTCAGGTTTAAGAGTTGGAATAGTTTACTTTCTGGTAGACAAGACAGATGAGCATTTTCAAGAAAATGAGAAGTTAGTACTAACAAAGATGTCAGACATCAGAGCTGGCATCTGGATACCAGTCTATTTTGAAATGAGTTTTGAGTTATATTTTTTTTAACACCTTTGATTATTAACAGCCCTGGGAAACTTCACCTACAGTGGAGAAAACAAGTGTACCCAGTACGTAAGTGAAACAGCTGAAAAAGTCAACATGCTAAACATGTGAGATGTCTTGGAGCAAGTTCATTTGATTTCACATTTTTCAATTATAAAGTAAGAATTTAAAATGATGACAAGCTTCTGAGACTTAACTCAAATGTTCTGGTCATGGAGTACTCCAAATTATGTTGTTTAAAATTTTAATTCAAATTTAGAATTGCTACATTATGTTTCTGAAACACAAAGCACCTCGCTTCTACTGTGCCACTATTCCATTTCTCCCTTTTTTAGCGTTAATTGTGCAAATGTACAAAAGAGATGTTCTAGATGTTCTAAATATGTTCTGTTTATCTGATGATAAATACCTGCTGCTCCAGATTCCTGGCTGTAACTAATAGAGGAAGAGCGGATTGTTCTGAGGCGCAGACTCTGAGCTCTCTCCTGGCGAGCAGCATCGCAGGTCTGGTTGGGATGCCAGATTTGCTTACAGTGGTAGCAAAACTCAGTTCCACATCCTTCTCGTCCACATGTGAGTTTGGGACAGCTGGCACATCCAAAAGCGATCACAGCGTATCTTGTATGATCAAGAGGGGCAAGAGAAGAGTTTTGTTAATAAAACCAGTTCTAGCTACAGACCAAAGGTGACAAGACAGCTGTGAGGGCAGATGCAGCAGGGACAAAGGCAGCGGACACCAGGAGCTGACATTAGGTGGCCAGCACTGGTTCCTTACCACCACTTTCCATTAGATTAAGGCTGAACAGAAATACTGGAATCACTGCAACTCTTTGCCCCCACTCCTCTTAACTCCATGCAGTGCACACACTGTATTTACGGCTGAATGCAAAACTGTAAGGTTTACAGTCACAAAGAAACCACAGTTCAGAAGAGCGAGACAATAAACCTCAAAAAAGGCATTCAAGTCATTAGGAAAAGTTACACTGTCAAAGTGTCCCAGTCACTATAGGCATGACTGAGCTTGACCCTGTCTGTGAGGTGGGAGGACCCTTGCTAAGTGATCTATAATTTAACCTATTGCTGTAAAGACATCTGATTTGGTACTGCAAGACATTTTAGTCGCCTTTTATCATGAATACCAATAGTTAACTTAAAAATACGGTTGTTAACTCTTTATATTTTAAAATGTCAAATCAGCAAACCAAGTATTTTATAAATAAGGATTTTGTTTTTTCAGCAGTTAAGACACTTTAAAAAATACATTTCAAACTGTAAATGCAGAAATTGGTAAGAGTTCACCTTTGATAATATTACAGAGTAAAAAGCTCAAAATATATTGAGATTTACAAAACTGTGTTACACTACTCTCTAATCAGACACTTCTTGAACAGCTCTGTACAAGGAGAGTTTTAGCAACAAATTAACTCCTTCATCAGATCTGCCTTTCAAAATTCACATGATAACACATTGTGTTTGTATCGCTCGTATCAACAGTAAATACAAACATACATACAAATACCAAATATTCCTACTCATTGTATTTTTCCAATGATTTTATGCAATAGCTTTCTTTAAAAATAATAATATTAAGTCCACTGGTATGAGCTCTGAAAACAGAGGTGTAGTTTCCTTCATGTGAAGAGTGCTGCACCTGAATAGACTTCAACAGATCTATAAATGCTGAGGGACTTAAATTTCTGTCCATCCAAATGAAGGTGATTTTACACTAAAAGACTAAATGGTTTATTTTTACCCCCTGTCCATTTTTTAGCAGTTGCATAAACTCAAAATATTCTTTATCAGTAACGATACTTTAAAAATTAATCTCACATGCCTATCTGAAAATTCAGCAATTTTTGAGTAGCCAGATCTGAAGCTCTGTAACGTTAATGCAAATCACATCCCTTTCATTATTGTTTTAAAACAGCACGTTTGAGGTTGCCCCAGGAAGTTCTGCAAACAAATACACAGTAGCTTTCAACCATTCACTTAAAGATGATGCAGTTACAAGTGAGATACAGGCTTGTCTGTTTTCAAATATTTCTTACTTTCCAAACAGAAATGTCAACAATTGCTAGGCTGCTGCCAAGTTAATCAGTTCCATTTTCCCACTTTCTGCAAACTGAAGAGATAATTGCTCTGCCTGTACACAGAGAGACTGATCCAAACCCTTCAACATACATATAGAAAAAAATCTCAAGTGTAAGCCATAAATGTAATGTATATCCTGCCTCCTTCCTATTGCTAATAAAGCAGAGGCTCATCCCATTTGGGACTGACACTGGCACACCTTTAGGAAGTAACTTTTTAGACCACAGCAACTCTCAGTTCGAACTACACTAGACTGTATATGTTTAATTTCAACATTTTGCATTCATTTTATTGATGTGAAAGCCAAAAGTTCTTGTTGGCCTGAGAGAAAGAACCACCAACTAAATTCATAGTAATAACCAGTGAAACAAAACCCAAAGGCAGAGAGAAATTTAATTGAAGAAAGGCTGCATAGTGAGAGGAGGAATGAAGAATTTGTACTCTTCTGCCTGATCTGCTTTTTGCTTGATAAAGATTAGAAAATCTAGGAATTGCTGCTCTATTTCATTATGTCAGCAATAAAATCTCAGTGCAAAAGCCTTAAATAATTCAAACAGAAGAAAAGACAGCACACATTTGGAATACTGATTCAATAAAGCCTGTTAAAATGACATTGGAAAACTGGTATGAAAAACAGAAAACGTATAAAAAAATCAGTTTGGGAAAAAGCTCATGAGGTTTCCTTATCTGTGCTCCTTCCCCAGGGGAGGGTCATCTATGTGATGGTGTCTCCTATGAAGCCACTGCAGGGAGGTGACACTGCTCCAGGCTTTTACAGTGTTTCACGGAACAACAACGGTGAGCAGGATGCGCCTGAGCTTTCAACAAAAGCAGAGGATGAAGGAGCCCAGGGTCAGAAACTCTGTGGTGCCACTGGAATGCTGCAGCCCCAGAGAACCCCACAGCTCCCAGGCAACTGGCCAGGATGTGACTACTGCAACAGAGGTTCTCCTCCAAACTAATCCATAGTTCTCTTGTTAGGAAGGTAACTCAACATTATAACAGACTGATCTAGATTACCTCCTTTCTTTTCAACTTCCTTTTTTATTTTCCCTCTGGGATCAAAGTTTTAATAATTATTTGCTCTTTACCTGGTAGGGATTTTTTTCCCAGTGTGATGCCCAAACATGGAAACAGTATTTCATGAGATGTCTTATCAGTGCTGGGAAGAGTTGAAGCACCATCATGCACCATCCCTTTTTTTTTTTCCTATTTGTGCAGCAAATTTTTCCTACCAAAATGCTCCACTTTGCACTGGTTTCCTATTTACTACATTGCTTATTTCTAATCATAAGGTCAATTTTCAGGAAATAATGCTACCCTCTGAAGTTACTGTACCTCTCCTACTTCAGGATTAATTGCCAACTCAGTAAATGCCTTGCCTCCGGTTCCTTCATGAAATATTTGATCCATGTAAAATCAAGTTAGCCACCATCACCAGCCTAACACATTCTGTCATTTCAAAACTTTCTGGAAAAAAAAGTGCCTTCAGCTTTAATTGCATATTGTACAAGTTGATTAGAGTTGCCACATCAATTAGAAATTGCGACCACTGTTGCACCACATAATTATTAACATAAATGTCTGCTTATCTGACGTTTGTGTGTACTGTATGCCATACCTCATCTCTGATATTTGTTAGCACAAGCTTTTCTGCCATAGTCTCAGTAGTGTTTGTTCCGCTAAACTTCACACCTGTAACGGTTCCTTCCTCCATCCTCCTTTTATGCTCCACCACAACAATAAATCCCTGTTATTGCTTTCTATACCACTCCCACTTCTCCTCCCCACCTCCCTGGGTGTGCTTTCCCCAGCCAGGCATGCACTGACATGTCACTCAGTGCTGTGGTGGCTGCCAGAAGGACAAAGTTCAAATGGTAACTGTAGGATTTATATGCAGGCATTGCTCTTGCTGCAGGAATTACTGGTGGTCTTCCTTATGATCAACCAGTATGCTTTCTTCCCAAAACTTCTTAGATTAACTTATGCTGAATGCTCAACCCCTCCTGCCCGACATATCTGAGGGCTCTGAAGGTCTCGAAACAACCAGAAGAATGTGTGAAAGGTGAAACGTGATTGCGCAAGCTCTTGTCTCTCTAGGATGACAACCATAAACAACGATTCTCCTGATGAAGTAACCAACTTCATCCCAATTTAAACTAGCAATGAGAATTTAGTGAGCAGGTACTATCTGTGCATTAAAAGCAGAACTTACCTATCACAGTATTTCCCTATCACTTGCAGTGTATCAGGAAGAGGCATGTTATCAGAAGTACACCGTAAGGTTGCCCATTCAGTGTTGTTTGTTCCCTTCACACGCAGCCTGGTAATATACTGTGTTTTCCACAGGATTCCACTCCCAGAGTAAGGAGCACACTACAGACAGCTCTGGAGTGATGATTTAGTTATTTGCTGTACACTAATACATCGCTGTGGTCTCACAGAATTGTGTGGAACTTTAACTTTGCTCTGAGAAGACACAATTTTTATAATGGTGTTTTCCACAGCAATTATCATCACTGCTTTTGATCTGAATTTTTTTTTTTCAAGAGCAGGTAAGAAAATTGAAGCAAAAAACCCAGGCCAAGTGAAAATTCTCCATTCAACAAACCTGCCTTAGTATATTTAGTTAACTACTAAAAAAGTGTCCAAACCACTGAAACCTGGTTTAATAGAAAATGGTTTAACAGTTCTCAAATGCCTCCCTTACCTTGCGTAACAACAGCTTATCTAGTTTGGGGGAACTTGAGCAAAGCATGCTTCTGCCTATCAAACAATACCTTCTAGTGGTTGTTTTCTTTTGGAGTACCAAAATATTAAGAATAAGCTGTACTGGTTTTGTCCATGTGACTTTGTTACATCCCTCAAATTATTTTTCCTTGTCTCCTCAAACTGTACCCCAGCAATGCCATCCACTTTGGGCCAGCTATGAAACTATCACCCTTTCAGTCCCTGCTCTTGACTCATAGTAGCAAATTCTGTTTGGAGTATGAAAGCAAAATTGTATTTGAAGTAAGTCCTAAACATTAGGCACCAGAATATTAATACTGGAATATGTAATCTACCTAACAGTCAGTCCTATTTTGCTTGTTCTTTTCCAACATTCTTCCTTTTCTTCCTTCTGCTTATTGCTCATCTTACTGCTCATCTTTGAAACAGAGCTGTCATCCTCTGATTTTCCCGTGAGTACTGCACATCCAGATTGCAGTCATGGCTATAACCTTTAAGCAGTGTAATAATGCAAACAATCTCTATAAAAGCAGCTTGCTGAAGAATGGCATTGAGACACCAGCAGCAGCAAAGCGTGATGAGCTGCTCAGTACTACACAGCCTACTCATGTCAGAATTCAGCATGGTTTCAAAACTGTTCAAGTATTAAAGCAATTTTAAAACATTACGTTCCTCAGATAATAAGCAGGACCAAGCTGATTATCTTACATCATAATCCTGCTGACAGGCAACAAGTGCTGTCTCAACTAGCCACGAGATGGAAGATCTGAAGCAGGAGAGGCCTTTTAATTCAAATAAAAGCTTAAACCATTCTTCACAGTTAAAAGACCAAAATATCCACTGTGCTTCAACAAATAAACTAAGTTAAAAAGAACAGTCACCAAATTTTCAATTCTCTTTAGTTTGAGCTTTGCACCATTGTCTTGGTAGCCCAACATCTAAATTGTTTTTGCCTGCTGTACATACATGGCAATCATCTACCAATAAAAGTTTCTTGACACTGCTAAAATTCCCTACTTGAGAAAGGGTTTCATTTTGGAAGGTGGGTTGTAGCTTGCATTTTCATTTATTTTGATTTCTTGTGGGTTTTTTTGAAGATAATTCTGCCTACTACCGACTCATACAACATGGAACAATATGCTTCAATAAAGCAAGTAATTTTTCAGAAAGCATAATGCAATGAAAAAGATGTATTTACACTGTCACTTCTTGGAGGATATGGGAAAAATACATACCCACAATCTGGAGCTGGGCACCACCTACAATCAGGATCTGCAACCAGCCATCGCCTAAGCATAAACTCTTCATATTTTTCCATCAAGATGTCATCATTTAATATCAAACGAATATCATGAGGATTGAAACGTTCTGAGCACTCTGGACAGCTAATATTAACTCTGCTCTCAGAGATTTCTATCCGGAGGTACTGACGCAAGCAATCCACACAAGACCTATGGTGACAAGTCATTATCTCCGGGAACCTGTCCTTGGAGTGCCGCAGAAGGCACAGGGGGCATTCCATGAAGTCTCCACTCGGTTTGCTGCTGGAGGTTGTTCCGTTATCAGAAGAGGTACACGTGGAGAAAATTGAGTTCTTGTCTGTACACATTTCTGAATGAATACTTTCAATACTTGCAATTCCATCAACCCCTCCATTTAAATCTCTAGACTTGCGCTTCGTGTCTTTTTTTCTTCGAAAAAGTGAGCCCAATGAGATTCTCCTTTTCTTTGGTGCCTTTTTAACTGATGGCAAGCTCACAGAGGAAGCAGAAGACTGGAGGTCTCGATCAGAGCCCATTTGCCGATGTAAACTCATGTCTAGGTCACTCATCAGAAAAAAGTTAAATTTCACATACAGTCCTAATCATTTTAAAGGATCAAATAAGAGTCAGAGGATGCAGCCATACTATTATGTAATCCACTTTGAGATTCTTCACGCAGAAAATTCACATGGATCTGCTTCCAGCAAATTTTAGAGGAATTCCCTAGATAAGGAGGAAAGATTAAAAAAAAAAAAGAAAATTAGAATCACAACGATCACTTTTGGTTCTGAAATGTCACAGCACTCTAATGACCTGTTATTCCTATTACTCCCATCTTCTCCTCACCATCTGACCCAACACCTCTTTCTGTCAGCTTTTTCTATCCTTTACATCCTTCTCATCTTAACAAGCCTGAAATTTCTCTGTGGTCAAAGATTATCTTTGTTACATTTAATCAGTGCCAAGAACAGCATCTTCAGTCCTCTGCTCCCTTCAGGGGGGAGTTTGGGGGGAGGTGCATGTGTATAAATTACCCAAACCCAAGATGACAACTAAGAAAATGTACAAGTTCCTCTACAAAGGAACATGCTTACAGCATTGGAAACTTTTCTGTTTTCCCTACCTTACATTTTACTCACATGATAAGGTCAACTAAAAATCCAATCTAGTTAATTAAAAGGACGATTTTTGTGTGTGTTTTGAATTCATGTAGACTGACAACAGAAATTAAATCACAGTGGCTGAACAACTCAAGATATTCTCAAAATCTAAGTATTCTCTGAGAAGTATGCATATTTATAACATGAGGCATCTGAATATTTCAGGGAGCAGAGCTGCAGAGTGAGTGACAGCCAACACTGCCTTGCCTTTCAATTTCTACATCATCAAGCAAAGACTACAGCTAAGGTGACAGCATTTGAATTTTTTAATCAGATTGATTTTTGTAAAAAAACCAGAAAGCTCCCAAACCAGATTCTCATACCAAGCTTCTGTTATTCCCTGCGTACAAGATGACGGCAAGGATTTCCTTCTGTTCCCTGCTGGTTGACTCACTGGCTCCAAGAGGAGAGAGCAAGAAAGGTGTTCTCCTATTTTCCCCTAACAGAGGAGACAGCTACAAGAAGTGGAAGATCACCTTCAACCAAAACCAGTAACTTTCCCCCAAACATGCAAATATTCCCACTTCTTGGGAGCTTGATTGTACAAGAGGAATTTTCTAACTCTTGGTGTGCTGCTGCTGTGACAGAAGAATGAGAAGGCATTTCCTACATGACACCAGTGCTGCACACCCAAGTGCAACTACTGCTGGCAGCACTTCTTTCCTCAGTGTTTCCCAACTTACCTCCCAGAGAGGCGCGCACTGGGTTTCCGTGACCTTATCAAAGGATAGAATCAGAAACCAGATACTAAAAATAAGTCCAAAGGTAGGCCCGAAGGAATGCAGAGATGAATGGCCGTACGTAGCAGAGCCAGGCAGCCTGCACACACCGGTCAGAGAGCGGCACCAAACCCCCCCTGTGCCGGGAGCACCACGGAGCTGCCTGGGTCAGCATGGGGAAGTTCAGAGGACAAGTGACCAGCAGCGGAAACAGGAATCCCTCTCCAAAGAGGAAACACAGAAATAGCTCCTGGGCTGTCCATCTCCTCAGAACAATTTATGCAGCAAACCCACTGCTGGACTCTCTTCAGACACCGCAGTGAGGTGTTAACTGCCTGCTAGTACATATGGAACACACCACTACTCAATTCATACGGGCATCAGTATAGTAGTACCCCAAAAGAATACTGCCTTCTTCAAGTGTAAAAATTTGAAAGAAAAAAACCCCCAAACTCACACAAAAACCCCCAAACCGAAATCCCCACACATCTCCCAGTTTTGGCAAAAAGAGGTCTTACATTTTGAGCCCCTGTTTTTGATTATAAAAATAAGCCACTATATTCTATTTTTCAAATGTTGAACTATTACTGCTTTTTTTTTCCCTTTATAAAGGAAAATCTGTTCACCACTGTGAACATATTAAAAAAAAAAATCTTAGTTTACTCCCAGGGTCTAAAATAAAGCATATTTCAAGGACATAACATACTCTTCCTTTCCTCCTAAGGGAACATTTTTAGCCTAAAAATCTAGTCTAAAGGAATCTTGGATGCTTTATCTGCTTCTGTTCCCAAAACAAATTTAATAATTTTACAGCTGCTGCTTCTCATTAAATGAACTAAAACATTCCCTTATTTAAAAAAAGGAAAAAAAGAAAGTGAAAAAACCTGCTTCCCAATGATGACAGAAGGAGACATCCTTCTCTCCAGCATTTTGGCACAATGTTGTATCTTAGATACATATAACTGGGAGACAGTGTCTGAAATGTACTACAGATGAAGCCCCACGAGTGACAGTAAATGAAGTTCATATGTTTAGAAATGCAAGGATAATCTTACAGGCATTATAATAATTGGATAATTACTAATACTGGTATGTTCACACTAGATACACTAGCAGGGCAGTGGAAAGGGCCACCCTCCCTAAACCAGGAGAGTCCATGAACAAAATGAACAGCAATCAAAGCACTCATTTCAGGCAAGTTTTTTGTTGCTCTTTTGGTTTTTCTTAAGAAACCAGAAACCAGAAGAAGGTAGGAAGTAAACACAGTAACACAGCCAAGTCTATGACTACAAGCTGTCCCCTCCTCCCTTTCTCTGGAGAGGAAAGAATGTGTATTACAGCATTTTTGCCAGTTCCAACAGATGTACAAAATCAAGAAATAGCAGCTCTGGTGATGAACGAGTTGTACTTTTTTTTTTTTTAATAAACAAAGATTCTCCTATGCTGTAAAGAGAGATCAGGACGTCCCATAGCTCTCTTTGAGCAATGGGATCTGCATAAGCAGTCAGTCAGAAATAGCAGATTGCTCTTCTAAGGAAAAATAGTTAAACTTTGACTGTAGTTTTGAATGCAAAAGTTGCCAGTTATTTCAGACCATCATCAATTATGGTTTGTAGATTTAAGTGCAGAAAGCTAGTTTTAAAAGCCATGCTTTTCCTTATATAGTAATTTTGGATTGACATTTCAGTGACGTTCAAAGATGACTTTGCTGAAGTGAAAAGATTCAGCAGACGATTTACTACAGGAAGAAATGAAGACAAATGCTACAATGCTAATAATGATCAGAGCTGTATAAAATCATTAAAGCTTTATTAGAGCAATCTGGAGCAGCAGCCAGTTCTCATGCTGCCCAGCCCATGTTTTTGCTGACAAAAAAAAAAAAGGAAAAACATATTTGATTCTGTGCAGCCAGAGAACACAATGACTCTATTATTCCAATGAGTCCACATGAAGGAGATATGCTGTGTGCAAAATGAAGCTCTGAAATCCAACTAATTGAAATGAGTTGAGACACACAAATTATGGTAATAATCATCTGATTTCGAGGCAAAATTCACTGCAAGTTTTGCACTCCTCTCACTGACCAGCATAAACCCCATCAACACACAGAAGAAATTAATATGGGCAACAGCAAAGTGACAGAAAAACCACAGAATGCAAATCCTAAACATTTCAGCTCACCACTGCTCTCAACATTTCCTCAAAAGCACTTACTGAATACAGAAAAACCATGCTTCTGGCTTCCCTCCATGCCCGAAGCCCTACCACAAATCCAAATTCCAGCCATGCTTCGCATTCTGCTCATGCCACAGACTACCACAAAACACCAGTTGCCACACCACAAACACACCTTGTCATTTGAAGACTTCCAAAAGCACAAATGACATTTACAGTTGCTACTTAGACACAGCCCAGCACTTAACTGCTGCTATCTGTGCCTTCTGCAACCCTGCCTAAACTGTTTACTGGGGAAATCTAATGAACAACCAGTTAATTTCCTTCTATAATTCTTTTTGACCATACCCCTTTAAGTAAATGCTATTGCTGACCATGTAATGGAGGAGGGAGGGAAAGGAAACCAGAATAGTCTTGCAGAGGGAGAAGTTTTCAACTTAGAGACGACTGAAGTGAAGACTATCTTCAAATATGGCTCTCCATGGCATAATTTTTGCTTGCCTCATCTTACCAATTTCAAAACATTTTGGAAATGCCCTAAAGGCAGCTAAGGATAACCCTGCTGATTTTGAAAGAAAAGAGCAGCAAAGCCTTATTTCCATGAGCCTGCTGGGAGACACCAGGGAATTGGTGCTCTGACTTGTCCTCCAAACACATCAGAGGCACAAAATGCTGCCTGCTCCTCCATTACATGTTCAACCTGGTGTACATGAACAACAAATCAAGGAACCTGCCATCAGCACAAACAGCTTCACACAAGACTTGCAAAACGAAGGGAGGCTTAAACACTTGTGAAGGAAAGGAGAAAAACCACCACGAACAGATGTAGCCACAACCTCACTACATCCCTTAAATATTCCCTCACGTAATCAGTGCTTAAATGGCAAATTTAGACGGCACCTGTTCCAAACAAACCCTTTTCATCTTAGGCATTTGCTGCTCCGGTGACTGAACCAAGCCCCACCTCTGCTGGCAAACAGAAAGCTAATTTTTGATTAAGACCAACTACTAACATCGGTAATTCCTAACATCTACACTCTATAGCTGCTGAGATGCACTGATCCAGCCTGAAGAGAGCTGTAACAAAACGTTCTCCAGAGGTTGATTCTCATCCACCAAAACCATCACTGATCTAAAATACATTTCTGCCTCCCTCTTGCAATAAGCATCCCCTGTCAGTCACACAGCATCCTAAACTTTCTAAGGTAGGATGCTCTTAACATCTAAAGGAGGGATCAAACCTAAATTTTCTTTTTCGTTGAATCCACGGTCTAAGAACTGTAAGCATAGTGGGAAAAGCCTAAGATACTGCCTGAAATACCAATGCACATGATTTTGAATGAAACCATCAAGAATCTAATTTCAATGGCTATTCTTTAAATGTCAATTCATGCCACAGCAGTTTTTTAAAATCGGGCTAAAAAATCCAAACATTTTGGCCCGAGGATTTCTGAGAGAACATACCCCTAATCGCTTTACACATCCCTCAGGTTCAATTATACATCTGGCATTGCTGAGATAAAACAGAATGAGGAACAGCCTGAAAAAGTTTAACGATTTTGACATCTATGTGCTTCTGCAACCCTGTGTCCCATTAAAAATACCCCACCACACTCATGTCAGTGCACACGGTGTCAGAGTGTGCTGGAACTGCTACTCAGTTTAGTCACAGGTGAATTAGTACAAGCAGAACCAAGACCTTGCAACATGGAAGTAAACAAATGGAAACGCCATTGAAACAACAAAGGTTCTGGCAGAGCCTTTTTAGCTGAAAAACAAACTCCTTTAATGGTAACATAAGGCAGTTTATTGTGTCAGATGAATGTGTATTGTGCAGGTGAAACGCTGAACTGCAATAATTAGCAGAATGCATTTATGACTCCTTCAACACACTTCCCGTCAAAAGCTAAAATCAAGAATAGTTACATTTTCCATGTAATTTTTCAGAGATTGTAAAGATTCTTAGGTTTGATTTGTGCAGGGTTTTTGATGTCTTCTAAATTTGACTGCTAATAAAAGGTGAAATAAAGGGTTGATACTGTTTGGATTAAAGTGAAAAGTTAATCTTATAAAATAGAAGCTTTCTCAAGCTTTTAACATGAACTCAGACCTACAGATACTTATCAAACATTTACAGTGATTTATTATAGTATGACAGGATGCAAAAATGTGAAGTCAAAGTGTCTTAAATAATTCACTTAAACTGAACTGGGTAAAACTACTTAAAAAATTTATACACAGATTTTAATTCACTATGAATTTTATCTTTTGAAAAGAAGGGCACCAGTATGGCAGCTTACATTTTATGAGAGTAATTTTTACCTTCAGACACTTTTTTCAGGAAGGTATCTCCTACTTTCTGTCCTGCTTTGTTCTAGGAGCCACATACGTAAATGCTTCTGTTAAAGCACGAAGGCCACTCGCTACAGAAGTTATGAGTTGCTCCTATTAGTAGTAAATCCTCTCCAGAGTGAAAATTACTCGATCCTTTAGTTAATTACACCTCATTTCTTTATGCTTATAACGGGCTACTGATGCCACTGTTTCAAAAATTATTCCCAAATCCACAACTAATCCAAGACAAATTTTCAAAACCTTTGGAGAACTGCCATTTCAAGGCTCAAACTTCACATATAATCTTTAAACAACAGAAGAGCAGCTCCAGTGAAATACTTTCACGTATTTTAATTTCTGAAAATTCAGAAGACTGAGAGCAGAGTTCCACACAAGTCCCGTACCAAGGGTTCACTCACTCCTTTGACACTGGAGCTCCTTTGACAGTGGGATCAGTGAAGGTGCTGACAAGATCTGGGACATGCCCATATGGGCACAAAAATGATGAACAGAATCGAGTAGGGCCCTTATCTCTAAACTGAAAGCAAGTTAAACCCTCCGGGACAAGCCAGCTTGGCACATGCAGGCTGCCAGACCCCTGCCAAGGGATCTTCCAGGAGCAGAAGGACTTGCTTTCACATATGCAAGTTTCTACAATGCAGAACCAGTTTACTTTAGGGAGAGTCTTCTAAAAATTAGCCTCTCCTCACTTCTTATGGAGAGATTTAGATGAGATGTTAGCAGAAATTCTTTACTCACAGGGTGGTGAGGCACTGGCACAGGCTGCTCAGAGAAGCTGTGGATGCCCCATCCCTGGAAATGCTCCAGACCAGGTTGGACGGGGGCCCTGATCAACTTCCTCTAGCATAAGGTGTCCCTGTCCATGGACATCCCTTCCAACCCAGACTATACTGTGATTTGATGTGTATTAAGAACACCTGATATTCACAGATACTATTATACAAGAATTAATGGAAAGCACTTGTGAGGCAAAAATAGCTTAACCTCTTAAAATTCTACTTACTGGACTGCTACCGTGTCTCAGTTTATTCTGACTGCACTTTATTTTTCCTTAAAGTGCTGTCACTTATCTGGAAATTCTATTTTCACTTGCAGAACAAAGCAGTATTGTTTGTAAAACAATGAAGCAAAGAGACAGACTATGAACCCGCTTGGGCTCAAAGCCTGAAACAGTCAGACTGACCAGACATAAAAATCAAAAGAGTGACAGTATTTAAAATCCAGAGAAGCCTGCAGAACGTACACTGCAGAATTGCCAAGAGTTGTCTGATATACAATGTTCTATTTTAAAATTTGCAATGGTATGTAGCACACGACAAACCAATCCTGACAGCTAGAAAAATCTTCAACAGCTTATTAAAAAGTTATGCTTCTTCCTTAGAAATTTATGAGCAATACTTCCTGTATCATGTGTCCATGACAGCTGCTGCTAGGAAAGGAAGTCCTGCAAGCTGCCCAACTAATTCTGAAAGTCTCTGAACAAATGGCAACTCCAGAAAAACTGTTCCTCTTGAAGGTAAAATGCTTCTAAAGAAGAAAGTGCACTCCAAGTGCTTGCCCTTGGTCTAGTGGCAAATGGATAAAAATTCCTTAATGCTAAAAACATTAATTTTCCAAACCAGCAGCATTAAATCTGAGTACACTGAGTGCAATGGTTGACCAAAGCTAAGCCAAGAGATGCTTTCTATTAGTGGATCTGCAGGCCTGCGTTTGTTTCAAATAAGACAAACTGGATCAATTTTCCCTTATCTAACTCAGCAGAGCAGTCTTAGTCCAACCCTGCACTCGCCCGCCTGTGAAAGCCTCTCCTGTGCACTGTGGTGCATTCCCTAAGCAAAAGTACACCAAACTCTGCCAACAGAAACCAAAGTCCTGGAAACACTGAGGGGGGGAAACTTTCAACTAGTTTAATCCTTTAATCATTAAAATCCTCACACTTAGCACAATTTTTTTCCTTGCAGAAGCGATGGGAAAGTATTCTCTTTGTGCAATGATGGGCATTTCTCTATGTATTTTCACTCCTGAATATTGTGGAGAGATTTTTAAATTTTTAATATATACATATATATACACTGAACCGATGTTCTAAAATACCTCACTAGCTAGTGGTCTGAAAAGGGAGAGCAACACTGAGATTTTAAAACTGTAGAAGCTGCTTATGCACCAACTTTTAACTAACTGTATTACATACTACTTTCATTTAAACTAATCACTCTTACCATCATCTGAAAACAAAATTAGACTGTACATATTAACAAACTATTCAAAATATTGATAAATGACTGTTTGACCTGCTCAAGATTAAAAAAAAAAATCCCATAAACCCAAAACCTTTTTCATCCCTGAAGTAAAAATACACTGCAAATTCTGGATTTGAAATCCTAATAATCTGTAAGAGCACTCAATAGAGAAGAACTAGGTAATGTGATCCTAAATTCTGTCTTCTGAGAATGCATATATATTATGGAGAGATCCAGTCTCAACAAACGTATACATGAAACAAAGCAAATTATCTGGCAATGGCAAAATACAGTAATCCCAAGGCAATTTTTCAGGTTTTTAGCTCTGTATTTACTTCAGTTGAAAACAAGTATTGCTCACTTTTGGGTTTACTCTTTTAAACTACTCCTAGATGATAGCTTGGGATTTCCTGAAGTTGCTTTTTAGTCTACACTCTACATTGCAAAATAATCAGAGTAAAAACATACAACAGTGAAATAGCAACAGAAGGTTTTGTTTCCTGCAGTGTCACCAATCCTGGAAGTGGAAAAACATTGCAACACTCTTGAATGCTGAGATCATTCCTACAGAAAAACTGTTCTAAAATGAAAATAACCAATACTCACAAATTTCCAGAATAAGCAGATTTAATTTCAGGTCCGTAATTTTGCCTGGCCAAACAGTAATGGTCACATACTGAATTCTGACAAGGGTTTTTTTTTTTCCCAAGCAGGATTTCATGTCTGCCCTGCTACAAAAACAAACCAAATAACGTGTACCAAGATGTAAGGTGGACAAATACTGTAGTAGAGGGATCTGAAACCATGAACAGGAGTTCCAGAGAGCACACAGACAGAATTTGAACATCACACCAAAGACAGCAGCTTGTGGGTGTATATATATNTGAGTATTAAATTCAGCAAGAGCCAGAGATTTGTCCTGTGCTGAGGGATGATACTATTGACCAGGTAACTGGCAGCATCTTCCAGCTGTTTTTCCCTGTGGCATAACTAAGCTCAAATTTGGAGGCAGGGGAGACAAAAACAAAATGAAAAAACTCATAACCCACAAACACCAAAACCCCACGCACACTCATCTTGAAATAGCTTTGCCTCAAACAAAGAAATGTTGGAAGCTATCAGTGAGTTACCTTTTTACCAGTTTTATTGAAAAACATATACGCAGACATATTTTGGATAAAACTTTTAAAGTAAAATAACTAAAGGAACTAAAAGGGACCAAGTTAGTAAGAGTTTTTAATTCCTTCCGCGAGACCAAGTTAGAATGACTAATTAGAGCTGTCCACTCAAAAAGTGAGATTAGTGCAAAGCCTAGCAAAACCTGTCCAATTCTTCTGCAGCCTGACCTATTACTTTATTCTGTCAGTATGTTAACTGAAACATTCTGCATGGATGTACATATTTCAAATCACCAAGTCAGTTTTTTGTAATGACAGTTCTAAATAAGCTGATGCCATTTCAAATACAGATCAAAATAAAGAACAACTGAGAGAAAAAGAGACAAAAACAAAGACAGGGACAGGGCTAGCCAGGGAAACTAAAATACTCCATCCTGCCAGGAACACTGCCTGTAGCTTCCAGACAGGAAACTCTGCCTCCAGAAAAACCATTGGCGTCAGGAAATGACAGAAGTACCATGAAACTTATCTCACAGCTGAACCTAATGCAGAATGAAAGGAGAACATTAGAAAAGGAAGGTAAAGACAAACTGACTAGCCACCAAACACACAGATCTTTGCTTATGAATACACTAGGTCAAAATTTCAATCTTACTGATGTATCTTTGGAGGAAACAATTACATAGGGGAAAAGACTCTTCTAGTCCTGCTGAAAATAAATAAAAAAGACCAAGCTGAAAAGGTGAGAGCCCATTCCGTGCAACCAGGGCAAGAGAAGGGGAATGATCTAGCAGCCTTTACAGGCAGACTCCACTGGCACTGTAACTAGTGTAAACATCAGCTAAAAAGCACAAAGGAAGAGAAAGCTGAAAGCTTGTCATTTAAAGTACATCTGATGCTGTACCTATGCTGGAAATGCAATGTATGCCAACAGGAGGAGTTAATTCTGCCAGCACAGTTATTCCACCTACAACAACATCATACTGTGCCAAAATATATGCTATGTCAGCACACAGCAGGATTGAACCAGGCTGATGAGTGTTTTTCCAAATATTTTTCACTGACATCAACACAGACTGAGAAGTAAACAAAGGTTCTCTATGCGAAACAACTGCTACACCAAATGGCTAGAAAAGCCAGGGCAAAACCACCCACTCATGGCTTTAAAGACTTAGTCCTGTGAAACTTCCTTCCTTACTGCCCTGTTAATGGGTCCAAGCATGAATCAACACCGGGGAGTTTGGGAATCCCTTGCAAGCCACTGGGCATTAGCGAGAGGCCTTGCAGTCCTGTGTGCCAGGAAAAGCGCTGGGTCACACCCTGGCAGCGCTGCGGCGTTTGGGATTGTCAGAAAGCTTCACACCAAACTTCAGAAAACAAAGCGAAATATTCAAAAGGTTCCCTGCTGTGCTTTATACATTTACCAACAGCAGATAACACCAGAAAAAAAATGCACAGGACCTACAGTGATGCCCCTCTGCCGGCTGAGGATGCTGCAGCAGTTCTCAGTGCTCCGTGGAGACAAATGAGCACGGGTCAAGATCTGGCTGCACTGTAACATTTACTCCATTACTTCTAAATTAGCAACTTACACCTCCACTGGCAGGCCTCACAACACAGTGAGTGTTTCTGAAACACAACTCCTGTGCCCTCGTGCTTTTAAGGAGGGATTACAAGCCTTTTATCCCCCACATACCCCCTCACACTCACACATGCAAACTCACTTGTTTGGTTTTTTTGGTGTTGGATGTTATTTTTTTTCCTCCAAAGGATCATCTTAAACAGCTCTTTCTAGCTAATCATGGCAACATCATTAGTTGGGCCCCTTTGTGTGACACACTGGGACACAGCATCTACTTCCAACAATTACAGGCACAAAAGAAAATACGAAGCAAGCATAATGCAACTCCTAGAAAAGCTACTGTGCTTATTTTCTCCATTATTTAGAACAGCTAAATACTATCTAGTTATAGTCTCCAAACAAATCTGTATTATTTCAGGTTCTGAGGTAAAACTGTACTCTGTGGTTTCTAATAGTAAACACTGGGTGTAGCTTTCAACTACATTCATTTCAGTAAAACTTTAAAAAACCCCAACACCTTAAGTTAGATTTAAAAGCTTCCTAGACCACAGAAATATCACAGTGGGTAAACTGAATTAGTACTGAGATGCTGCTCTGACCATGGATGCTTGTTAGGCTAAACCTGAGAAACAGTCTCCAAATGTTGGCATGATTTTTTACTTTAGAAAGTAGAGTAAATGATTTGTAAACATTACAAAAGCTTCTTGTTCATTTTTAAAATCAGCTACAATCCCACAGGTTGACTTTGAATGCTGTCACACTGACACCCACAGTTCTGATGACCTTAAATAGTAGCTCTCCTGAGCTGGTCGTATCCTGATAAATCTTAGATGAAACAAGTATCTTAAACTAAATATAACACACAGCCTTTCATATTTATTTCCAAGTCAAAGATATCTGTTTAATCAGCAATAATAAAAGTCAAAACTCTGTTCTTATTAGAAATATTTTCTCTGATGGATCATAAATTCATATAGTGTATGTAAGTCCTTGATTTCTTTCTACCTGCAAAGTAACCATTATGAATCTCAAATTGCAGTAGATGATTAGTGACTTCTTTTCTTTTCGCTTACCTAAACTTTGTGGTAGCACTGGGAAAGAAGCCCTTCATCAATACATGTAGTTTGCCTCGGGAAAATACCTTCACTTGAAACACCAGCAAGGAACAGTTACTGCCATCACAGTTTAAAGAGCTAAAAGCAATATCCTGCAAGCCAGTAGTGTCAGGCACAAATACTCAGAAAGTAATCTGGAATGTCTGTAATAAACAAACGGGACAATATGTAGTTTATCAAGTACATTTTCTGCTCACAAAAGATACACACTGAGCAGCAGGCTACAAGCGCTGTTCCGTGTCCCTCCCCCCAGCTGTGCTCCCATTCCAACATGCCATGAGTCCAGACCAGAGTGAATGTGCGCAATGCTAAACCTCACCCTAACGCTGCTGACGTCAGAGTTTTCTTGCCAGCAGAGCTTTAGAAGCAGCTCCATGAAGTCTCCATTGTGCTCTGCAACTCGGAGGCTGCGTTCCTGAATCGCAAAACAAATGCAGAGGAGCAGGAAGAGGAGGAGGACAAATTCAATTTTTCAGACCGAGATTACAGCTGTATCTGACAGAGTCTGTCCATGCGACTGGCTCGTTTTGCAGGCTTCAGGTTAATTCTCTCTATCAACCAGAGCCAGGAAGAAAACAATGCAGTGGCAGAAGATCCAAAAAGGTCATGTGCAGCAATGTGTGTCCTCTTGGCCAGGCTGGCAGGAGGGCACACCTTGTCCCTTCAGGCCACACCACCTGACCCAGACAAAACAAGGGCAGACAGCAGTGCATGTGTCTTCTTTTCCATCTTCAGAAACAAAACAGATGCCTCAAGTAAGAAACATCTGAATTAATTCTAAAAGTAGAAACTGGAGCCAAAGCTAAGAGTTTGTTTACTCTGCAGATCACTTAAGAATAAGGGATTGCTGAAACTGCCTGCAGACTCCGTGTCCATGGTGGTGGCAGAATATCTCACACTGGCTATCTGAGGAATGAAAAATTATACTAAAAAGATGTCAAAAAGTAACTCAAAAAAGCCCTATTCACTTTTTCAGTCAGTGACCAGGGATCACCTTTGCTCCAATCCAGCACCAGTAAGTCTGAATTTTTACTTAGAAATGCAGCATTCACTCTCAGCAAGCCACAGACAAACATGAAGGCCAAGTGCCACAGATCCTCACACTCAAGTCTGTAATCAAAAGGACAGTCACACCCACCTCACTGCACCAAGGACCTTGAGAGCAATCTTCACACCGTACTCTCAGCTACTCCACACACATTAGGTATAATAGAAAGCTCCTGGCTTCTGTCAGAGTTTCTGCCTGACATATACAACGGGCCACAGAAGAACCCTCACTCAGAACAGCAGTTCTGAAGCTGATTTAAAACCTGCACTGAACATTCACAGATAACAACACTCAGCTTCCACAGACACCGACATGGGTCTGTGCTTCAACAAGAATCAGCTCCGAGGAGAAAACTGAGCATTTGACAGACAAACCAGAGATGATGCAGACATTTGAGAGAAAACCAAACCCAAAGAGCTTCAAGTTTCATATTCACAAAGGGCCACATCTCTCTCTAAGATAACCTGGTTGACAGTCTCAAACACTACCAGCAGTTTACTGTAGTTTACTGAGAGATCCCATTCCAACTCAGTGGACTGTGATCTGGACAAACCTGTATTTGTGTTTGCTATCTCCCAGCAAGACTGGATCAGTACAAAACACCTGGACACAATGCCAGCTGCCCTTAGGGAAGTCCAGCTACCACAGCTTCCTTCCCCTCAAGTGTAAGGGCTTCCAAACAGGTACAAATCTGAAGCTCCAGTCTCAACATAGACCTGCTACTGAAACAAATTCAAAAAACATGGTACGTTTTCACAGGGGGGTGGGTAGGAGGAAAGAGGCAGAGTAAACAAACTCCAAAAGTGTTTAGGATTTCAATAGCGGAGTGTTATCACCAGCTCCATTCCTCAGGCAGCACCTGCCAACAGCGAAGGTGAAACACACCTGTGAAAGAGAATAATTTTTTTTCCAAGTCTGCTTTATAATGCAGGATGAAACTCCAACAAAATGAGTAAGTATTCTTCATGATTGTTTCATATTCAATCTAAAATGAACTTCTCTAACCTTGTTACACTGCAGTATGTGTGTGGTTTCCTTGCTACAGCTAGCACGAGACAAAAATGAATCACGCACTGAACCAATGCCAAAACAGAGAATAAAACAACCCCAATTGCTGTTACTGAGGAATGAAAGTCGCCTACAAAAACATCAGTTGCACATCTGTTTCCATTGTAGCATTAACTTTTTTTGTGATTTTGAAATGTAACTTCGCCTGAAAAACGAGGTATAGGAACTGTCAAAAAAAATTCAAGTAGTCTAGAACTGAGATACTTTAATCACATAATTTTAACATAGGTATGTTGCTAAAATAGTAATTTTTTATTTGATAGGTATTTAGATGCTTCAAGTCGGTGATTTAAAACACTAGATAACACAAATTCTATTTTGAAAAAATTCCTTTCTTTTTTACATTTCTAGTATATTGGACTTTTTCAGTAAGGGGAGTTTAGACTAAACAATTACTCAACACTGCATTAAAAAGAAACAAAAAAGCTGTAACTGAAAAGTTACTCAGGAATTAATTATGAAGCTCTTCTACCTGCTTCCTTCTTTTCTCTTTTGCACTCACATCTTTTAGGATCACCATTATGAACAAAGGTATTCACCATAATTCACTTTCTGTCCTTATTTCTGACCTTTCTGATTTGCAATCCCACTTGTTCAGAACTCATCTTCAAATCATTCTATTAACAGAAAACTATCAAACACTGTATTGAAGGAACTGAAATGATTCCTCTCTTTCAAAGTTGTGTGCAACCATAAAAATACCCTGATGCAAAGTTCTAGCCGGTATTACTAAAAAACCCTCCTCTGAAGAGCAAATCTGTTGTCACCCTTGTAGCTATCACAGCGGGGTAACAGAGTTGTGTGATGGAATATAAGGAAGCAGAAAGGCCAAAGCACATTTAAAAGGATTCCAACATCAAAACAGGTAGAGAATATGAATAATAAATGTAAATAAACTAGAAGAACAAACTACCAGGTCAACTGACTGTCACAACACTGTCTTTGAAAAGGGATTGTTAGAGCTCACATCACAAGGCTGTCACTAGCAAGTCTTAGCTCCAAAATGAAATGTATGCTGAGTGTGGCCTTTTCAAATAGCTGCTGGTCAGGCTCACGTTGTCCCAGACTGGGAAGATAACAGCTGCACCAAAAACATGCCCCTTTGTTTAAATTTCAGATAACAGCTACACTAAAAAATATGTCCCTTTGTTTAAATTTCAATTGTGATATAACTGAAGTAGTTTATATCTGCCTACACTTCCCCATTAGAGAGGTCACACCAACTTCAGCTACATTTGTGGCTTTTCAATGGAAGAGCAAAGCATTTGTGTCAGAACCCCCCAGAGCGTTAATAAACTTAAGGGTAATCCCTCTCCTTTCTACTCAATGTTCTCCAAATGTCCACAGTCACCTCTGGAGCCAAAACCCTACAAGACTGCTGCTGCAACAGAAGAGAGGAAAATGTGACAGACAGAAGAAATATGAAATGGGTGGAGTGAAAGATAAGGTTCCAGAGAAGGCACAAGTCTCTACAACTGACATATTGATGTAGTGGTGTTTGTTCACTAATTGACCTCACCAGTAACAACTTGGCATAAAAAAATTACTGAGAGCATGGAAAGGGTGAGGATGTGACACAAATTGTTCTCAGGACACCAAGAAAAAAAAAANAAAAGTAACTCAAAAAAGCCCTATTCACTTTTTCAGTCAGTGACCAGGGATCACCTTTGCTCCAATCCAGCACCAGTAAGTCTGAATTTTTACTTAGAAATGCAGCATTCACTCTCAGCAAGCCACAGACAAACATGAAGGCCAAGTGCCACAGATCCTCACACTCAAGTCTGTAATCAAAAGGACAGTCACACCCACCTCACTGCACCAAGGACCTTGAGAGCAATCTTCACACCTTACTCTCAGCTACCCCACACACATTAGGTATAATAGAAAGCTCCTGGCTTCTGTCAGAGTTTCTGCCTGACATATACAACGGGCCACAGAAGAACCCTCACTCAGAACAGCAGTTCTGAAGCTGATTTAAAACCTGCACTGAACATTCACAGATAACAACACTCAGCTTCCACAGACACCGACATGGGTCTGTGCTTCAACAAGAATCAGCTCCGAGGAGAAAACTGAGCATTTGACAGACAAACCAGAGATGATGTAGACATTTGAGAGAAAACCAAACCCAAAGAGCTTCAAGTTTCATATTCACAAAGGGCCACATCTCTCTCTAAGATAACCTGGTTGACAGTCTCAAACACTACCAGCAGTTTACTGTAGTTTACTGAGAGATCCCATTCCAACTCAGTGGACTGTGATCTGGACAAACCTGTATTTGTGTTTGCTATCTCCCAGCAAGACTGGATCAGTACAAAACACCTGGACACAATGCCAGCTGCCCTTAGGGAAGTCCAGCTACCACAGCTTCCTTCCCCTCAAGTGTAAGGGCTTCCAAACAGGTACAAATCTGAAGCTCCAGTCTCAACATAGACCTGCTACTGAAACAAATTCAAAAAACATGGTACGTTTTCACAGGGGGGTGGGTAGGAGGAAAGAGGCAGAGTAAACAAACTCCAAAAGTGTTTAGGATTTCAATAGCGGAGTGTTATCACCAGCTCCATTCCTCAGGCAGCACCTGCCAACAGCGAAGGTGAAACACACCTGTGAAAGAGAATAATTTTTTTTCCAAGTCTGCTTTATAATGCAGGATGAAACTCCAACAAAATGAGTAAGTATTCTTCATGATTGTTTCATATTCAATCTAAAATGAACTTCTCTAACCTTGTTACACTGCAGTATGTGTGTGGTTTCCTTGCTACAGCTAGCACGAGACAAAAATGAATCACGCACTGAACCAATGCCAAAACAGAGAATAAAACAACCCCAATTGCTGTTACTGAGGAATGAAAGTCGCCTACAAAAACATCAGTTGCACATCTGTTTCCATTGTAGCATTAACTTTTTTTGTGATTTTGAAATGTAACTTCGCCTGAAAAACGAGGTATAGGAACTGTCAAAAAAAATTCAAGTAGTCTAGAACTGAGATACTTTAATCACATAATTTTAACATAGGTATTTTGCTAAAATAGTAATTTATTTGATAGGTATTTAAATTCTTCAAGTTTGTGATTTAAAACACTAGATAACACAAATTCTATTTTGAAAAAATTCCTTTCTTTTTTACATTTCCAGTATATTGGATTTTTTCAGTAAGGGGAGTTTAGACTAAACAATTGCTCAACACTGCATTAAAAAGAAACAAAAAAGCTGTAACTGAAAAGTTACTCAGGAATTAATTATGAAGCTCTTCTACCTGCTTCCTTCTTTTCTCTTTTGCACTCACATCTTTTAGGATCACCATTATGAACAAAGGTATTCACCATAATTCACTTTCTGTCCTTATTTCTGACCTTTCTGATTTGCAATCCCACTTGTTCAGAACTCATCTTCAAATCATTCTATTAACAGAAAACTATCAAACACTGTATTGAAGGAACTGAAATGATTCCTCTCTTTCAAAGTTGTGTGCAACCATAAAAATACCCTGATGCAAAGTTCTAGCCGGTATTACTAAAAAACCCTCCTCTGAAGAGCAAATCTGTTGTCACCCTTGTAGCTATCACAGCGGGGTAACAGAGTTGTGTGATGGAATATAAGGAAGCAGAAAGGCCAAAGCACATTTAAAAGGATTCCAACATCAAAACAGGTAGAGAATATGAATAATAAATGTAAATAAACTAGAAGAACAAACTACCAGGTCAACTGACTGTCACAACACTGTCTTTGAAAAGGGATTGTTAGAGCTCACATCACAAGGCTGTCACTAGCAAGTCTTAGCTCCAAAATGAAATGTATGCTGAGTGTGGCCTTTTCAAATAGCTGCTGGTCAGGCTCACGTTGTCCCAGACTGGGAAGATAACAGCTGCACCAAAAACATGCCCCTTTGTTTAAATTTCAGATAACAGCTACACTAAAAAATATGTCCCTTTGTTTAAATTTCAATTGTGATATAACTGAAGTAGTTTATATCTGCCTACACTTCCCCATTAGAGAGGTCACACCAACTTCAGCTACATTTGTGGCTTTTCAATGGAAGAGCAAAGCATTTGTGTCAGAACCCCCCAGAGCGTTAATAAACTTAAGGGTAATCCCTCTCCTTTCTACTCAATGTTCTCCAAATGTCCACAGTCACCTCTGGAGCCAAAACCCTACAAGACTGCTGCTGCAACAGAAGAGAGGAAAATGTGACAGACAGAAGAAATATGAAATGGGTGGAGTGAAAGATAAGGTTCCAGAGAAGGCACAAGTCTCTACAACTGACATATTGATGTAGTGGTGTTTGTTCACTAATTGACCTCACCAGTAACAACTTGGCATAAAAAAATTACTGAGAGCATGGAAAGGGTGAGGATGTGACACAAATTGTTCTCAGGACACCAAGAAAAAAAAAAATCCAAGCATTTTTAGAACTTGCCCTCTTTTTATTACACACTCTCTTAGCCTGGTGTAAAGTAATTGTGCAAGCGACATCATCTACTTCCTCCATAAGTTTGGCTTGATAACAAAGCAGGAAATTACACAGGTTTGGATCACACCAGTGTTTCAGCATTCATGAAAACCCGGGTTCTGAATTTGTACCTTAGTAAGGACACCTTTTCTACTCCTTTCACATTTGTCTAGAGTATCAAGATCCACCAGGAAAACTGAGCTCCCAGGTCTTTTCCTAGCAATGAGGACATTAAAATGACTTTTTCAAGCAGAAGCAACTGTTTCCTATAGTATACTTAATTATTCTACATTTAAGTCCAATACAACCACACCATACCTTGCAGAAACTGCAATCATATCACATGTGCTGATGTAGTTACAGGCAACAATCTTATCCTCGTGCTCCTCAGAAAGTCCTTTCCCCAATAAATACAATACCTGCTTCTGACAAACAACATTATCAAATACTGTCATGGATAACAGATAAAGCTACACTACGAGCTGAGCACATTTAACATGGCACACTTGAGTGCTCAAAAATTAAGTATTTCATAATGCAAGCTGTCCATAAAAACTAAACTGAGCATTCCCCATCTGGCTAACTGCACTGGAAGGCAATACAAATACTGGTCCGGTTTCTCTAGAAGTTCTTTCCATATACCTTTAATATATACTATATAATGGCCAATATGGATTTTAATTAAATATCATAAATCTTACTCCAAAGTATTAAAAAGTTACAATTTTAATGTACGTATTTCAAGGTGTATCACTAATCATGAAAAAACACATACTGTCATTTAAGTAAATCACTGACATTCCCAACTACACTTTAAGTTCACCAGAACATAACAACAGCTTCACTCAGTAACAACAGCTGGAGGTGAGTTCAGGATCCTATCACCAGAGCATGTAAGGCTCCATGGTGCAGATGATGGGTGAAACAAATCTGCTGGGCCCCAGCTCAAAACAGGAATTCTAAACTTGTCAGACTGGTTTCAAATCCAAAAGGTACATTTATCTCCCTGCTAGTATGTTCCAGCACCTTCTATATTGCCATCCATATAAAGTCTTTTCATGCTATGCATACCCAAGAAAAACTACGATAATGAGCACAACAGCCTAAT
>WEKX01019365.1:3414-5914 GCA_013390025.1 Pitta sordida
AGGAAGATATTGTGGCTTGTTTCACAGAGTGTAAACATTGAGACATCTTTTTTTGTATCCTTTTAGAATTTGTTTTTCCAATTACATATATTCTGGCCTGAAACTGATCAGACTTCACATTTATGCATTAACAAAGGTGTAAAGCTGCCTCCCTTCTCTTTTGTGCCTTTAAACTTGCATGTAGTTTGTTAATCTCTTTAAGTGATATTTTTAAAGTGTATTTAAAAATATATGAAAAATATACTTTGTGGGCTTATATAACAGGTTGTATAGAAGTGAATGCATTGACATGTCATTAGTAAGGATATAATTTTCTGAAGATCTCTTAAAAGTGCGTCATTTGAATGCTTGGATTTTTCTGCCCTTCCCCCACCCCCCCTTTTTTTTTTTTTTCTTTTTTAATTCCACTGTTGATTTTTCTATCCGTAATTGAAATGTCCTCATTTACTTCAGTGTTGGAGGCTTTTTTTCTGTATGTGTATATGCATGTTTTTTCCAGCAGGACTTTTCCTCCTGTAGATGTAGTATAAGAAATTATGCATCAGACAAAAGCCTCATAAACTGACCATTTGTCCTTTGGACACAATAGCCTGCCCAGCCCCTCTGCTCCTCCTCTCCAATTATGTGTGATTAGTCTCAGTGTGTTGTGTCAAGAAGGGGGAGTGTGCTGAGTGCTTATTATCTGTTTAGGTACAAGAAGAGCACATTTAGGTTCTGACTATGAATGGAAAGTGAGCCTTTATCAGGACTAAAATCTAAATGCTACTATCCTAGAAATCGCCTTTAAAAAAACCCACATCCTTTTTTGATAATATAAAAACCAAAGGATTTCATAATGTAATCAAACTATCTCCCTTGAATTAGTTTATACTGGGATATATTGTGGCCCACATATTTGATAAACATTTTATGTGATTTTTCTTGTTGTGGGAAAGACAAAAATCCTACAAAGAAACAAGAGTAATATCTGTCTTTCTTAATAGTTTAACAGACCATTTTAATGCCTTCTCAGTAGCAGTCTCAAACCACAACACTTAAAATGTTGAAAAAAGGGAGAGGCAGAGACCATAACTGAATGAGGAAGGTACTAGACACAAGCAAGTGTAGAGAATCATGCTGAAATACATTAATTAAAAGAACTGCAATTCGACAAGAAGTTGGGCAGCATGTAAACCACAAGCTTCTGAAAGTCCCTTTCTCCTCGTTTTTCTTCTCAGACAAATTTCTTCACTACCAGTTTGCATGTCCTTATATTCAATACTTTTTATGCTCCATTAGAGCACCTAGATGGATCTCAGAAGGCATAGGTCAAGTCGCAGTTAGATCATACATTTCTTTCTCACAAAAACTTGAATTGCAATGCCAAGTGATGGGCTAACATCACAATAACAGCAATTTATTCCTCTTTTGATAAAAAGCAGCCTATTCTCGGTGTTAGATAAAGACCAGGGGCAATGCAAACCAACCATTTATCCTAGAACTGAGTAGTATGTCCCTGCTATAGCTGGTATGACTTTCATATTCAAACTCCTGTTGGAAAGTACTTGTCTAGTAAGAAATCAAAAGCATTTAGAAGTAATTTGAACTTGCTGTGAAGATGGTTTTAGTTTAATCAGTTTTGTTTTGTTTGTCCCACACAGCAGTGCCTTTTTTCTCTAAAAACCATGTACAAGGAAATCTTCATAATCAACAAAGCAGTGTGAAAAATAGCCCAATATTAAAATTTGTGAAGCTTTTAATTTTGAGAGAGCTTGAATGTCTGCTGTACAGTAATCTAATAAAGAACATTAATTGCCAAAAATAGAAGCGGTGTCATTGAAAATTGTGGTTTTAGCTCCAAGAAGAAAACAGTTTTACTCAAATTAGTAGCTGATAATTGCTTTTTATTTCTTTAGTGCCTGTCGTTTGAGTTGAAGGCTTTGCACAGGTGCTGCCAACCCTAAAGTGTGTAATTGATGGCTTGTTTACCAAAGATGCATTTAGGCTTCATCCTGTAAACTCATATTGGAGCTCCACAGGCAGTAAAGTTACTTGAAAAGTTGCAGATGTAGGATTTAAATGAGGCACTAACAATGTCCTTTTCTAGTGATATCTCTGAGTCCCTTGTGTTGGTGGGTATTTGAATTGTTTCTGAGCTCTTATATTTTAATAAAAATACAGTCTAAAGATACGTCAAATATCTTTGTTAAGAAAATGCTAGGCAATTTATCAAATCATGGTTATAAAATATATCAGCAGTTTTTATGTCAAGTTTTAACTAGTCTCTCATACTTGGTGTATTTTTAATTATTTTTTAATCATTTACACTGTTCTGTTATAGAATATTTAGCTTAATTACTTTTGTGTTTGCAAAGCACAAAGTTGAACAACATGGAAGAGCTATCCTGGCTTCACCAAGAATGGAAATTGATGGGCTGATGCATGTTTTCCTTCCTGCATGTTGGTAGTTCTTACGGCAATGTTGTGTCATTCTTTCTCAGGGAAAAGTGGCAGAGAGGAA
>WEKX01019365.1:10914-99896 GCA_013390025.1 Pitta sordida
GCAAATGTGCCAATTGAGATTTTCATTGTGAAAAGAGGTTTCATTTTCTGAAACCTTTAATTTCTCAAGGAAGTTTGAAAAGCAAACAACAAACAAAGTACATATATTAAAACAGTATTTTCAGGGTAAGTACTTATGTTTTAATTCATAATAATGAAAGCTCTTAAGTAGGGTAGTACTTTGCGCATTCAACATGCTTTCAGGAGTCATTACTTATATAGCATCATGGGCTGATACTGTAGAAAACAGTTTATCTTTTCTCATGTTGGGAAACTGAGGCAAAGAAGTGAAGGAACACACCTAAAAATGCTCCACAACAGGCAGAAATGGATTTATAATGCAAGTCTCACTCAAACACAGTTCTTAAAAAGCAAACTGTCAGATAATTTTTGTGCTAGATGTTGACATACCCCAGGAACTGTGTATTTTCCATCATCAGATATACGTACATGTAATTTGAAGTTCTCTGACGATACTAGTACTGGATTTCTCAACAGAAGTACTGAAATACAGACAGTGACTGAGGATGCATGAGAAATATTTTAATTTGGCATCTCCCTTCTTCTAATGCATTTCAGTAACAAGCTGCTCATTTTCAAGGGATCGGTAAGAGCACCAAAGAAAATACATGAAACTTTGTCAGATTTCTACAGGAGAAAAAGGCTGTTTGGAGTGAGCTCTGGTCATTCCTACAACTTCATACTCATTTACTATTCCTACTGCTATGCTGCTTTTCCAGAGGTTGAGGAGGATGCTCAGCAGAGGTGGCTGTAGATTAACTCTTTGCGATCTCATCAGAAATCTGAAGACATAGTTCTGGCCATTTTTCCAGACAAGCACTTCCACAAGTCTGCAGGCCACTAGAATCTTTAGGGATGTGGACCACACTTAAAGCATTTTGCAGCATTAATTTCCAAAGGTCTGTGTGAGTCACAGCAATGGCATTAGTACTGTGTAAGTGTATTCAATAATTGATGCAAACAGTTAAAGTGGTGACACAACAGGAAGCAAAGTGGTGATTTAACCTTCCATTCCCAGCACAGGGAACACCAACAGCTCAGCAGATTACTATGGAAAGGGCAGGTGTTTTTGCCTTGACTCTACAACAGCTTGTGCCAGGTTAGGTGCATCTGTGCTTTGCTGTGCCCACCCTGCAGACAAGGTGCTGCCAGATAACTGCATGGAGAACAAAAAGGGGTCATTTCCGAGGCACCAACACTCCAGGCATCTTCCAGCTTATGTAGCGAGGTAGAAATATTAGCAAATGTGGGCAAAGAGTCCATTATGGAAATAAAGGGCATGGGAGAGCACGGAAACAGTGAGCCGTATTTTATATGCCACACAGCAAAGAAATGGGAGGGAAGCGATGGGGTTCTTATCCAAATGGGAGATATTCACCATGAAAAAAATCATTTGGAAAGGTGTTCAGCTCAGTTAAAAGGCAGCCCTTTCAAAGCACTTTCAGAGTTATTTTCAGCTGTGAGCAAAGCAGAGGAATATTGCTACTAGGTAGAAATTGCTGCCAAACAATGATTGGTGGAAAGGATGCCTGCTGCTGAACCCCAGTCCACTTCAGATCACTTTTGGCCTGCTCCTTTCTTTGTCATAAGGCCACATTATGGCAACAACAACTGGAAAGCAGGGGCAGCATCCAATCCTGGTCATCCACACCAAGGTGGCAAGGGTTTGCCTCTGAGGCTTGAAGGAGTGAGTATGAGCTGGTTGACAGCATAAGGAGGGCACATCCTGTCTTTGGTCGTGGCTTTAAGAAGGCCCTATTTGTGCACAAAAGCTAGGAGTGAGAGCAAAGCAGTTCCAGTTAAGTTTATTATGGGACAGTGGATAATCCTGACAGGCATGAAGCTCAGCGAGACAGCAGTTGTAAATGCAAAAGACAGAACCTTCCAAGCAGTGTAACCACAGCAAGGAATACAGGTAAGACTGAACAGATTACGTAAAAACTTAGTCTAGAGCGAACATAATCTGTACCATTTTGAAACTTTCCAGTGCCGAACAATCACAGGCGCAGGAGCCTGCAGACCACAGACATGTATATGCTGGAGTGTCCAGGTATCAGCCCATATTTGTACTGCAGTGTATCTATGGGATGTGCTGTGTTTGCGCGCTCACCAGGAAAGATGGAAGCTGAGGGAGCAGCTGGATGCGGGGGGGCTGGAATGCCTCAGCCTGTGGCATGTTGGCTTACCCGGACTCACGAGCGCAGTGCAAAGGCAGGGTATGATTGCACATGACTTAAGGTTCTGCCTTCAGGGCAGTCTACCTCATGCTAATGAGGTGATTAGGAGTGTGTTTTCCTTAGGTACCCACTCTTGCCAGCAGGCACGGGGCATTTTATGGCCATACAACCACGCTGTTATTGCTGCTGGATGGGATTGCCCTGTCCCAGAGCCACCATCCATTTTACCTGGTACTCCAATACACAGTAATTCCCACCTGTGCCAAACAGGGTCAAACTGAAATGAACACCTGTGTGAGCAGTTCAGATCATTGTACAATCAGATACTTGTGTTGCAGAAGCGCTGCACATTTTCCTACTGCTATTTAGAGGGTGATGTGTGTAGCCTTAACAACAATTTGTTTATTCATCCGTTCCAGTAGCTTTGTTCCTGCTGACTTCTATCTAGAAGGCAACATAATGCACATTTTATGGGCTATAGGACAGTTATGGCTTAGAGTGAGTCCATATGCACCAAACCTGGGGGAAAAAAAGGCTATTAAAAAAAAAACCCTCATACATATAAGAGCTCTACATGTAAATTGTTGTTGACATTCTCCTTTTCTGATTTCTTACCTTCTCATAACATAGAAATAAGAATAGATTTAATACTTAATGGTGAATCTGGGTGTATTTTCAGTGTAGGGAACATAGATATCAGAATATTCAGAAATCTATGAGCTGAAGGACAGCTTTTTCAAATGAGGAAAGAAATTTCACTTTAAATATCCATTTTAAAAATATTGATGTAGCAATGTGGTGCTCTGCAATGCATTTTTTATTCTTTAAGCAGACTCATTGGTATATTCCCAGGCTTCTTTTAAAATCTGACTTCCAAAGGCAAATAGTCCTGCAGTGATAATTCTCTGAGGGTCGTCTGTGGTACTTTGAGCTGCAAGCTTTATCTATGTTGCCCTCAGCATTTAGCTTGGAAAAGCTGCACTGATAATTGTCTTAAAACCAACCTGAAAATATGAAGTGTTAGAAAGCCCAATAAAAGTTCTTATACAGAAGTTTATTTGTGCCAGCAATTGCTGTGTCCATCGCTTTTAGACTTCATATGTCCTTCTTATATGGCCCTGTGACTCCATGAGAATAGAGGTAATTCTCTATGGGCAGCTATGGATTACAAAGGAAGTCACCAACACCATGAGTAACATTATCTTAACAAAAATCTCCCTGCTGTTGCCCAAACCTTGACCTACTGTGTAGTTCTTTTTCTGTTAATATAACTCACTTGACATCTTTACCTTTGTATACCATTTTGCTGTGATTCCCTATGACCCTTTTAAAGAACTATAGTGGTGGTAGCGCTTTTTTGCAAAGATGATCTGTAAAGCATAGCCAAATTTGGAGGGTCTAGAGGGAAGAATAAAGGAGTATTTGTTACTACGTATTTCATATGCAGTCTGCCCCAAAGAAATAACAATACAAGACACATGCCTGTGAAGATGTGTGCCCTCTGTCCTCTGTAGAACAATTACAGTGGAGTGTTCCACACAGGCCTGTCCTTTCTAAAATTTCAATAGCTGGGCTTTTACTCTCAGGGAGAGTAAAAAGGCAACAATAAATCTATGTTTCAGATTTCCATACTTCTGACATTAAAAACCAGATGCTTTGCTTTTCTGAAGGATCTGGGAAAGCTGAAGCTCCCCAGTCCAGGCCATGGTGCAACATGCATTGTATCATTATTCAGTTTTCCAGGGTCTTGTCAGCGCCCAAGAAAGATCAGAGCAGAAAACTATCAGGTACTACATTTCCCTTCCTTTTTCTTCCTGTTTATAGTTGTAATATTTGACTTTCAGGGGGACTGATCCGCCTCTGTTTCCTAGCTCCTTACATTCCTCAAGGACTATGTATTTTTTGCTCTTCATCAAGAGGACGAGGTAAAAGAGTGCTTTGTGGGAATGCAGGATGTTGGTGCACTGGCAAGAACAATTTACGGGATGTGCTAGAGCTGTAGACAAACAAGAGATGTTTGGGGGGTTTTTCTGAAGTAAAATTGGCAACATACAGACATGCTCAGAGATTCTCACTTTGCTGCTTCCTCAGTCAATGCTTGCACTCTTCAAGGGTAGTGAGGAAAGCAGCATCTTCTCCTTTTGATAGGATAATAGAAGCGAGGTTATCCACACTGACCTGCACCTTCTGACTTTTCAGTCAACCAGCAAGCTTTATTCCATCAGATAAAGCATGACCTGTTTAACTCCCCTGCTGTTCACTGGTACCTAGATAGCTGGATAACATAAACAGGAGCTAGGACGCTGCTGCAAAGTATGGAAAACCTGCACACACATGCTGTGATTTTGTTTCACAAACCCATTAAGCCCTCACGTGAAAGGTGTTAAGTATCAGGTGCTTGCTGGCATCATCAACTTTGCTTTCCTTTTACATGAATTCCTGCTCGGTACTGAGACAGTATCCACTCTCCTTGGGACTTGCCATGACTACAGGATTCTCCAAACTTCTGACAAAAGGCCTAGCCTGAGAAAAGGTCATGTCTCAGGTTTACTGCAATACCAAATGCAGATCTCTTGTCTGGAAAATACTGCATCAGCACTAACTGACCAGTTCTCAGCAGGTCTCCTGAATTACAGGAGTAACTGGAATAGTGGGACAGTAAGAAATTCCTTACATAATTTGCCCCATGGTGAGAAAGGCTGAGGAGTTTCTGGCTTGAGACTCAATGCCTGATCAACCGCACAGGTTTGCACAGTGGGTTCCAGTGCCCTCAGGGCTCTGCACTGTGTCCCTGCAGGGACAGGGTGACATTGGCTCTTGTACCACCGTGTCTTGTGCCACCCTAGGAGTATGAAGACTGTATCCTGTACCTAGCAGCAGGGAGGAGGATATCACATATATCCCCAAATGCATGTTCGGTACTGCACTGAGATCTGGAGGGGTGCAACACTTTCTGACCTCACCATAGAGCACAGAGCCCTTCCCTTGACACCATCCCTGTGACATGTCTCCTCAGGCTGTGAAACCTGTGTCACAGCCTGGTGCTGTGGTGTGGTGAGGGCTCAAATATCAGGAGTGTTTAGCCCTCCTGCGGGCAACATTGTCCCCGCCCCATCTATCCCTAGCACAGGCCTTTGTTTTGCACCCCATGGGAGGAAAATAATCCCCTTGCCTCTGACCACACCTGGATGCAGCCTCCAATTCGGCACCTTAAAAAGTGAGCCAATTCTCTAGCACTCTTGCCAGGACTAAAGCCAAGGTGAATGCAACTAATTCTCACTACTCTAATTAGGGGCACGTTAGCAAGGGGAGACCTCACCTTTTAGAAAAACTGAAAAAGAAAATAGAGAGAGAGAGAAAATGGAAAGAAGGGAGAAAAGAAGGCAGGGAACAAGAGTGAAAGAAAAGGAGAAAAAGAAGGAGTAACAAACCAATATACCCTGAAAAAAATTAAAAAGAGAGCACCAGGCCCTTAATAGCTGTAACCAGGAGGGAGACTGGTAATGACCCCTTCCTTGCAGGTGCAGGACAGAAGAGACTGTCCCACACAGGCTGGAGATCTGGACACTGGGAGAGCACCAGGGACCTGGGGAGCAGCCACAGAGCAAATGCCCTCCTACATTTTCTGGTTTGCTTTGGCTGTAGGTCTCTGGGGAAGCCTTTGGTAGGGGAATCAGACAAAGATGTTCCTGTTGTTACTCATGGGAATTCATTGGTTCAGAGAAATGCCCTGAAAACATGTTGAAATCCAGTTATGCAGTGTCAGACAAACAAAAACATTTTTAGTCCTTCACAAGCTCTGGCCAAAAATCAGCATTTTCCCCGGTTTATTTAATAATCAGATGCCTTTCTCCCCATCCCCCCACCCCACCCCCAAAATTAAAAACAGCTCTGGGTCTGCTCTAGATGACTTGAAATAAAGGGGGCCAAAATCTGTATGTATGGTTTTCTTAGCTTCTCTACACAGAGAGCCAGGGCCATGGAAACATCAGACTAAGAGGCTTAGAGTAAATCCTGGCAGTCTCAGTGCTAGAAACTCTCCCACTGATAAACAAAGCCTAATAAATAAGTTTGAGAGAAAAACTAAATGAGAGTGCATCATTGTTGAGCGGTTAATTAGGATCACTCTAAGCATTTGTGCTGCAAGGACCAAGAAAATTAAAGAATATAAAAACATATGTTGGCAAGAGTGAGAACATGTTAAAAGTAAACACTGCTGTTATTATTAGCAGTAAAAATAATATTAATTACTTGTATTACAGTAGCACCTAGTGGTGCTAATGGATCTCATCCCCAGATGAGAACAATGTCCCCAAAATATAAAGGTCTTAAAGAGAAGTTGCATGTAAGTTCATTTAAGTGCATACATATATAACATACATGTATAG
Organism: Pitta sordida; assembly: GCA_013390025.1. Lineage (NCBI taxonomy): Eukaryota > Metazoa > Chordata > Aves > Passeriformes > Pittidae > Pitta > Pitta sordida. Next base: position 17,500 of record WEKX01019365.1, read on the forward strand.
GCGTGTATACATAACATATAGGTAAACACAAAATTCAAGTGCTTAAAGGAACCCCAGCAAATGGAAATCAGGCTACAGAATATTTTGTAACTCGGCATCTCTTATTCCTATTTTTTTTACATTGCTGCAGTGCAGCTGTTTGCAATTTTTATTTATGATACAGAGAACAGAGGAGTATAGTTTCAGTGCAGGAGTCAGAGTATATATGTGTCTGTGACATACATGTACATATGTGTGTCTATATATCCGTGTTTGTGCACACAAGCATACATGCACATTCAGATCACGTGAAGTAATTTTTCTCCTAACTTGGATCAGGACAACAGAGAAAGCTCAGCTGAAGACAGAATCAGTGCTATCCCAAGGGCTCCATTAACTCCCCAAGTGCCGTTTCTTCACTGCAAGTGGAACTGACAGTGTCCTTTATGTGAATGCGTGGACACATTTTGGAGACAGATGTCTGTCCCCAGCTTGCACTGTAAAATCCTCCCTTAAGGACGTCGTGCTTGAATACTGCCCTCACCTAAGTCAATACAGCTTTGTCTCAAAGGTTACAGAACTGCAAGTTGCAAATGCTGCAGCTTCTGCTAATTTCTACTAAACCGATCCAAATGAATTAAAAAAACCCCACCACCTTTCCTGATATAGCTTTCCATGTCATAACAAGGGGAGACTATAAAGACCCAGATGACACACAGTTAACTGTAACTCCGGATTCCTTGAGGTATGGGAACTAATTTAATTGTTAATGTTTTAGTGCATGGGTTTCCTAAGAAAATGCGCACTTGCAGATTATCTGGGTTCCTATTTCAAACAGAGCAATGCTGAGGACATTTTAGAAAATGTAGTTTTACTCTAAAATAGCAACAGCAGTCTTGAGATTTCCAATGTGGAAATTGTAGAGCAGGTCGAGGCGTCAATTTAATGACCGGAGACATGCTTCATTTGAATGATAATTTCATTAGATTAGTTTGTAAACTTTTAATGCAGGTTGTATTATATGTCTAAGAAGAAACAATTTGTGTGACAGACTATCCTTCATAATCCCCCTCTTCAGCCTTCTGCTAACAAAAGACCCTTAATACTGAAGATGTTTTGTGGGAGGAGAAACATTTTCCAAACAAGTAGTTTCTCTATTCCAGCCCAGGTAACAAAGAGGCCTTAGGAATTTCTGTGGGCCTTGTCAGAACTGGCCCATTGGTCTTAAAGCCACCTGCTGCTTAAGCCATTGGTCAATAGATTAACCGCTGCTATTACTAAGTGTTTAGGAAAGTAAGTTATGTGGCAGAGCAAACAAAATCAACCTCCTTAACACATGTTAATTCAAAATTTAATAAATCTGCACTGAGAACAGTAAAGCAATCAAGAGCAGTGGGGTGCGCAGTAAAGCTCTTTGCATGTGCTCGTCCTCCAAGCAAAGTATCACATAGCAGATAAAAAGTCTTCTTAGCATCTTAAACAAAATGATAATACTCTATTTGCTTTGCAAGACTCGCTTGACACTTCCACCAGCCCCTCTGCCTTCCTCCGTTTCTTCCAGCTTTCAGATGCTGTTCTGCCCTGCGAATTTTGGGCAATTTCCAAACCTCAGTCACAAAAGGTAAGTTCACAATAAATACTAATAGTGGAGTAAATTCCTGGTGAAAAGGTGGGAAGCATTCAAATACCAGGAAAAGCTGTGACACTCCACAGTCCCACATGTCTTATTTTGTAATGAAACACATGTTTTAACAGAGCAAATTTCCCCCAGAAGAAAAAGCCTTATGCCTACGTTTACACGCAGTTGAGGACTCACCACGAAGGTCCAGCGGGAGAACCAAGGCATGCCTGCATGATGCCAATAGATGCTTCATGGATCTGGTCTGGGAGAAGGTCAGAAAGATTCTATCTATTCTTCATAAAATAAGTTATTTAAATCTCATTTTCCTGCTGCCCTATCCTATTTAACGAGATAAAAGAAAAACTTGGGGAAAAAAATCTGTTTTTGAAAGCAAAAAGGGGGATCAAGAGATACCAGGTGTTGGTGCAGATTGTCTTTGAAGTTCTTGGTTTTCTGTCACATGCTTCAAGCACTTGTGATTTCTTATACTACAAATTTAAGTTACAGGTAAAATATAGTTGTCATAATTTTTTTAAGATCCACAGAAATTTATGAATTAAATTTCTATTTCTATGTTGGCTTTTCTTAACTCTTAACTTTTAGAGTCACATTTCATTGATAAGTAATTTGTTTTTTATGAGTCAGCTGCAACCTAAAACTGATGATCAGGATTAGGGTTGCCCTTACTTGCTTTATAACATTGGGATGGATGCTCCTGTATGAAATGAGTCTGTGTTTTGTTAACAGTTGCTGAGGAAAAGAGAGAGGTCCAGAACAGCAGTTCAGATTATAGGCAAGTTGCCCACTGATGTTTTCCCATATTCCTGCTCCAGAGCATGCACACTTCTACCAAGGGTGAGGTGTGGCAGCTGGCATTAGTGTTTCCTTCACAAATATGACCATTTGTTGCTCCTGGACTTGGGATCTGGGGGTTTGTAGATTTCCCACAAGTCTAGTATTGGTTTTGCCATGTGCATTCAACTGGTTCCAAATGTATGAGTTGCCAATCAAGTGCAGTACCTCTGTTAGAAAAACAAGGCATCTTCCAGTCAAGTTTTCATTGTGGATTCCCCAGGATCTATATTCTGGGTTGTGACTTCCTTGCAGATGTTTAGGTCTGGCTCTCTCCTTAATCAGGCACGTGAATAAATACTACTGCAAGCCTCCAGGCTGTTTGGAGGACTGAAGATTCCTCCTTCCAGAGACTGCAAGTCTCCTGAGAGGAGAATGCAGCAGCAACTCCAAAACGTTTTCCTTGCAGACCTTGTCAAGCTGGTTTTTTCCTTGGCAGGGAAGCATTAAGACCTCTATGAACAAGATAAGATAAATGATTTATTGTGGCACAGTCGGTATTGGTAGGCTATCAGCTGCTATAATGGAGCCCAAGCTGACGGTTGTAGCAAGATAGTATTAAAGGCTATCTTTGAAAAAAGACATTGATCTCAGATTGTTATAATACATCAAATCTCTTTGCATGTCTGGGAATATTTGGGGGCGAGTAAAATGCTAAGAACATTTCAGAAGGACTGCTATTCTTTCTTCCCTTCCCGTGTCTCATCACCCTCCCTTCTGGCAGACTGGTAAAATTGTGACGGTAGGTTAAAATCAGAAGTCCGTGTATAACATAAGGTTGCGTGTGTTGCATTCTGAATGTCTTTGTCTCCAGGACCTATTCTCCTGACAGGAGACAGTGTAAAGAAAGCGAGATCTATCCCTATATTTATGCTCTGCAGTGAGCGGGCAGGACACTTCCATTCATAATATTTCTTTCCAACAAGGTGGGTGAGCATCTGTCTTCACAGCTGACACCAAAGCTGGTTTTCAGCCAGTCTGCTGGCAAGAGATACTAGTGAGTAGGGTCCCATTTGACAGCCACAGGCTCTAGATAGTTTAATGTAATGCAGCTAAAATTAAAGTACTTGCCTGGTTTGTTGTGCAACATCCTCACATTGCCTCTACCTGGCAAGGTCAGCTGGATAATGTTATATTAGTCCCTGGTTCCTTTTCTCTTATCTTTAATGTGATGTTGCTTTCTGTACACATATTAGTTGTGTAAGCCAACAAAAAATGTGGAGTAAAGGAATATATTTTTAGATGTTACTTTATTTGGAAAGCAGGAGACGCAGTCTCTTCTGGGATTTGATATTCATAAGCTGAATGTTGCTTTACTGCTGTGATATGGTTAAATCATGCAATTTCTTTGCTGCCTCATAATGAAGAAACCTAAGCTCTACTATTTTTCTCCTTCAAGGCTAAGAATTCAAGCTCTGTGTGAAAAAAGACTGATTTTGGATCATTTTCTGCTCTGAGTGTGCTAGGTATCATACAGGGTGCAAGGGCAATACACAGTGTAGCATGACACTTAAACTGTTATTACACTTATATTGCATTTAGAAAAAAATCTTCAATCATTCATAGTTAACCTAGCAGAGCATTTTTCCCAATGTGACACTTAAATGTTTTTAAAATAATGGGATGATTTGTTTCTTTCCCCTTGAATATGAGGCAGGGAGGTTAGAAGGGGAAGCAGAAGGGGGATGAAAAGTGGCTTATATTGTCAAGGTCTTCTTAACTGTTAAGCAGTGGGGGAAAGAATCAGACTGCTTTCCTGGGTGAAAACAGAGAGATATTGTACACTGATGACTGTCCTTCCAAGCCTTTCCTATCACAGCCTAGCAGTTAAAATAATACTCACCTACTGGGCATCCAGCAGAGTTGATCTACCTTTTCTGCTAGGAGGTTCACGTCCAGTCAAGCCTGATTAATCTATTGCAAGTCCTGAATGATCCCAAATATAACACATAACAGCTACACCTGTTTATCAAGTCAGTTCATTTCCCTTCCTCTATTCCACACTGAAAAGGAGCATTAATTAAAACAGTAAACAAACGAGCGCCTATTCTAAATCAGAGCTGCAGGCAAAGAAGAGATAACTTAGGCTCTTGAGAAGAGGGATTTTCAGTTAATTTATGGAATCTACTGTCACTCTCAGGGCAAGGGAGCTTACGTAGCTGGGAAATTGAAGCAGACAGGCTTTGTCTAAACACTTCTTTTTCAGTGAATATCTTCTCTTTTTTTCCTATTTTAATTTTTAATCAAGTCTCTTTTTTTAAATTAAAGAAAAGAAATTGCTAGATTTTTCCAGTGTTCTGGTGACTCATACAGCTCCTGTGAGATACCCAAAAGGTAGAGGAGAGGAGTGAGGAGGAGAGGCAGGAAGCTGAGCTTTAAAAGAAGCAGTGTAAGAATATGAAATGTTCTGTTAGCAAATTATTCCCTGGAAACTAAATGCTGTGTTTCCATCCCTTTGATTCACCATTCCCCCAGAATTTTCATGCGTATCCTGGTCCTGGATCAACGTTGATGTGAGTGCAGGCTTTTGTCCACCCAGATGACTCCAGGAGCCCACTTGTATTAAATATATAGTTGCAAAATAGTGTCAAAAAGAGACAGACACTCTGTTGCTGTGCTGAGGAGCTGACAGGATAAGGCCCATCCGCAGAAGGAGACTGATCTGTACAATATAGAAGTGAGCGTATGAGCAAGCTTACAGGACTGTGACACAGGGTCTGGCTCTGCCTGCAGACACCCCCAGGGACTGTAAGGAGAGCACTGAGGGAATAAGAGAGGCAAAGCCCAGGGGCCTGGCTCCTAGTTTTGTTTTACAGATGCGGTTTGCACCCATCTCCCAAAGGGAGGGCAGGGCGGCCTGTCATCCCCATCCCCATTTCTGCACGAGAGGTGTTACACGGGAATTGCCCCAGTGTAGGTGCTGCAAGGTCAGGACTTCCATATGGATTTTGGTTTGCTCGGGCTTTTTAAGGAAGCATTAACACATTAATTTTTTGATGGAGGGGGAGAAACAGCAGGGGAGTGCCTCAGAACTGCAGGAGAAATGGGGGTCAGACTCCCCTGAATGCAAAAAGGTGAGGTGCTCTGAATCCTCTCTCACAACCACATTGCTGAGCTAATTGAAACTGGCTCTCCCGAATCCCTGGAGAGTGCCCTGACCTCCTTCCTATGGGCAGCTGGGGGGAGGGATGGGAGGCAATAAAAACCCCTCTCCCTTTCTTCCTCTCTCCCTCACTCCCCCTCTCCCTCTCTTTCTCTCTTTCTCTGTGTCTTAATTTTTTAATCAGCTATTATACCCTGAGAAACCTTCCCTGCTGTAACTCCTGTTGTATATGCCCAGGACAAATTTCAGTTTCAACAAATCACCATTTTCTGTCAAAAAATTTACAATCTGCTCCTGTTACGAGCTGCTTTTCAATTCCAGAGCATAGCTAAAAAGATTACTGCTCTGCCCAAAATAAAATAGTATTGGCAGAGAGACAGTTTAAACTCCTATCAGCCAGGATTTGTCACGATGAAGGCTGCGTTTCTCAGGAATCAAACTATCATTTTGCTTCTCACAATACTGTTGGGACTCTCTTCCTGGGCTAATTAATATATTAGACATTTTATTTTATTTCACACTGAGATTTGGAATAATTCAGTTTGCAAAATTACATTGAAATTGTAGTTTTCATAAAATTACAGACAGACCAAAAAAATTTCTGTAAACCTTTGTCATTTCAAATACAAACCTCTTTTAAAGCTACAGGAATGCCTTCTACATATTTCAAGTCATCCAGCTTTTACTGGTGGCATATCCAGTAATCATGTTGACAAATTAATGGTAGAGAATGTTGTACATTAAAGATTTAAATTATATTATGCAGCACATTGTCATAAAATGATATAAAACAATTGGCAAATAAATGTAAATTAATTCCAGTTACTGACATGTAAGACGCAGAGTGACATCTGTACACTTCACAACTTGCACAGCTGCCATACTTCAAAACGTAAAGCAACAGGGGAAGCGGCATGGCACAGTGGAGGATGGGGTCACGCCTAGCGTTTGGGAAGTGTGGTGGGCTAGGAAAACCATACAGTCCCTTCTAAACAAACAAATTTGTGTCTAACATCGGTCCTGTGTGCCCCGGGGGGACGGTAGAAAAGTTTCCTTTGTCAAGCAGAATGAATACCTTGTCATGACAATACTTGGGGTTTTGTATTATCCCACCCTGACCAAAATCCCTGAGTTCCTATCAATACCAAAGTGCAATTGCTTCCTGAGGCACAACCTCTGGACTTTCAGGGGCTCACACACTACTGTGCTGGCTAATTATACAGATTCCATTTCCTGGTATGAAGGAATGCATTACCTGCAGCAAAGGATGCAGAAAATATTGGGCGCAGGAGGCACTAGGAGGAAGCAGAAACCAGCCATGAATTCAAGCCCTGGCCCTGGGTTTATACCCACAATCCAGACCCATGCTGAGAGCCTAATCACTGGGGCCATTCTTTGGGCTGTTGTCCAATCAGTCCCTGAATAGCAAAACCCCACAATGCAGAGTATGAATTAGAGGGGGGGAATAAACGTGGGCACAGACTTTTTTTGCAACAATACCTAACCGGGCCTTTCAGCCAGGACAACTCACAGACAAAAGCACGGCGGAAATTGAAGTAACTTTTGGAGGCCCTCAGCAGTAAGAGCTAGCTTGATGAGGGTAGCACTGGCTTCTTTTTTTGTGTGGACCAGATCAATTATTCCCTGGGGGGGAGAGGTGGAGGAAAAAAAAATCTTAAAAATCGGACATTTGCGTTGCACTGGCCTTGGAAATGGTGGTTGTTCACTGAATAAACCCAAATATTTTAGTCTCCTCCTCCTCTCCTTGAAGGATGCTGCAGTGATTTAGGGGGTGGCTGGTGGAGTGCTCACATTCCTCACCCTTCCCCCCTGCACGCCCAAAAAAGAGAAAAGCTTCTTGAGCTGTAGAGATGTCAGGTCTGTGTTTTAAAATTTAGCTTTGTTTACCCAACAGAATGGAATTCATTACAGCGCAAAAGCAGTTCAATTTTCTGACCTTTTTTATTCAAAATGTTGGAAGCAGCAAAAAACTCATTTGAAGGTCACAGGTTTATGTATCTATTCTCTTAAGTGTTTTAGAAATTCATATGGAGGACACTAAAGGTGGAATATGTGAAAACATACTGTTCATTGTTTACCCTAACCTTGCCATGATTATTAGATAAATGAGGGAAGCAAAATGGCATTAAAAGCCATTGTTAACAGTGAATTTTTTTTTCCCCTGAAGACTGTTCATTTTTGCCCCCGCTCTGCAAAGGTCATTTTCTAATTCTTTTCATTGAGTAGTTTATATAACTTCTGCATTTCAAGTCTACAAAAAGCTTTTGCAGACTTTTCATACTGTAAGTAGTAATTTGTTTCATTACTGTTTGAATTTTTATATGTAATGCCTATGGATGTTTTGCTGATATTGTCAGGCTTAAAAGCTGAGAGGCTTTTCAGTTATTTCTTTTATTTTTAAGCCCAGATCCATTCTATGTAGATAATTTGAAATTAGTGGAACCAATCGCTCAGCAGTTTAAAAGCCAAACTTTGCATTGAAAGATATTCGGACTAAAATTATTTTATTTTTCTACATCCACAGCTGATCTGAAAGGCCTTTTCAGCTGGTTATCCAAAGCCAATATTTAACTGTTACTTATTCCTCTAATTTCTGTCCTTTGTCAGGGGAACTTTCCTCGCTAGATCTTGTTGCTCCGTTCCGCGCTAATTGCGGCTTACATTATATAAATGGCTTTGTAAAGAAAACTATAACCCCCAGCCTCGAAAGTTGCATGTTTCTATTTGCTCAAACTTGATGCACTTATTTTGAGAGGGTCATTTCGAGGAAAGCTGTGTAGGCACTGAGAATGTCCTGTATAATAAGCTTAAACAGAACCTTTTGTCCAGCCTCGTCTTCTCAGGCCCGAAAATTAGGCCTCCTTTTTCTGGCGGGGGGCTGAAGTGGTTCATTACCACAGTCTCCTCCGGCAGGCCTTGGCCCAGCCATTCCCAGTACTCGAGCTCTGTAACTTCCTTAGAAAGGACGAAGGAAAACATGGCACACAAAGGTCTTGTTAGCACTTCCTATGTGAAATTAGCAGCTTTCTAAAAGGTACAACTCCAATTACCTCACATTGTGGGGACGCGCACAAACCCAACAATGAGCCCAGTCTTGCAAGTGACATGCTGTCTCTCTGGAGTTACTTCCCTAATTAGGGATGACGAAGCCCCATTCTGGCGAGTGCATCTATTTACAGTGGGCCACAATGCCTTAACTCGAGCATCCTCCTGAAAGGCCAGTGTTAAAAAACACAAGTGCTCTTTTGGTGGAGCCGTCTGTGGGGAAGCGCCGCATTCCTCATGGCTACACCCTCCCAAAAAGGGTGGCCGCTTTCCCCTGCATTGTTCACACTTCAGGATTCATTTGGGACAATAAAGCTCCTGCCCCGTGAGCGCTGGGAATTACAGTGGACAATGGGCAGGCTTTCTTAGCAGGGTCTAATGATGGAAAAAAAGAAAAATATTTATTGCTTTTGACAGTTTCACAAGGGGCAAAAATCCTCGTCGTGGCTTTAAGTTTCCACAGCTGTTGGAGGAAGGGTGGTCATATGGACTAAAACAGTTCAGTTCCTTTGTTAAGAGGCTGAGCACAAGGGCCAAGCTGTGAAATTAAAGATTAAGTTTATTAAGGTAAGATAATTGTGCTTGCATCCTTGTTGATACAGGTGTATACAGGCAGGGCCTGGCTTGACAGACCTATTTATTTACCTTCTGGCTTCTCACGAGGCAAATCAGCTCGCAAGGGAGAGGTGTTGGAAATGTGTGTTGTTTGCTTAGCCCAGGACAGGGCTAGTGATCCACAGCCCGTGTTTGCCATGGCCCCGTCAAAAGGGGGAGGAGGGCGGGAAACATTTGCGGGCACCACCAAACATATTGTCGCCCAGAGGAGAAACCCACCCCAGTTTTGGGCTGGAGTGTGAGTTGGCATTTTGGCATAAAACTTCTACTGATTATTAGTTTGCTGCCGTCAATTGTTTGGATTCTTCGTTATTATTGTGTTATTTGTATTGTTAACAGTTCACAAGTTCAACACTTTCAGCTATATTGCACTATAATATTATTAGGGTTCCAGTATGAAGTTTCTGCAGTTATTAATAAAATAAGACTTTTGTGTAGGTATATAGATAGCTTCCCAAATTCATTCAAAAAAAAGCTCCTGTGAATTAGTGCAAACATACTGCTGGGAGTTGTGCTGTTTTGGTTTAGCAAATCTATTATCTGTTGAGCTATGTTGCTGATGAAATAGGATAATAATAATTTCAAGTGATTAAAAATGCTGCAGTACAGTTTCCATTTTATTTCATTAAAATAAACATAAAGTTCATACTTGTGTGAAGGAGCCTGGTGGTTCCTTTATGCCAGTTTACCTCCTCTCACCCAGCCGTTGCCCAGCCCAGCATCCCGCTCAGACTGCCACAAGCACATTGCACAGAGCCCGGAGTCAGCTGAGGAGCAGAATCATTTCCAGACCTGGTGCTTGAAAGCCATGGCTTGCAGGGCCTTTCCTGTGAGAGAGTGCAGTTTAATTCACTGATGTTTCCCCTGCAAAGATGCTGCCCCTTGATGTAGTCCTCTGTGTGATTCACGGTGCCAAGTGGCACACTGTGGTTAGGGCACACATCATCTCTCTATTTTCTGCCACAGATACTGTGCAGGTCAGTGTCAACAAGTGGACATCAGAAATACCTCAGTCTGATGGCAGTGCTTCCTAGGATAGGCCTGTGCACAGAATTAAATTTTCTGTCCCACTCTACCTTGGCAAACCATGAGCTCCTATACCCATTTGTGGAAAAACATCTGGAAAATACCAGTGACAGAAATTCCTCAAAGACAACATCTTTTCTGCCAATCTGAAGGGGTGTCTGTATTAATGGGCACATGAAAAATGCCAAGTTTCTTCTCCTTCAAGATACTAATACATTAGGCCCAATCCTGCTGATGTTAAAGAACCGGTTCCATTATCTCCTGCTTGCTTTAATCTGTTTTCCCCATATAGGTGCCTTAGGAAGAAAATAGTAGTAGAGGTTAAAAATGTGTTGAGATGCAGATATGCTAAATATTAGAAGCTCTGCTCTTTTACACAGACATCTGCTTGTACACAAATTCTCTCCTTCTCTTGGAGAATATAAATGACATATCAGTGGTTTTAGAAAACGAAGACATTCAGGTAACATACACTCTCCTTATGACTTCTTTAAAATTCAGGATCTAGGTTTACTCTTGTGGCATAGATAATGAATTCTCTTTGCTGGCTGGAGAGAAAAGCCTGTTACATAGCTGGAATATATGGCCTATTACAACTAACACACTTCATCGTTTGAACCATTTAATAATTAAAAAGCAAGTTGCAGACAACTTCTGTAGTGTTCTTAGGTCTCATTTTATATTTTGGTCCTGATGACTAGAAGGTGTTTTTTAATGAGATAAAATGGTTTTGATTTCTTATTAATCTCAATATATTTTCCTAAAAAGATCTGTTTATTATCAAAATAAATTAAACCATTTTCAGATAAGAAAATAATTTTTAGTAAAGCCAGTGAAAAGTAGTTAATGAAAAAGTGTCATTAGAAAATTAAAATATAAACCTTCAGTGTTTTCCATTTTAGTGTAGGGGTTTTTTATTAGGCTGTTGAAAAATACTTGTAAAATGTAATGGGAACAGTTCATTATATAATCTGCCTACAGATCATTAAGGACATATTAAATTACCTTTATTTTCCTGAATATAGACATAGCTGAGAAAAGGTAAGAACATCCAATATTTACTAAATAGATCACAACCTAGAGAGGATTTGTACTTTGTTGTGTTTAGTGAAAGTGAAGAAAATTGATATTCCAGCTGCCCTTTCCCATCTATGTTTGCCTGTGCACAGGACAGAGGCATCACAGTACTCATTTGAAAATAGTGTCTCTCAGGTAGATTGTTTTCAAGACGACTTTGTTCCCTGCAACAATTCACATGTTGCATGTATGAGCGTGTTTCACTCTCTAACGTGTGTATACACTGTGTTATAGGCATTAATGAAAGACTGTAATATGTAAGTGTGGATATGAGTGAACATAACAGAGACCACATATGGATAGAATTTCTACATATGTGTACGTATATGCATATATATTGATTTGGATAATTTGGCAAATTCATATTACTTGATTTCTCCTATATGCCAGGTGGATTGTTCATTACAACCTTTTCCAGTCTGCATAAAAGTATAACAAATCCAGCGATAATTAAAAAATTACTTTATTTTGATATAAAAACCTTCTTATTTTCTATTTTTTAAAATTTATTTATTTATTCCTGTTTCTATTTCACCTGATTTGCTACCATGTGCTATAAAAATAGTGGAAATTTTTAAATAACCCTTTCCAAATCTTTTCTCTTAGAAATTACACACTGAATTTTCACCTATGATTAATGATTAACATATTCCACTTGTTTTGTGATTGACCACATCTTCTTAGAGAGTCATTTTTCCTGCAGGACTGTATAACAAATTTGAACAGTATCTGTTTTGCCACACAAACCATTGAATGAAATATGGTTCACACAGTAGTTTCTGTTTGTTTTCTCAAGGATAAAACTACACAGTTGCAGTTGCGTACCAGGCAGGTCTCGGGGTAATGAGAAAATTTCAATGTGGATGTGTTTTTTCTGATTTATATGCCAGGTGGTTTTGACTAACCAATATATAGTGAATATTATTAAGAAAATTATGAGATTGCATTTCCCTGTGTCCTCTACAGTATGTCCTAAAATTGTAATCTTACTCAGCTGCTGAGTCCACCCCCTGTTCTCTGTGGATTAGTTATTTAGTTTGGGTATTAAGTATATCAGCAAAACTTAATCTAAGAGTGTTTTATGTGTTATATGTGTTTAATATTGAAATTTGTCATTGCCAAATCAAATTGTAATATTCTAAAATATGTTCATCCCCTTTAACAGCATAATTAGCAAATGTTTTGCAGGGAAAATAGGTGGATGGATTCACTACATGGTTTTCATGTATTCTGTCCTGGCGGAAGTAAAATGCTCAGAGAATTTTTTATTGTTGTGAAATATTGTTTTTAAGGATTAGGCCAGAATTTCTGAAGAATCTGGTATGGACTAGAAAGGCTGTCACTAAGCATCCTTGCGTTTTTTAGCAAGAGAAATTAGCCTTCCTCAGGCTCCATACTGAACCTGGTGGTACACAAATTAGGAAACATAGTTAGATTCCAGTACAAGATATTTTCTGCAAAACTAACATTACAATTTTTTTCATAAATTATTAGAAATCCTTGCACATAAAATCTTGTGGGCATCAACTGAGACATGCAGTCAGCCTGTGTACAGGGATACTCTGGCCATCTGGAAAGTCCTTTTGTGAAATCCCCTGGAGGTTCCTGGACAAACACAGGTAGGGATCTGAGTGGGCTACAGTCACTTCTTTTATCGAAGATGAAAGACACAGACATTTAAATATGCCTAGCAGGTTGCATGCCTATTTGGTCACAAAAGGGCGGAGAAGCCCTTCTTAGCTCTACATATTTGGCTTCAAAATTATTGTAATGGTTTCTCTCTGTGCCATGTATAAATTGTCAAAAATGTGAGAAACTTCTTATTTCCTACTTTTGCATCCAGTAACTATTTCCTTGATCAGATCAAAAGTATTTCTCCCTCCATGGTGTGTATCTACTCACCAGGGCTAAAAACTTAAACCAAACCGCTCAGGTACAGCACAGAATCTAACAGAGAAACACAACGATCTTGCCCATATGAGACTTTAACCCCTTAGGCAATCCTTCCAGGAGCTAAGGCAGCATGTTGCTGCACAGCACTGCAATCTTCAGTGCAGGCATAACCTTAGTCAAAGAGCCATCGTGTAGCCAGAAATTAAAGAGTCCTGTCTTGAACAAGTTCTGTTTTCTCTCATTTTGCCTGGGTTTTCTGCACTTCATGACACTTAGTTTCTGAGGTTTTGGAGTCCATTTAGAGGAGGCTTATGTCTTCAGAGACACTGAAAGGGACACTTTCAAAAGTAGAAGAAAAACCTCAGATGCTACTTAAGGTCCAGAAAATTGACTTAGGCATCGATTCAAAATGTTTTTAAGAATACAATTGAGTCTAAGTACCTAAATAGCTTCACAGAAATCAAGCAGATGACTTGTAGTGAAAACCAGGCACTCGTACCCTGTTGAACTCAAGCTTGTAATGATAGCATTTACACAGATTTGAGTGAACGTGGAACTGGGCAAGGAAAGGTTACAATGACCAAGATGCATCACCAGCAAACAGAAAAAAGAGCAAAGTAAACTGAGTGTGAAAGGTAACATATTTCTCTTTGTGTTCCAGAGCTTCCTATCGGCTTTTGTTCCACACTCCCTGCATTAATTTTACATCAGCATGACAGCATTCAAGTTACTCTAAAACTTCAGGTCTCCTAAGTTCTAGCTCCAAGGATGTGAGAAGTCGTAGCTGTAATACACAACACTTTCTTCATTTTCTCTAGCTCAGCTTTACTTGAAACATTCTTGAGCAAGGAAAGGTCTTTGATAATTCTGTGAGTGCAGCACAGTACTATTCAGGCACATATCTTGGTGGTGCTGTGTTTCTGGGTTGTTTTTTATTTCCAGTTGGAATGACATCATACAGACAGTGAGCAAACTAATTTTAAATTCTACAATTTCCTTTTCACAGAAATTCCTATTCTAACTTCACAGGAATTCTTGTTCCGATGAATATCTCTCTTCCCCCACTATTCTAGTTCTGTCCTGCTACCATCACTGTGTTTGCTGTGCAGCAAACATAGTTGGTGCTTCACATACAACAGGGGAGTGTGCCTAAAGAGAAAAGTTTTAAGTCCTGACAAAAATACTTGCATACACTTCCTTGAGATGGATGTCAGTGATGAAACTACCAAGATTCTTCATGTTAGTGAACGTAAGCACTTAAATGGGCGTTTGAGGAATCAGGATATGAGCAAACACCTAGACATGTGACATGCTGAGTTGGAAGGGACTCACAAGGATCATCAAGTCCAACTCTTAAATGGCACCACTACCTCCCTGGCAGGAATTGAACCCCGGTCTCCTGCGTGCCAGGCAGGGACACTCACCACTATAGTAAAAATTTCCTTCCCAAGAAACACTTCTGGTTGATCAGCTGAGTAGATGCTGGTAAGTGTTTGATATGACCACAATTGTCGTTGTTGGATAATGTGGGTGGTTTTTTAAAAATCTGTTAAAATTGTAATCTTTTGCTCACAAAGGGAAAGAGATCAGCAAAGAGATGCTACTGCTATGTGAAACCTCAGTTCCTGACATTCTAGGAATACCTGAGGCACAATAAAATCTATGGAAAATATAGATTGACTGCAATAAGGCCAGTACTCTACTATCAGTATCCAATTTTTACCGTAGTTATGGTCCTCATTACAAATGTGCTTCACCTGTGGAAGAGGCCTTTTGAAAAGCTTTCAAACAAGCCTTTCCATCACTTGAATTGTTACAGATTAAAAGCTTGCACTGCTGTGACTAGGTCATAGATTTACACAGTACTATAATGAGAGAGCCATATTCTGCATCTGGAAATTCAACTGAGAGGCTCAATCAGATGGTGCTGAGCTCGGTCGTTAAAGAAAATGCCAGCCCTTCTCCAAGCCCCAGGAAGGTAGATCAACACAAAGGCTAGAGCAAGTCACAAATTTGTATATCTTTTTCCCCTGAAACTGGCATTAATTAAAAACAAACAAACAAGCAAACAAACAAACAATCCACTTCAGCCTGATTTAGCAAGAGCATTGAGCACCGCATAGTCCTTACTCTCCTAAATTCCTGCATTCCAGCTCCCACCCAGCCAGGGTTCCCTTTTCACAGGGGCATTTTTCCCACGGAGGTTTTATACAGGGCTGATCCGTGCTATTTGACAGAGAAAGATAACTGTAGCCGTAAACAACTGTTCTACATTTTGTAGATGCTTTCTCAATTGCCTTTTGTAGGGTAGGTAAGTTACTGTCATGTTTTTCTTCATTAAAACAAAAGAATAAGCTTCCTATAGACCAGGAAAAATAAAAGGCAAAAATCTGACCTCAAATTTCCAGTGTTCTCAGGGTGGTCTCTGATAAGGACTTTTCAGACATTTTAGAAATACTCAAATTGAAAATATAGGAAAAAAACTCTCCCATGGTGAGATGGTGTGGCATCTGTACTGGGATGTTAAATTAATTTTGCATTATTGATAAACTAGAATTAAAATACCCACAAATCTAATAATCAGACTCTGAGTCAACTGAGGCTTGCTATCGTGGCAAAAAAATTCAAGTGAAATTGATGAGAATCTAAAAAGAAAGTATCAGGACTGAATCCAAAAGTGAGCATAAGTGAGACCACATTAAAATACCTCATTCATTTGGCTTCCTCCTATCATCAGTCTTCATCACTGGGAAAACTGCCTTTTCCTGACATTGGTTCCTGGAGTTCCAAACCTCTTGTTTCAGTGTCAGTACTAAATATGCAAAGACTAACCCTGGTGGAAATGCAAAGTGAAATTAGTATTAGGGTTGTATGAATCAGACCATTTGTAAGAGTACTATTTCCCTTAACTCTGCACATCAGAATGAACAAGAGCCATCTTAGGAAATTGTGTACAGAAATCCTCTTTAAAAACTTTCCTAAGTAGAAATCTGAAATCAGAATTTTTGTTCAAACTTCCAACTTTGGCCTCTGATTTAGGTAGGCTTTATAATGCCTGGATTTACTTGTTTCTCAGAAGACAGAAGCTTGTTTTCATTATATGATAGCGCATGATAGATAAAGAGTAACACTGCAGAGGTAACCATAAACCTTAGCAAATCTTAGCTGACAACATTTATTGTTCCACCAAAACTAAGCAAATAATATAGTATTTATGCATTAGGACATATCTTTCTAATTGGGGGCAATGTAATGGTCTCTTCTTCAAATTGCCAGTGTGGTGTGTTTGGGGTTTTTTTTATTGATCCTGGGCACTTCCCCTCTGCTTTTGTACATGTTCATATTATGTCAATTGTCAGTATTTGGAATGTTTGACATTGCTGCTGCCATTGTAAATTGGAAGATGGAACCATGGACTGGACTGCTTTTATCTGTTATCCAGTTTTGATCTTTCCATCTGCTCTTTGCCAGGTGATGTCAGCCATGATTATTTCTAACTTGCCAAAATTCTGAACAGCTTTTAAACAGGTGACATTTTCCTATAAAGAGACTCTACCACAAGCATGTTTCTTTTTCCAGTCCTGAATGTCACCTTTTCTCCCATAATTACAGTGGTCTAAGTGACACATTTCTGGACTACTGACAGTTTTAAAGATTTGCTGTTTGTGGGTATTGCAATTACTGTGCATTACCTTCTCCCTTCTGAGAGGAGTGAAATTATTTCCATAGATGTTGCTGCCTTCACAGTTTTTGCCTTTGATTTTGCACAGTTTGCTCTAGACTAGATCTAGATTTGGAAGTTGCTGGGAATAACATAATGTCAGGCAAATAAATAACTTCAGATTAAGCTACTATCACCACTTAGATGAAATCTTCCCTAAACTTTTTCCTTCTCGCCTGGAAGGATTTGAAAAATGTTTTGCCCTGGGAACACTTTGTGGGCAAATATCCTTGTGCCTAGGGTTACTTACAGACGTTAACGACACCTCTATTACAATTATTCTCTTGTGTGGGTACATCTCTTGCAAGTGTCTGCCCTGCGTAAGTTAACCTTGTGTGATGATCCTCTACTTAGCCCATGGGCTGATGATGACACAGGGAGTCTGTATTTTTCTGGTGGCATTTCACTTCTTCACGTAGAGAAAGAGTCGGCTGAAAATTAAGTGAGTAAACTGGGTGCTGTCATTCACTTGGTCTGTCTTCTGGCTTTCTACTTCACAGCACAAATAAAACACAGTGACCAACAAATATTACTGGCCTAGACATCATGCAATTTAAATGACGTACTGTAAAATTCTGATCGCTCCTTGTCTCATCATCTTTTTGTTTCAAAATAAACCCCTGGGAAAGACCAGAGACAAAAAGCAAATATCTACTTATGGACTCCTGATCTTTTATTCTGTGTATCATAGCAAACAGTTTCACGACAAACTTCGGTAAGTCTTCTACAAATTCTAGACTGAGGATTCTCACAACTGTATTTGAACACTAGCCATGAATTTTAATATTTCAGATTTGAATAACAAGCTACATAAACCTGTTGGTCTGTGCTGCAACTTCTGGAACTAAAAGAAGAACTATACTATGGATTTAATAATAAATAATCTCCCTTATTGATAAATTTTGGAAAATTGTTTTTTTATAGATGCACATTTACATTCAAAAGTCACCTACAGATATTAGCAGCCTGAAAAAAGGAATTTAAAGAATGGAAAGAACAAGAGCAACAATAGACTTCACAGCCAGTTTCCTTTAAGTCCTTAGTATAGTCACGAAGTTAAGACACAAAAGCATTTGCAACAACAACATAGTGGGCAGAGAGTATAAAAGAGAGGCCATGAGGCCATTAAGGCAATTAAGAAAGATTAAGATTGCTTGTGGTGGAAAGACCCATTAATCAATAGGCCAGAAATCACAGCATGTTGTAGAATATACTTCACCAAAAAAATAGAACACACAGGCTAAATATATCCCATACTAAAGGTCACAGAGTTCTCATTAATGAGAAATCATATTAATCCCTCAGGTATTATTGGCTCCATAGTCAGGTTTTCCTTTTGCACATGTAAGAACTGCAGTGATGAAATGCACTGTAAGTGATGTAGAACTACCATTGAAAAAATTTCTGTCCACAGTTGGCACCACAGATAGATCCAGCAATATTTGTGGAGGGAAAGAAGAGCGTACTCAGGAGGACATGGGCTGATGTTGCTCAGCATTCTGCAGGAGACAGACAGTGTCTATGGTTATTCATCGCTGACAATGGCAAGCCCCCATTCACAAAGATTCTGTACAAAGATGACAGAGGATGGGTAATTGAAAATCCTCACATTTGTGGGCATCTAATGCAAGTCTTCATATGATAATGAGGGGAGGAAACAAAGTGGGAAGGCTACTGCATGTGTTAAATCTTGCACCTGAAATGTAACTGAAAATTGGTTTAGACGGGCATGTGTTTGGCTGAAAACAGCTCCAGGCATTCAGCTTCATCTTCAGCAGCAAGGTCACTGGCCAACTCCAGGCCAACGCATTTTGTCTGAAGAAGCAGTTACAGGTGGGCAGAAGCGGTTTGGCAGAAATAGCTACAGCTGAGATTTTTTTTCTTTTTAAGCACGCTGAAAAGCAGAGGATGAAGCAGGCACTTTTTTTTTTAGCAAAAAGATGGTTTCAATAATTTTTGAACCTGAAACTAAGCAAAAAGATGGTTTCAATAATTTTTGAACCTGAAACTACTTCCTAGAACTGCTCCTTGGAAGTTTTCTGCTACTTGACACAAAAGGATTTTGTCTTTGCGGATTTGAACCAAAAATAAGGAAAAAATGTTTAAATTACCAAAACTACTGAAATGAAATATTTTAATCATCCAGACTATGATGTTTTGATTCACTGATTTGCAAGCATGCTTGAGATGTATTACTGTTTCAGGGAGGGATTTATTGTTACTTTGAAGAAAATATTTTCTTACAAGGCTGAATGTGACTCGAGCTTAGAGAAACAATGGATGAGGCATCGTTTGCATTCATGAGTCAAATTATCCCTTTTGGGTTGATTTTTTTTTAATGTAGTCAGGATCTTCCACACCATAGAATGTTATGCCTAGTAGCCACAGACTCTTCTGAGTAGCAGGGGATCCACAAGGATCATGGAGTCCAACTATTCAGTGAGTGGCCCATATGGGGATCAGACCCACAACCTTGGTGCTGTAAGCACCATGTTCTAACCAACTGAACTAATCTCAGGGCTTTTGTATAATGTTACTAGAAGGTACTGACAGAGGCATTGTAAAAGCCAGAATGATTTAAGAGAAGAAGGCTGGTGTTGTTCCTGCCTCAAAGTAGTTTTGCTGTTGGGTGTATAATGATAAATATGGGATAAAACCTTTTCTACTGCAAGTTTTCAAGATTATATTAGACAGCTATTTTCCCTGATTCCAGAGAAGTCACGTATCCACATTTTTCCCTCAATTCCATGCAAGCTACAGATATCTAGACTTTCTTAACATCTATATACTTCATTTCTTTCTTTTAGTGCAGAAGAACTCAGACAATTCTCAGAAAAGAAAGATTTACTATATAAGTTTTCTGAAGCAGTTGAATTTTAGGATCCTACAACACTGTGAAACAGCACAATCTGACATAGGGCACCTCTACTCTAGCTTCTTGTGACAAATAATTTCTTTCCACTGGTTCTTCACAGTTAACAGAATGCCAAGTGGTAGCTTTTGGCTGAACAAGCAAGCCTGAAGAACTGGCTGTCTCCTAGGTTTCAGAGAGAAAAAGTCTTTTCCTATATGGTGGTTGCTTTTGAAGATCTTGGAGCCTATTTTGTTACCAAATGTGTGCTAATGTTTTGGGGGGCAAAGGAACTCAGTAGATGTTTGTTGTCTGCAAAGACAAGGAAGCCTGGAATTTCCAAGTTTCTTGATCTATTTCTTTTGTAGTAAACAAATATTTTATTGTTGACGTTTGCCACAGTAGTGTCTGAGAGTATGAGCCAGTTTCTAGCTGCTGTATGTCTGTTGTCTGCCATTCCTGTTCAATATAAGATCACCTCACTCTTCTATTGCAACTTCTTAATTTTACTGCACAAACATATTTTCTATCATACTGTTTATCCATGCATGGAGAAAGAAAATAATCTGCTCCATTCTGGACCTCTTGACATTTAGAGAGTTGGGATTTAGACAGACCATTGAAGGAATTGCAGTATTCAAGATATGAGGTGATTAAGACATGAACAAGGATTTCAGCAGAAGCAAGGTCAAGGTAAAGATGAACTCAAGCAGAATTTCAGAGGTGGGAATGAGGAGAGAGGGGAAACAAGTTTGGTCTTATGAAAAAGTCGTTTATTGTTTCAAATGTTGCATTGCTGTGATAGAAATATAAAGGCCTTTAGTATCTTTTAATTATATTGTGCTAGTCAGAGTACAGACAAACACAGGGACACATTGCTGCAGTTTCCTTTACCACCCTCTCATTTTTCCATCTTTCCCTTTTCCTGATGGTTTCCCCTATATTTGTTTGCTAGATGCTTGATTTTATTATTTTATATATAGAAATCTTTTTATTATAACTGTCTTTTTTACTTCTGTCCTCAGGAATTCAAGAACATTTCCCAGTGTCAAAGAAGTTACCACAACTCACACTCCCAATGTCTGCTACCAGGGAGAAAGAACATTCCATGGAAATCACAGAATCACACAGAATCACAGAATATTATGAGTTGGAAGGGACCCACAAGGATCATCTAGTCCAACTCACCATCTAACACCCGTAAAGAGACCGAGAGCACATCGCAGAGCATAACACCAACCTAGATCCCTCACAGTCTAGCAGGCCACTCCGAGACGGAGGGGGCCCAACGTCATCCAGCCCTACACCTCCCGGCTAGACCATGTCACTAAACTCCTCGTCCAGTCTTCTCTTAAACACCTCCAGGGATGGTGACTCCACCACCTCCCTGGGCAGCCCATTCCAATATGCAATTACTCTCTCTGTGAAAAACCGCTTCCTAATGTTAAGATTGAACCTCCCCTGGCGTAGCTTGAGGCCGTGCCCTCTCGTTCTGGTGTCGAAATAATGTAGAGTTTCCAGATCAAACTTGTTTTACTTTTTCCATTATCTCTTCTCCTATAGGGGTTCTTTCATATACTGAATAGCTTGTATTTATTAGATCTGAGGGTGGAAAACCTCTGGTCTCAGCCAGCTGGAGAATCCCCCAACCCTCCAACATATTTGTGCTATGTGGAGGGAACTAGAAAGAGAAATAGCAAAGAGGAAAGGGTGAAATGCAAATCTTCAGAAGGGGACATCAAGGATGATGGACTTCTCACATTTTGCCAGTGGTACCTTGGGTTTTTTTGGTCAAAAAATCTCCCTGCAATGCTTTTTTTTATGCTTATTTGTTACATTGTGCAGACGTAGATATTAGCCAAACTATTAAGCTTTTCATACTAGGGAAACCTTAACAACTATATCAAAAAATAGCCCACCACTGATGTTTGCCAAGTATTTTCACTCCATCTGTTTCATCATAAGGTTCTTTTTTCAGTTTCATCCTCACATTTTACTTTCTTCCACTGAGTTTTTCTGCACAACACAGTCTTATCTGGAAATGAGCTGCTGATGGAATAGTTTAAAATAAAACAATATTTAACTTGTTAGGTATGCATTGATCCATCCTTCTGTTCATTCTTTATATTGTGTTACTAAGGTAAATGTAATTAGTGAAAATCAAAGTGCTATATGAAATCATGTCAATTACTTAGAACTTGGGGAAAGAAAGTGATTAAAATTTCCTGGCATTGTCAAAATATCTTGTTTTGATGTCTTTGGGAACACAGTTTTTTCACTTTCCTTTTTCTAAACCTTTTTCTTTTGAATGCCTTTGTCTTAGGTACTGTAGAGTAAAGTGAAATGAAAAGTTAATGTTTAATGAAGCATCCTAACTAACTGAAAATGAAATTTACTTTATTTTTGTGACCCAAAAAAATATTTGGGCATTTTAGTATTGATTGGAATTTTAAACCCCCTCATTATATGAGAACTCTAAAACCTCTGAAATATGTATCTTTGATTGTCTTTGTGGCTTTCATTGGCTCTGAGGATCAGCTCTAGAGGAAAAAAATTTTTGAGTCCAAGTTCCGGATGTCATATCCTCTTTTAGGTTAGGTACCCTCACTGATTTCCACTGCTCCATTTAAACAGGAGGAAGGCATCTTCACAAGCAGAATGCCATTTGGGACTCTTAGGGAGGATGCAGTCATCCCACTGATGAGAAGCAATGCAGGCAGCACTGTTACCCTTTCACACGGTGTTGAGCATGCTCTGTCCTGTCTTGTTAACAAGGTATCTCCCACTCAGCTTCCTCCCCCACCAATAAATTGCCAGCATGGCTTTAAATCAGCAGCTTTAAATGTGGGAAATTGCCTGGTGAACAGCATTGATCTGAGTGAGACAAATTGTTTTGCAAACTTGTCATACTTCAACAATTTTTGTTTCTAGGACTGGATAGACTGCTTTGAATTAAGGATGATGAAGACATACATGATAGTAATGAAGTCTGTGCTTGAAAGAAGAGCTTGCACCACACAAGTAAGGACAGGAACTTATTTTTTAAGGCTAGGAACAGTTATAAAAATCTTCAGCTTTCCTTTGCTCCCTCCTAGTTTTCCACTAGCTTAAAACCTAAAGTGCACAGCCAGTGCTGCCAACACAAATAAAAAAAACCTCTTCTTTTTTGACAAACAGCAAGCCAAGTCATACTTCTCATTCCCTTCCGTTGCATCTAGCTCTATTTCACCCACATGAAGTTCAGCCAGTGGGTTGTCAGGTAAAGTATTCATCTTTCAGCCAGAATAGAAATGGAGCTGGACACGAGAACTGCTGAAGAAACTGTAAGTTTTCCTGTTACTTGTTAGATATCAAACATGAGGAAGGTACTTTTACAATATCTCTGAGAACTTCTGCAAAGAAAACAAGGTATTGCTCCAAGTTGTGCTTTAGTGATATTCACAGGCAATGTCTGTGAATAGGCCTGCTCATTTTTCTTATATTTTTCCAAGAAATGGGTATGACAGCAAGAGTAAAATAATCTGTCTCCAATGTGAATGCTACCTGCTTCCAGACATTTAACCTACTGGTAAGTTTTACCTACTGACTTCGTCAATAAAAGGAGCCAGCACTTAGTATCACTCTGTTTTCTCCGCCATATAAAATGGTCATTCCCATTCTGATTATTTTTGCTAGTCTATAGTGCTAGACAATATTGATATTTCTCTTGGGGGGGGGCGGGGGGGGGGCGGTCTTTAATGGGAGGACCTTAACAAAAATAAAATATCTGGATATGGACTTATTTATCATTGTATTTCTTTCTAAAATCATAAAAATTACCTGTTCTGAATTACACTTTGTGTGTGTGTTTTGTCTGTGGATTTTCCTTAAATTGGTTCAATCTGTTTATATAAACTTAAGCCTCTCAAGGAGGAGGGGACAGACATAGGAGAATTTCAAAAATTGAAAGAGTCTCCTCCTCATGTATTTCCACCTCCAGTTCAGAAGATTCATACGTGTTTGAAGTTTCTGTGAAACTTTCTTCACAAATTTACTATAGTCAATTTCTGGCTTTCTAATGATTAAAATATGAATAAATAATCACCCAAATACAATTCAGTAAATAAATTGACTTTATTAATGTAAACAGGAATTATGAAAGTTAAGATATATTAGCTTGGGAAACGAAGACAAACCTGAAAAGACAGTTCACTCTCAGTTATACAATGAAATATGTCTAGTTATTCATTGTACATCAACTAATATTTTTGTAGCAAATGAGGCATAAAGAAATTGTGCACATGAACAGGTCTGGAAAAAAATCAAAAGAATCCCTCACTAGATGTGATGTTGTGAAATACTGTAGCTTTCTGAGCTCCATGTGTATATTTATCTGACTACTGTTTGTATAACAAAACATCAAAGAATAAAAGGTTGATGTGCCCAGCAGAGATAACTTTTCTGAGATGTTTTACCTCTTGATGCATGGGCAATCTAAATATTAATGTTCATCACGTTCCAATATCTTTAATCCTATGTCAAGCCCAGAACCACTTAGAATTAAGACTCTTCTGTTTTGCTGCTGTTGCATATTGTTTTGTCTGATTTCACTTCAGCTTGTATTCAGCTTCCTAAATTAGCAACTATGCAAGATTGCTTTCCAGCTTCAAATTGTGACGTGTGGAGGAAATAAAATTTCTTATGTGTTTCTGGTAAAAAATAAGGTCTACATGTCCATCTTAACATATGACCTAGAATTCCCTGTCTTGCAAATAAGATTTCTTTAGTTCCAGTTATACTTTTTCTGTATCTTTTTAAAACCTTCTGTAAGGCATCCTGGACCCTTGATGCAAATTTTTATTGTCTTCAACATAGCCCAGTTTTTAGTCACGGTATTTATTTAGACCTTGTGTACTGGGTTTATGTGGCCAGGTTTTGGTAGTGTCTCTTGTGGGAGAAACCCCAGAGGGAACAAGGGAAGGACTCCTCTCCCTGAGCAGTGACAGGAACAACTGACTGTAACCCCCATTCTCCGTCTTCCTGCACCTCTGAGGAGGAGGAGGAGGTAGAACTTGGGAAGAAGTTAGGGGGTGGGGTGAAGATTAAGAGTTATTTTACTGCTCATTATCCTGCTCTGATTCTATTAGTAATAGATTTAGCTAATATCCTTACTTTGAGTCTGTTTTGCCCATGATGGTGATCAGTAAGTTATCTTTCATGGTCCTTATCTTGGCTCATGAACTCTTCATTATACGTGTTTTCTCTCCTCTGCCCATTGTAGAGGGGAATCGGAGAGTGGCTTTGGTGCATACTTGGTATCTAGCCAGGATCAATCCACTACACCTTGATTTCAGAAGTATCTAAATTCTTTCCATGTAGAATCTGTGGAAGAAGATTTGTTGTAGACAGTGAGAAACTCAAGTTTGATAATCACTGAGACATTATATATTTCTGAAATTTTTTGGATTTTCTGAATATTTCTGAAAATTTTTCTGAATATTTCTGAAAATTTGTATTTCTGAAATATTTCCAAAACTCATTATGCTACTCCGAAGGATTTCAATGATGAAGGAGGCTAAAGCTCCATCTGGACAGCATTAAAATCATGTCATTATGAAATGACATATTTCAAAGAAATATTACAAACTAGCAATACCATTTGTACAAATTGCAAGAAAGTTGCCTGTGCCTGGATAAACCCAGAGTCTTGATCTAAAGACCAAAAGAGTCACAGAATATTCTGAGTTGAAAGGGACCCACAAAGATCATCAAATCCAACTCTTAAACAGCATCACTGTGTCCCCGGTGGGAATCGAACCACCAGTCTCCCTCATGAGAGACAGGAACACTCACCACTATGCTAAAGTGGATTTCAAAGATCTGAATTCTGATGAAGGTTTCAAGGCTATAAGCAGAACTCTTCTACCTAAAATATCTTGAGACTTCAAACTCATAAATTCTTGCTATTGAATCCATTTTGGGGTGGATGGTGCAGAAACATGTTTAAAATACCTTCATAATGATGAATTTTACTGGAGTCTGGAGCAGCGGTTGGCTTACATGTTTTTCAGGGCGACAAAAACATCCCTATCTATGTAGGTAAAAAAATCCTATGAGGTTTTTAGTTATAGAAAAATTAATCTTCTACATCTGATGACAGCACAATTTCATATATTGGTGTGCATGCTTTTTTTTCTTTTCTGGAATTGATTTTTGGAATCTGAAACAATGAAGAGAAAAGGAATTTTGCTGCTGAATTCAAGCACAACCGGGTGTTATCCAGAGGCTAAATTCTTTTCCTACTTAACGTAAGAACATAATAAGAACATAAGAGGCATACTGGTTCAGAACAAAGGTCAGTGTAGCCCAATATCCTGGCTCCAACAATAGCCATAAGTGGGTATGCAGGGAAGAGTGGAGAACTGGCCTTGCATATCTGGTGCCTCCCCCCAAGTATTCTCCCAGCTTTCAGCTATTCATGACTGAAGAATTTTCTGAAATGGATGTAGTTCTGAAGTATTTAAAAGCCCTGTATTCATTTCTTGCCTAGTCTCCTACTAGGCAGACTACCAGGAGACTATACTAGGTCTTGCCTAGTCTCCCCTTGAGGCTTTGTAAACTTATAGTATGTACTAACTGATGTCAAATGGGAGTTGGGCATCTGTATTTTGTGGCAAAAAGTGATTAATGCCATTAGGGATTCAAATCTAATACTATTTCTGTATCTTCATTAATACAATAGTTCTAGTACATATCTGGTGATTTACAGCTATATGATGAGAAGAAGGGAGCATATGATCAAAATATTACCACGTTTTCTTTAAAATATCTACACAGCCATTGTGATCTGAGAGAAAAAAACCAACCAAAAAAAGAGTGGTTCTGGCAGGATAGGACACTAATAAACTGCTGATAAAAGAGTAGCCTGTGGGCTCAATGAAGAGCCACTTAAACTGTTCAGACAGGGTGCTAGAGGCAAAGAAATAGGTGATTACCTTTGAATGATGATGCAGTTCCGAATAAGAGGAGAATAACTGACAGAAACCCATGGACATTTTTCAACCTTGCCAAGGAGTAGGCAGACATGAAATTATATATCCATTCAGTGGCAAATTCCAGTTAGATTGCTCTCAGACCAGACTACATCTGTTTTCCTCAATTTTTCAATAATTTCTTTTTCCATTTTTTCCAGTGAAATTTATCCATTGTTTATAATTATATAGATTAACTTTCTGACATTGTACTACTCATTTATATTTCCTCATATTTGGTGAAGAGGAAAAATGAACCAAATGCAAAGATACGGACAACAAGCCTTCCTAGCCCCAAGTGCTTGCAAACAACAAAAACACTTGAATAGTCTGATGACTGGGCTTGTATAAGGACCTAGATGATTAAACAGAGAGAATATTTTGTGTGCCTACTGAAACTAGCTGTGTCTCCTGCTGTTCAGAATCGCTAGATTAAAATCATTGGCTTCTGAGAATTCCGTAGTTCCAAAGGCTGAAGACGGAAAACTCTAATGGGTCATTTTGGACAACCTTCTGCCAGGACATGATTATTATGTTAGGTCTTGATGAACAACAACACTATCCACAAATGAGACAATCTTGTCTCACAAATGTGTCACAAAACACAAATGACTGGAAAGAAGGTTCTGATGCCTGTGGTCAACAGATACCTTCGTTTCTAGCACGCGCTTTTATTCTGTGTTTTCTTTAATTTTATTCCTCATATTAGAAAGACAGGAAAAGAAAGGTTTGTTTGAAAAGCTCCATGAGAAACCGAGGTCCTGAGTTGTCATGGTTTGTTTTTTTTCCTCTGGCAGCGAGGGGGTTAATACCTTCTGCCTGGGCCTCCCTTGCTGCCATGGAGATCAAGGTCATTTCTGTGAACAACATACTTGTGAAAAGGAAAAAACGTTAGTAATAGAAAATAGTGAAGCCAGAGCAGGGCCTCTGTGAGAAGCTGAGAAGCTATGAAGGCCCTCCCCACCCCCAGGCTGACCAGAGAAGGAGTAGAAACGTTCTTCCAGGCGTATCACTGCTGCTTGTGGAATGGACCATGGTGCAAACCTATGGAATAGAGAGAGAGGATCCTATGCAGAGGATCATGCTGCGAAAGCTGCAGATGTTTTGGGAGCCCAGAAACATGGAGCCGGAGCTGAGCACGGCAGAGATCCTTTGGACAGACATTTTGTGACATAATTGCATTGTGGTAGGATCTGATCTATGTGCTTTGGGATGGGCTCATAATGATGCAGTGAAGCCAGTACTAAAACAACTGCGTCCTGTGCTGTGACTCTTGGGCAACAGAGAATGGAAGAGCTGTGGTCCCTGGGTCGAGATCTCACTTGGGAAAGGGTCATGAAAGACTTTTCCTCTTGTGAGAGAGAAAGAGAGGACTTTATGGAAAGGCAGAGAGATGGTTCCTACCCTAAATCTGATGAGAAATACCAACAAGCCTGGTTTTACCCCTATCCCTGTACCACCTTTTCCCCCTGGAGGAAAAAGGGAGTATGAGATCTGTTGTAAGAGAAGGAGGGGTGGGAGGAAAGGGTTGCCTTTAAAATGATGCTAGTTAGTAAATAAATCCTTTATATTCCTCACTTGTAGTTTGCCTTGTTTTGCCTGTGATAAGTTTTTTTCCATTTTTTT
Source organism: Pitta sordida (assembly GCA_013390025.1). Lineage (NCBI taxonomy): Eukaryota > Metazoa > Chordata > Aves > Passeriformes > Pittidae > Pitta > Pitta sordida. Next base: position 45,940 of record WEKX01019365.1, read on the forward strand.
TCTCTGGAGAGGTTGTGGATGAATCTCTGGCATCCACCTAGGATCAAACCACGACATGAGTTTATCAGTTTGTGTTGGTTTCATTGTGTTTGAGTAGTCACAAGCACTCGAAGGCAACTACAATCAGATGATTCTTGAACATCTGCATGTTTTTCCAATGCGTTGTGGTTGGTTCTTTTTTCTCTGTGTATATGTGTGGACTTTGTAGGGTGGGAGAGATTCTGTTACCTACTAGTAGGCTTGATGTATCCCTCGAAGTATGTCTCATTTGATTAACATATTTCTCCTTGTTCTTGAAAATTCTCTAAGTCCTCACTAACATCATCTGATTACACTAATGGCTATTTTTCCAGTGAGAAGTTTTAATGAGATTGTTTCAGTCAGGGTGAGGTTTATAATCTTAATTTCTGCGAGCAGTAGAGTGGGGTTTTTCAGTGATGATGGAAGGGAAGATAAAATATTTCAGAAGATTTATTTCAAGGAGATGAAGGATTATGTTCACTCAGGGAAATTTTTCCACGTGACAGGGGGCTATTCATCCCAAGAGCCTGTTGTGTATATTTTTCTCTCCTTCTACATTCCGGAGAAGCTCTCCCTGCTATGAGAAGAAGATAAATTCTTGCAGATGTGTTTGAAGGCCCCCATAGTGGAGGAACCAGGGATTATAAAAGCCCTGAGAAGAACAAGAGGTGTGTCTTTCCCCAGGCCTGGTGTTTGTGTGTGGGGTTTTTTTGTTGGTTGATTGTTTTTTTGTTGGGGGGGGGGTAGGTTTTTGGGGTTTTTGAGGGGGGAATTGGTTAGCTGGTTGTTGGGGATGGTTGTTTTGGTTTCAGTTGGGTGTTATTTGGGGGGAGTTTCAGTGGGTTTTGTTTTTAACACCGTTAGGTTTAAAGTTCTTTACTTTTTTAGTTTCTCATCTTGGAAATAAATTTTCCTAAATCATTCCACTCCTGTTTTTGAGGGGGGGGAGGGTTCCTGTGTTATCTTTCTTCACAGATGGTAAATGTCTTTGTTACCTGAACAAAGTGTTGAATGTGTTAGAGAAATTTTTGAACCAACCAGTAAGAGTGTGCTGGACCCACCCTTTAGGTGGTAAAATCATCTGGGGGGGTGAGACCCACATGAAGGAAGGGGATTGTCAGTGCTAGTCTCTAGTGTTCACTTCTAATGACATTTTTAAAACTCTTAGTATCCTCACTCTAAATATGCAAGTCTTTGAGAGTCCTTAATGGTTTCTGTCTATGCCCATGACGGTAGCTATGAATGTTTTTATCTAATGTAGTTGTATTCAATTTCATCTCATGATTAGGTCTCTGCAGTTCACCCACATCCAGTTATACCCTGAGACCAGAGCCAAACTTCAGCTATATGGTTTATTTGGGAAGGGATGTTTTATGAACAGCCAGCAATGTCTACACTGCACTACTTGCAAAGAATTTTTTACTGTAGTTTTCCCCTTTAGTTATGATCACACATAATCACAGAATCACAGAATATTAAGAGTTGGAAGGGACCCACAAGGATCATCTAGTCCAACTCACCATCTAACACCCGTACAGAGACTGAGAGCACATCCCAGAGCGTAACACCAACCTAGATCCCTCACAGTCTAGCAGGCCACTCCGAGCAGGAAGGGGCCCAGGGTCATCCAGCCCTACACCCCCCAGCTAGACCATGTCACTAAGCTCCTCGTCCAGTCTTCTCTTAAACACCCCTTGCTAGTGAAACCATCTCCCTTTTTTGTGATTCTGTGGCACTGAGGATGAGCTGGTGTGCCTTGAGAGATCAGGAGTGTATCAGCTTTGACTCTGACAGATGTCTCCTTAGCCAGTAGAGCAACACATCTTACAGTCTCTGCAGAATGTAGGCTCTCAGATGACACTGTAAAACCCAAGTTTAACCAAGCTTTGGAAATAGGGGAGAGATGCCAATAAGATATGATGGCAACAAGGCATTTTTATGTTTTGAACTGTGAGGATTTGAGAGTATCTTTGCTCTGATAACAGTCAGTGATGACTGATCGTGAGTCTAGATAGGTGTATTTTTATATTCCGAAATATTAGGTGGTAGGCACTGTCTACCCAAGCATAAATCCTTCTCAAAAGGCCATTTCTCCATTCTGCCTAACATGCTTAAGGTTATACTTTCATATATGCAAATAAATTATTCTTAATGTAAAAATGTACATATGTATGTGAGAGATGATGTTTTCTGTTGATGGCCAGCAAGGTTTTCCAGTTTCAAATTTTTGTATTCAAATATTGTATTCAAATATATTTATTGTAGTAGGTAATATTTAAGATGAAGAGGTCTATTTTCTACATCTTTTCTGTGTTCCTACTGTGAGTGACAGTGTTGCATATCCTCTAGGGGCTCATGGCCAAGGAAAGGTTGTTTCTGTATTACAAAATCTTTGTCTGTGTCAGTCTTAGAAGGATTAAAATTTTCTGTGGTTGGTTAAAGTGCTATGCATCTCACATTAAAAGTAACAGGCCTTTAATTTAGGAACATAATTCAGTTCATGAAGTTCTGCTTCCCCTTCCTGAACTGAGCTTAGATTTGAATGGGACTTAGGTACTTGGTGTCTTGAAATGAAATTATTTCCTTAGTTGGAGCCTAGGTGAGATGAAGAAACAGGATGGATGGGGCAAAAGTTTAATGTACTTGTGACTCAGATGTGCAGAGAGGAAAGCTCAAATAATTTTACCAGAGCTCCAAGAGAACTTGCAGAGCCTATGCAGAGCCCACTGCTGTCAGTGGCAGTAGCCTCCACTCATTCATCAGAGGCATGCTCAGGCTCAGTGTTTGTAAAATGTGAAATGTATGCTCATTACTCCTAGGTTTCTTACACAGTGGTGATTACTGTAATATTTTAGATTACTTTCCTCTGGACTGGCTATTCTTATTTGTTGAGCAAATTGTTGTCCATTTTCCTCCTTGATATATTTACACAAAGTACATTTTCTTTTCCTTGTCTTTTTAGGTAGGATTTTCTGTCAGCATGTTTTATTTGGGAATTAGCATGTGATACATATGGATCTTCCCCTTTTCTTTCCTTTTATTTTATTTTCTTTTTTTGATGGAAAACACCTGCAGTTTTTATCAGCCTTGGAAAAGTCAAATAAAAGTCTATGTGCTGTGATGTGCTGCAGTAACAAATATATTCAAATGTACATCAGGGAATAGAAATACGTAAATATTTTACAACATGTGTACTTACATACCCTACCTTTTTTCCTCACACAGCATACACTTAAAATAAGCATGTAAAGTTACATATATCTGGTAGAGTGGCAGCAGAGTCCGCTTTGTTAATGGAAATACTGAATATGTAAATCCCCCCAAGTTTTTAGAACCAGTGCTTTAGGTTGCATTTACTGTAAACAAAGATGTATTTTTAGGGGCTGTTGGTTGGAGTTTATTGTTTATGTAAATCTCTCAGAATGTGACATAGCCAGATAGCTTCCTATGTTGTGCTGATCCACATTTTAGGCCAGCAGCCAAAGTATTTTATCTTTTACTTCATTATAGTGATCTTCCAATTAGCTGTGGTCTGTAATACCCTGATTTTGGTGGCAGTGGTTTGGGCAGGATTGTTTGATAGTTCTGCTCGAGAGGCAAAATGAGGGGCCTTATTATAGAAAGTGCAGAGGTTGTGCAGTAGCTGAGTTCTGTTGCAAAGTTTGCCGATAAGGGAAAACTGGCCCTTGAGCATCCATTCTATTCTGTATATTAACACTTCTAATCTGCACTGCTGATAAAACTGCAAGCCATTTGCCTTTGGAGGAATTAGTTCTGCCTCACTTGTGTAACCAGGCGATGGTGATTAACCTTTAAACTGTCCAATATTCTCAGCAGACTCCTGCTCCAGATTAGAAACTATTTAGTTATGACCAACTAAATTAACAACATTCCCTCCTCTGAAGAATAAGATTTGGAAGGTATGCATTTTAAGGTGGAATGTGGATAATGTCGTTATTTATTTGCCACTTTTGCTACATAAAATGTATTTATCAGTTGAGAAAAACGAGAAAGGAGAGAGAGAGAGTTTGATTTCATATTGAAACAAGCTACAATTAGTTACGTACAGGAGGTGATTTGGGTGAATTTGTGTTGGGGTGCTGCTTTAGATGGCTGAGACCTCTTTCTGACTTTTTATTGTTAAATAAGACTTAGGGTGCAGGGGATAAAATGGGCAGGATGGTGGTCTGGTATGAGCAGCAGTTTAGGAAAAAGATTTCTTTCCTTTGAAAGGAAAGGCAATTATCTCAGTTCTTTGGAAGAGCAATTTTTGGAAGTTTACTAACTTCCTGTCACAATCGGGCAAAACAAAAGGTTTTGTACATGGTGGTTACAGACTGACATATCCAATGGACTTTAGCTGCTGTGATAACCTAGTACTGTACCATTGTATCTACATATTTTAAATGTGTAATTTATCAATTGAAACATACCCTTCAATACATGTGCCATAAAAGAAAAGAGCGAGGGCAATTATGTAATAGTATAGTGTTTGTCTGACATGCCTTAAATCCCCATATTGTTATTCCTCACTGAATAACAAATACAAAATCCCTGTTAGCAATGTTTTCCGTTTTACCAGTTTTATATTAGCTGCCTCCTTAAAAATTGCTAATCTAGATACTACATTAGTAGGATGTCAGTCAAACTGCAATCCACAGTGAAGCCTTCTTCATATACCAATTTAAATCATTCATGGTCCTTTCTTTGGCATTATTCAAAAGATCATAATAATTTTCTTGTGCCCACAGCACAAAAAAATCAATTATTTCCCCACAAAGACTTGAAAGTACTTAGCGAGTGCTGTAAGAAAAGCTGAGGGTTATATCAAATTGAAATTGCACTCATTACACACAACACAATTAGTTGCCACTAGTCTGGCCGGTGCTTTAATTCTGAATGGCATATCTTTATTATTACAGAAACAAGCATGCAAATGGCATTGTTCAGGATTTGCAGAAATCAATAGGATATAGTGCTGTGTGTTTGGTGGCCACTGTCACTCAGTCTGCTGTGGATTTGAGATAATGTGTGTATTTGAATTAATGAAGGGAACGTGAGACATCATAAGTGACACCCAAATAAAAGAAATGGGTACATGATATTTGTAATTATTCTACTTGTGTTTTTGTTGTAAATACTTGTGCTTTTTGTTTTTTAATCAAAGGATTAATTGCATTTTAATAAGGCATTATGATTTTCAGAGCTTTAGTTAATTAAAACTTGTAGTATATAATTATGAAGTGATGCTGAGATTTGTCTAAAGATCACCCATACATTTAGAATATGTATATTTTTCCTTGTTAAGCAATTGCTACATATTGAGAGAGGATGAATTATATTAAATGTTTGAAAGATGATGGCAGTTCAAAATGGATTTCTCTAAATGGCAGCTACGAATGTAGCTTATGTTGTTGGACAAATTAAAGTGGAAGAACTACTGGGGTTAGAAACACTGGCCTTACTGCTGGAATATTCATTTGCACAAATGTTAGCTTTCAGCCATCGGAGTAAGAACAGATGTATTTGCTATGTATCATATCATTCCGCCCATTAATTCTCAGTGAAATTGATGCAGTTTGAAATTCTGGGGATAGACCATAAAGACTCACTGGTGCTGTGTAGTAAAGATTATTCTCCATGTGACAAAAGGGTTTTAAAAGGAGGGAGAAAGTAGATGGGCATGTGTATGTGTACATACAACTCTATATATTGACTGGTTTCCCTAAGAGAGATGAATATTCCTATTACAAAACTTTAAACACTCGCAGTCTAAACTGGGACATATATGTGAACATATATATATATATATATATAAAAGATTGTTTCCTGTGTGAGTGCATTAAGTCCAGATTGATAGACTAATTGCTAACTAGCTACAACTGAGTTAAACACTATTAGAAACTTAATGTTTCAAATTAAGCTTTCATTTGGCAGGGTTTGTTTTTTTAAATCTCCTACATTTATTCCATTCATTTTGCAAGTGTGTATTGGAAAATTTTGCTCTTTTTCTGCATAAAGTGGGGAAAATATTGCTTTGCTATTGAATGGTGAGAGGACTTTTCTTATTTCCCATCAACTATAAAATGAAATACATGTTTATGCAGAATAGTCCAGCACTGTCATGTATTTCTGTAGCACAACACCATGAAATAGGAAGGGCTTCTAATGTTGTCTTTTGCAGGAAGGGTCTTAAATTAGCATTTCCTACCTTGAAGATTGGCTCTTGCAGTGCACAAATATTTATTTACTTATTATACCAGGTTTGCAGATACTTTCCGAGACAAACCCACTCAGAATGAAAGAGCTCAAAATGTTCCAAGTGAGGTGAGGAGATGAAGCCTGCAGAGAGGGCAAAAGAAAGAACAGGAATTCTCAAAAAATTTACATTGACTTCAGCACTTAAACCAGGATTTTATTAGGTATCTATAAATGGATTTTAAGTAGGATTTTCCCATGTTTTCTCCCAAAGCTGATTTAAAATCTAATATTATTAGATTGGTCACAGCCTTCATATTTTAACTGTCAAACCCAAAGTCTGAAAGGTGATTCATTCAACCCTTGCTAAAATATTTGCTCAGCAGCACAATAGTGTGTGATGGAAAATAAACTCCTCTGGAGCATCTCACCCTATCAGCCATGGCCTGCAGCAGGAAAAGAATGAGGGAAGGTCAGTCAATTATGTGTGGTAATCACCGTAAGCATATTATCTGAGACACAGATGTCTTCCCTGACCCCACACGACATAGCTATTAACCCCACAGTAGTATAAAAATGGGGAGGAGGAGGAGCCGGTCCCCTAGGTAAACCAGACCTTTTCAGTCAAGGCTTGTCCAGCAGCTCGATGAAGTTGCGGCAGCGAGGGTGGTGTTGTGGGGAGCTGGTCCCGTGGTCAGCGGGCAGCACGGCTGCCTCTCCTCTTTGGGAACCTTTCTATAGACCTAGTCATGTGAGATAAATAGTTGCATCATCGGAAAAATGAGACTGGCAAATTGACTTGTGAGATATTTCGGGAGCGTAAACAGCCCTGGAATGCCAGGCACTGCCCATGTATTTACTACAGGAAACAACTTTTTTGTGTGTTCCTGAGTACATCTACACAGATGATGTATTAGTGCTGATAAAGTATTGTACCACTATCATGCAATCATCTAATGCTTCTAGAAAACAGAGATGATTTTCTCATTACACTGAGTAATGTGCTGATTACCACATACAGCTCCTTTTGAGTTCAAGTTCTGCTTGTATTTACTTCAGAAAGATGATTGACTGCTTATTCAAGTGAAAGGGATTTTTTCAGTGTGATTGTTCAAACACATGAAGTAAGCAAAGCAGCTTTTAAAGTGACTATTTAAACTGTTGAACTTGAAGGCTCATTTAAAAGTTTGCATGCAATATTTGGATGCTGAGTAGGAAACACATTCCTTATCAGCTCTGAACTTTCTAACACTAAGTCTTAACCCTGAAAGTAGGTGTGTTTATTTCTAGTATCTTTTGGATAATCTTTTCTTTGTATGATGCTTTGTTGCCTTTTGGGAGGCCATTTTGTATTTTTCTACAAAAAGATGAATGACCATTAAGCAATGTAACCTATTGCAGTTCAGCGCAACACACAGTGGTGCAAAAGAATCCACAACAGATCTAATTTGTGTTTTTTCTCCTTGTTAAATAATTGGTTGTAATGGCATTCCAATCTTGTGACATCCTTGCAACTGAGATCAGAATGAGCCAATGAATACGAGAGCATGAAGGGAATGCTTTGCTTGTCAGATTTGCCACAGAATGTAGCAGAGAAATTCCTGGGTTTCCTTTCTGACTAAAGGAATTATAAAAAGATATTCCCTTTGATACTGTCTCCTTTCCCAGGGTTAATCACTGTGTGAGTGAACATTTGCGTGCATTGCTGAGCCACAGGTGAAAGACTAGGAAAGTGGTGGGTTGAGCACTTGGTAAAGCATAACCATTGGACTCAAATCTATTTGAGATGTGAGATTTTGCCATGTTGCAGGGTGAACACAGATTGGCTCTTTCACTGACCTCAGGGGTGACCTGAAAGTAGATGAAAAGAACGGTGGAAGTGACTCTCTAGGATGTCTGGGCTGGAGGGGGTGTTGCAAGTTCCCATCACAGCCACTGCTGACAAAATTCAGCTGGAGTCCAAAGAAGAGATTTAGGCTATCCTCCTTATTAGTAAATCGCCTGTGGGAGTCTCAGCTATGTGGAAAGATACCATTTACACTTCCTCTCGTTATTGTGGTCAGTCTTGAATTCTGGACCTCTTGTATTCCCTTATTAAACTTCCATCCTATTGTCATTTTAGCTCTCTGTCTAAATGTTGCTAAGTAACCTCCTGTGTCAAATACTTTTTCTGCTGGGAGAGAATCTTGCATCAGTCACCTATTGTGACTGCCAGATTAGATACTGTAATGTGCTCGACATGGGATTGTGCTTTACTTCTATCTGGAAACTGCAGCTGATACAGGATTTGGTAGACTACTTGTTAAGCAACATCTTTTTCTTCAGCATATTAAAGCAGCCCTGAACAACTTATACATTTCATTTACCAATTCCTGGTCTGATTTTTAAGTCTGGGGAGGTCTAGAAATTTTTTTATTTTAGCTTTCACCTCTAAATCCTACCTGTTTGAGTGAACAACTCTGGTGCAAGAGCACGTTGTTTTACTTGCAAACAGTGAAGGCTGTAAGTTAAGACCTTAGCTCTGAAAGAGAGAGCAGTGCCTTCCTGGAGCTTTAGTGAGTCATGGTTTCTATGAGGCTCTTTTATCATGTTTTCCAAGGGGCCAAATAAAAGCCAAATTGTGATGATCACTTGTGTAAGTAGAAATCCGGAGTAATGCTATTTAAATAATATGTAATTAGGCTAGAGTGAATGAGAATGGAACTTCCTCCAAATTGATTATATATTTCAGGTCAGTTGACATAATGGAGCAGCCTTTTCTGTCTCAGCTTAATGCAATGGTTCTGAAGAGTTCATCACCTGCTCTTGGCTCTCTTTCCTATTTCCAGCTGATAAATCATCTTTAATGTGTTTCCTAATATTACTTTTCCATGTGGTTATAGTTCTATGTGACAGCAAGAGGGGGTAGGGAGGGGAGAGCAGGCAATAATTTCACTGACACAGAAATTACTCTAAAAATGCATTAATGTGTCCTAAGTATAATTGACATACTTTGAAATATATATTGCCTATAGGCACAACTAAATTTTGCTAACAAAAACCAGAAGTAGGCAGAACTTCCGTGGTGTCATTCCTGGGTACATATCAAAGAGTAGTGATGGTTTCCATTGATATATTTGTAAAGTACAGTATTATCAAATTTCACATGTAGAAATCACCTCCTATTCAGCCATGCTTTGTCAATTAACCTTTTCTTATGTGATTGTTTACTTTTTGAGAGGAAACATTTCGTAAAACCCATAGCAATTTTAGATACATGATTTACCATGTCAATACTTGTCACTTCTCACGTGGTCATCAATTTCTCCTTGCTAATTTTCTGTTAACCCCATATGTCACAGCAAAAGCAAAGAATTTTCTATAAACTGTGGGAAGTCAGAATTTAAATTGGCTTATCTTCTCTAAATTTTGTCCTAATTATAAATAATCATGACCAAAAAAGGAGATCTCTATATCCTTGATAAGTACACTGGTTGCAGGGAAACTGGTCACTGACATGATGGCTTAAGTGTCAGAAACTGCACGCGAGAATCCCATTCACTACACGTGTTTGACCAATTCACCCACGCACTGTTAACCATTCCATGAAGCTTTTTTTTTTTTTTTAATGTACTTTGGGCTTCCAAATGGTATAGTTGTTTTTAAAATAACTGATATAGCTCTGTAGGCCTAGGGATGCAAAAGAACCCCAAACCCAAGTTATTTTGTGTAAGTGCTACAGTGTGGTAAGGAAAGCTTTCATGCAGATTACAATAGAGGAGGGAACTTTAATGTGTAGGTTCTTTGTATTGGATCCTGAAGGAGATATAGAGCATTGCATAGCTGAGACGGCCCAAACCAGACCTAAAGTTATGTTGGCTATACCTTCAGTATAAGCAAGAGTCAGGAGTTTGTTTCTGCAAACTGATGTTTACAATTTTATAAAAGAACTGGAAACCTTTAGGAAGTGCATGGGTAATTACTAAACACAGAGGTCTGTATTTAGACAAGGTTAAATATAGGTGTAAGCTCAAAAATATGTCTTTGCACCAGCCCAAATTTTCTCTGTATTAAACATTTCTGACTACATCTGTCATAATATTTGAGTAAAAATGTATTTTCAGTATGCCTCTAAGTTAAAGGGTAAGAAGGTTAAGTTGCTGTCATGCCAGCTGTGTGCTGCCCCTTCCATTTTTATGAGAATATTTCACCTGTGTTCTCATCTGTGAACATCTATGTTAGGAAGTAAAGTATAACTTGGGTATAAGATCTAGTGGAAATTATTTATCTCCTCCTGATCTGTGAGCACAGTAACTACAAATACTTAGCCTGAAACTCCTGTGGCATTTGATAAGATTTTGATTGTGAGTCAAAGTACTCCATTTTTTTCTGTGAAAATGTTGTTCCATTACTAGCCAGTAGAACATTTGAAATGGAGTGGATATAAAGTGTACTTCACTCTAAAAAAATCTGAAAAGAAAGCTTAGAAAAAGGAATCATGATTTTGCTGCAGTTTCCTGTCTGATGTTGTCCAAGAAACAGCAAACTGGTTGCCAGAACTGCAAGCTCCCGAGTAAAGCTTGTAAGTGTACAAAAATACTGGCTTTAGACTTTAATTTGGGATCTGAAGTGTTGAGATAATTAACATTTTGCAGAAGAACCTAAATAATTTTGCTGACCTCTGTTTAACTCAAAATTTTGTGGAATAATGCTCCCAAGAGCTCTGCGACACTAAATCTTCTTCATCACAAATGGTCTTGTTGCTGTTAACTAGGCCTGTTTAAATCCCTCACACCACGAGGGCTTTTTCCAGTAATGTTACACCTGTGCTGGGCTTAACATAATGTAGGATACAGGTGCCAATGTTGTGCTCTCACAGACTGGCATATTGGCCATTTTGTGATCCCATCATGTATGGTCAACTCACTCTCCTCAATTGTTGCCTCCTTTGGCTGTTACTTTATCTCCCTGCTGCCTTCTCTTCTCAGTCTCTTTCCTGCTGCAGCAGCTCTTCCTCTCACACAGCCATTTGGACTCAGACCTCAGTGTGCGAGACAGACCTCACATTTCTCTTCCAGGTCCATTCAACATAATGAAGACAGAACTTAGAAGATCATTACTGACTCTTGCACATCTTTTCCTAATATTTGTCTTGCATATCCAGTCCTCCCTTACAGATGCCTTTCCTTCTCCATCACTTCACCTTGATTCAGCTGCAAAGGCATGCAGCAAAGCAGCTGGTTGGCTTTTTTTCTCCTCTGCCATTAGCAACCCCTGGATCACTTCTCCTAATCCCCACAAAGGTTACATCCTTTACCCTTTTCCCACAAAGCACTAGTCCTTCCTGACTTCTCACTTTCTACATTCCCCTCTATGACAAGCACCTCACCTTTTTAATAGCTTTAAGAAAAAATAGTCTTTCTGGCTTGAGGAAAAAAATTAATCGATCCATAATTGCAGAAAAGAAATTGCAGACAGCATTGTTTGAAATTTTCTGCCAGAAAATTGCAAATTTATTTTTCCACTCCTGGCGTATTTCCTTAACTCAATGCCACATTTCTTACCAATCCCTCATCTCTTTTGAAGATGCTTCATCTTCAGCATGGCCAAAACTGAACCCTTCTGGTACCTTCTGTATTCTAATTCTACTTTATCTCCTGTTCTTTGGTACAGTCACCAACACTACTATCATTCTTGTAACCTTAGACCTCCTAACCTGCCATTTTGTGCTTCCAAGAAAGTGGCCAAATCCACTTCCTCGTGGTAGCAAAACAAGGAAATCTCTCATCTAAACCTCTGTAGTCTCTTGCTCCTCTTTCTGGTCTTTCTTGCTCTAAAATTCGCACTGTGCCTCTTTGATACACACAGAAAAACAACCCTAGTCATGCCTGTTGCTCTATGTACTCAGTCTTGCTTGTTCCTCCTCTCTTAATGCCTTCCCACTGCTCTAACCTTAGCTCTACCAAGCAACAGCCTTGCATCCTAGCTGTCATGAGCCTACACACCGTTCCTGATTATTAGTTTGTATGGACATGACCATTTCTTTTTAACACAAATAACACCCAATGGGCTCGTTTGTAAGACTCTCATTCTTCAGCCATTACTGCAAAAGCTACATCTGCTGCAGCAATGACTGGTAAAAATACCCTGGGGTCATAGTAAGCACATAAGCTTTTAATACTCTTGGAAGAATGGAGAGGGGCAGGAAGGTATGCAGACACCTACAATGACAGGCACACATATTTTTGGGTTTATAATTTTGGTCTTCCATCTTCTGTGTATTGCCTGAATTGCTTGACTATAAACTCTTTGGGATAGGGATGCTCTGCTTTGAGCAGCATCACTTCTGTGAGCTTCTAACCCCAGGAAGCCTCTGTGTGCCACTGCAGCAACTTCACTGGCTCATACCCTCACTCACAATGGTGTACATTCTGGGAATCATCTAGATTTGCATCCATATTTCTCACCCTCTTTCCAATGCTTAGTGACATATTTTTTCTCAAGTAAGCACAAGATGATTAAATGCACCAACCTGTAAAACACTTTGATTTATGTGTATGTCACATATGTTTTGTGGAAGTCTCATAATGTTTGTCTTAATTTAGTGATTTATTGTTCCTCAGGAAAACAGGAGGTCCAGGGCAGACACAGGCTCTTGCAGCTATAAAGAATGATTGCTTTCCAGTTCAGCTAATGATATAATCCACTGTGGCTGCAAGTCTTGCTTTCCTCTTTAGATGATGTCAACATTTCCATGAACTACATGTGTTGTACGCGTAAGTGGTACTTAGAAATCTGTGTTCTGTAATCTCGTCCTTATGCCTGACACTTTACATGTGTTTATCTACAAAGAGTGGTGACATTAGCTTGCTAATTTTGCCAGTGTAGTGTACCAATGAGGGTGTGAGAGACTCAGAAGGATATTTAAACTGGCAAAGAGAGAATTATTGGCATTAGCTATGAGTACTTTGTAAGGCTCTGTTTTGGAATGTCATTTGTTAGAAAATCTTAGCTGCTGAAAGTCATCCATCATTCCCAGATGGACCTGCAATCCTTACAGAAAACTCTTCCCAAATCCCATTCATTGCCAGTGGCCAAAAGTACTCACTGCGTGGTTTTGGCTGAGATAGAGTTAATTTACTTTGTAATAGGGGGATGTGCTTTAGATTTGTGTTGGAAACAGTGTTGATAATACAGGGATGTTTTCTCTATTGCTGAGCAGCCCTTACACAGCATCAAGGCCTTTCCTGATTGCTCATACTACCCTATCAACAAGGGTGCTGGGAGTGCACAAGGAGCTGGGAAAGGATACAGCTGAGAGAGCTGACCACAGCTGACCAAAGGGATATCCCACATCATGTGATGTCATGCTTAGCATAAAAAACAAGGAGAAGAAGGAGACAGATGCTTGGATGAGGGCATTTGTCTTCCCAAGTCACTACAATGCATGGTGTAGCTCTGCTCTCTCAGAGATGGCTGAACATTGGCCACCTGACAAGGGGAAGTGGTGAGTGAATTTCTTGTTTTGCTTTGCTTGCACATGCAACTTTTGCTTTGCTTATTAAACTACCTTTATCTGAGCCCACAAGTTTTCTCACTTTTACGCTTCTGATTCTCCCACTGATCCTACTGGAGAGGGTGAGTGAGTGGTGTATGGTGCTTGGCTGCTGGCTGGGGCGAGACCACAACACTTGCCTATTAGATAGACAGATGTAATTCCCTGAGAAGAAGTGGAATGTACAAACAGTGTGATAAGATACAGTTTTCTTGGCTGCTGAATGGACTTCAGTGTTGAAAAAAATGTTCATTTACCAGACCTCCACTTATGTAGTCCTGTGTCTCCATGAAACTGAGATTATCTTTATTAACTAGACTGTATGCATGATATTCACATGGTGAAGATTCTCAGCAAGATCTCGTACTGCACATATAAGTGTTTTTCTAAAAAGAATCAGGCTCTTACCTCTCAAAATTACATTCATATGGCATTGTTCACTATGTATGGCTGACTACTATAGAAAACAGCAACCACAGGGTACAATGCACCAATTCTATACCACCTTGACTTTGAAAATATAATCAGTACTTATAAAAATTGTAAATACTACGGAATCATGCTAGTAGGATTATTCTGAAATGGAAGTGCTAATATATCAAGCAAAATAGCTTTACTGGTCCTAACTGGCTCGTACTATCACCAGTATTGGAGATTATACACTTCCAGAAAAAAAAAATGTGCTAGAGCACAAATTTATATATGTATCTTTTTATCTTACCTTACTTGCTTTTTATCTTAACTTATCTTACTTTATATCTAACTTTGCTCTTTTGAGTGCCACTGTTAGAGTAATAAGTGCAAGCTCTTGCGTCCAGTGGTCAAGTCTCATCTACCCAATGAAATAGTAGCCCAATAAAATACACATAACTAATCATTTCAACAGTATACTATTCCTCTGTACATTAGGCAACAAAATACAATTACCATTGATGCATTATGCATTTATAGTATTACCTGTAATTGCCTATTGTAAACAAGTTGTTAGACTAATGAATTACCATTATAGAGTAATAATTCAGTCAATCATTCAATCAGAATCATCACAGGATTGGGGTTTTTTCCATATGAAAGACAATGTCTGAACTAAGGGAGTTTTTTCCTCACATTATGCTATAGAACCTATTTTTTTATGTCACTGTTTTGAATGTTAAATTGCCTATCATGAAAAACTGCAACAAGAACAACGTATTGATTTGGACACTTTTGGGAGGAGAAAGTGCTACACTGATGTATTTGATTTCAGCTGAGTTGAAGATGGCATGAACACCATTACCCAGTCACCAGTGACAGATCATTTCTACTGTGTCATTTTTCATGGTTTTCAGCGGGTATGTTGCAGACTGCTGCAGCCTGCTCCTGCCAGCCTGAAAGTCTGTGAACCCTCCGTGTACTGAAGGTGTTGTGTCAGCACCATGTCAGAGGATCTGAAGCCAGAACCTCACCTTAGGGGTCCTATCAAATGCAATTGCTCACAGCCAAAGCTTCCTCGACTCTGCAGGGATTCATTTCATCTTCATCAAGATGACACTGTGTCGACTTTGGGACTGTCACAGCATGTAGGAACATGGCAGCCCCCCAAGGAAAATGAAGGAAAGATAACCTAAGTCCCCTACCTAGCTGGAGGAGGGCACCTTTGCAAATGAAAGCAAGGAAACAGGGACCTCACTTCTCTTTCACAGACCAGTACACATCAGGTCAGCAAGATGGTTGTAGACGGCCTCTCACTGCCTGCTGAAGCAATGCTCTGCTTAAGCCTGACACCTTAACACTACAGCAGTGAATCTTGATATCTCTTTATTGCCAGTGAATGAAAGAGATGAATCTAGTCATTGTCCTTCCTATAAATACCTTCTGAAGTGCAATTTAGTTATAATTTAGTTGTAATTTTTTTGTTGTACATATAATTTTTAGTTGTAATTTGGCTGGGTAGACAGACTCACTTAGCAGTGGAAGTGGTGATAGAAGACTGTAAGAACTGATTCCTTAGCAAGGTGTATAAGGTGAAATGATTGTGCAGGGAAATGCAGACAGCTTCAGAGCTGTGTGAGTCAAGAGTATTGAGTAAGAATGAGAGTTCTCCATCCATGTACTTAAGTCCATGATCCTTGGTTACTGATGGACAATGATCTAGCATTAGCTGTGGATCGAGGTCAGAACTGCATAGCTGAGGCATGTTTAGATGAGATGGAAGCATTCGCTTTGGTGTAATTAATACAGCATCAGAGTGCAGGGGGCATGAAAGGCTTCTGTTGGCATTCATGGGTGGATTAAGTCTTTGACTTTCTTCTCATTTAAAATGGAGCTGGTTAGCACCTTAAAAACCAGTCTGCTAGAAGGTGTTCTTTATATGCATAAGTCCTGAAACAGAGCTCTAGTGAGACAGACCTGCCAGACAGAATCTGTTTTGATGGTTCACGTTCAGTATTTAATAGAACTCTGAGTTGTCCAAAACACCTTGAGGTAAAATAAATTGTTGCCAGCAGCCTACTCTTTCCCTGGTTTAGTACATCTTAATAGCGATATTTTGCCCTCAACCGCAAGGGGATTCCTAAACACCATTTCCAAGGTTTTGTTTCCAAATTATTTATGCAATAAGTGCTTATATTATTTGCAACAATGGAGAGCACTGGAAATAGAATTACTGTGTGGAAACTAACTAGTTATATCATAAAGGCACAATTTGTTGAACAGGCAAATTAAAGTATCCATGCCCTCTGCAAAATCCTGATGAGTGGATTTATTTGGGTTGGTGGACATCTGGTTAATCCTAGCTGTCTTCACTTGGACACTGATTTGAATTCCTCACATTGTGAGGAAATTTCTTGTTAGCTGTTAGCTAAAACCAATGAGATTTGACTGAGCTCTTTGTACCCATGGAAGGCAGCCAGGATGTTGTTTGGAGAACACATGCAAAGTGCTTTCTGGGCAGTTCTCAGCTGTTGTCTGTTCCTGATGCTCTGGGCACAGGCAAAACGTCTATGTCACAATTGATAGGGAAGTTTCATGCCTAAGGCAAATGAGTATTTTCACTTTAATACAGGCTCTTCAAAGCAGCTTTAAAAGAGAGGTATTTGTGTCTATACTAGTAATGTCACCAATACTACAAACATATGTTAGTCTACATTGGGAATGAAATGTCAGAGAAAAAGTGTTGAAAGTGAGCAAAACATCTCAGTCACTTTGATTCCTCAGTATGAACTTTATCTTTCAGGGTGGTGACTCAAATGTAATTTACACCAACAAATTTCCTTTCTTGAGATATTTTACAAGTGTTTGGTAGCAGGGTTCTGTTTGTTCAAAATCTATGTAAGCCCATTAGAAGAAGAAAAATGAAGTGAAAAGCTTTCAATGTGCTGATTTGGCTTTACCATATGATTTTACTTCAAGTATTCAAAGAATGTGGCTGAAGATCTCTTCACAGTCTAAAACATAGGGATTACAGATGATTTGTTAGTCATGCTAACAAATCAGTTGTAACAACCATAAATTGAGGGAAGCTTTTGGAAGGAGTGACCACCATTATATTATCCCACTTGACTGAATGCATTTGTTTGTTTATTACTCGCATTTGCAAGAGGCAGAGACCCCACAAGGTTAAAAATGTGAAATAATTTTCTGTCATTCAATAAAAGATCCATAGCAATATTTGCAATAAAATGTTACTAACAGTTGGGTTTGGAGTTCTGAAACTTACTTTATGGAACTACAGTCAGATCTCCTATACCACGGTAACACGTCTTCCCCACTGTGCTCAAAGCCCACCTTCTGCATTGACTGGCAGCTCATTAATATGCAAATTTCCCCCACACCCTTACATGCCCCCTGGTGCTCAGGCACTGCCCTGCTGTGTGTCAGTGTTTGCGTCGGTGTTTCCCAGCACCCACGACCACCCCAAGCTGGGAAAAATCCCTTTTCCACTTGGCCAGGAACACTGGTGCCTGTGCTGCTCCCCTGGTGTCTCTCCAGGTGGGTAGATGTGGTCTCTCCATACTCGGGGTAGACAAATACCTCTCAGAGAGTCATTTGAGAAAGTCTCGGATAGCACATCTCACCTGAGAGTGTGTAAATCTTTCATAACTGCACAAAGCCTCCTCTCTTGGAGTAGGGCAGGTGCCCGGCTGTGCCGGGAACAGAGTCGCTGCGGTGCCCGCCCTGCCTGCCCCGCCCGGGAGCCAGGGGGCCACGGCCGTGCCCGCTCTACCGGGAATAGAGGTGCCATGGTGGCTGTGTGGGTTGATTTGCATATTCATGACTGCCTAATTGAATATTCATGTGTGCCAGGTCGCACAGGCATAGTTGCAAAACGAGGCCTCCTTCATTGCCCAAAAATCATGACGCTAAGATGTGAAGCCACAATTTGGGGGGGGTGCAAAGTGGAAGAGGGCCAACTGGAGTTCCAAAACAGTACTACGAGAGATCTCTGCAAACTATGGAGTTGAGAATGACAGCCTGATGGAATCAATCCTATTTATTATCTTAACTATCAAAAAACCTTGCAAAATCTCTACTTGCTACGTATTACCTTGGTTGATGTTAGGGAAATACTATTATCTACAGCATGTTCCAGGAAGACAGCGCATGGTAAATATACTCTGCATATATTTGATAACCAGCAGTCCTAGGGACACAATTTTCACAGAAATCCTAAAATTCAAACCAGGATTTTGGATGTTTTTTGTTCCAATTCACTTATGACCCTTAAATAAGTGAATAAGGATTTGAAAACACCCAACACTCTTTAGAAGGTGCTCAGCTGTTAGCTGAATTGGTTTAGTGAAGTAGGAAAAAGACGTTTTCTGTATTTTATGGTTCTTTGGGAATATCACTTTCCCCATAAACCTCATTGCCATTTACCAAAACTGGGCATAGAGGCAGGTAATTCGGTAGTTTAAATTAAGAATTATTTGACCTATTCTTCCCTTTGAAGAATGCATTTTTATCTGGTGTTGAAGAAAAATATATAGCCAATTCAGATAAATGTGGAGTCTAAGTTACTTCTGAGCATCCTCTGCCAAGTTCTGGTTGTCAGAAGTGCTCAGCACACATGAAGATCACATCTCATATTTATAGAAAAAAGATGGTACTTAAAAAATATCACACATGTATATGGAATGTAACAAGTTGTTGATTTGCAGTGTAGTTCATTTGCACATAAATACATAAAAACAAAAATAACAAAAAAATCCTGACAAATATTTAAAATTTTTGTAGAGTAAAATAAATAATTTATGCACAGCAGAGCGTGTTACAATTATATCTCCCTTGCTGGGCTTATAAATACAAATATACACACACATGTATGTATATCTGAAGAAAATTCCTTGTAAATGTCCATTGTATTATCTTGGAATTATTGGCCAGGTAGAAGGTTACAGTAGAACAGAAAATCATCTGCTTGTCTGAATTGCTGTTGCTGTGGAACAAATTGGAAAAAATATTATTTTGTGTCAACCAGTTGCACCCCACTGCACACATGGATGTCTCTTAAAGCCATCAAGATAATATCTGAGCATGTAATCATAGCTGGAGCAGTAAGCAATCCTCTTTTTCTGCAACAACCAAACAGAACATTGAGCCCACAAGAACATGACCAGCATTGTCACTCTCAGCCAAAGTTAGAAAGAAGATTTCTGCCTTATGGCTTTTGAGATATCTTTTTTATTTTCTTTTCCCAAATGTGCAGGCAGGAAATTCTGGAGACAACCTTAGCATACTAAATAGCTTGCATAGCTAAGATTAAAAGTGCAAGCTTTCCAAGTCCCTACAAATTTCAAAACAGAAACAAAGTATGTTTAGCATTATGTTCATGGGTGAATCCTCTACAACAGAATGTATTTACTGTACTTGCAACAGGTTTTCTATAGCACCTGGCTGCCAGTAACTAAGATGAACTAGTCTAATAGTTCCTAGTCTATTAGTACACTGTAGTTTTATTTCAGAATAAACTGTCTGGAAGCACAGAGAAAGAACGTTTACAGCCCAGATTCTGGACCTTGTCTGTTCTGAACATTTATGAAGCTGGATGAATTATTTGAGTCTTGCTAAACTGATTCAGGGCAAGATTTTTAAAACCTCATTCCTGTGAACATTTCTGGCTAGCCAAAAGGAGAGGGGAAAGTAACTGTGCTGGTTCTGGAACAAGTCAGGGATCAGGGAGTAGTTGGACTATTTTGGTGTACACGTTTTCTAGGAATAAAATTACCCACTAACAAAGCAACTGTACGCAGTGATCCACTACAGCCTAACACTGGTGTTGGACTTATTTTGCTATTAACATAGACAGAAAAAATTGTAATGTAAAACTAGATTCACATCACCCTTATGGCATCATACATACCAAAATTAGTCTTTGGTGAACTTTCTGACACATCCAAGCAACTATAATTTGTAGCCTCTGCCCAAGAATTAGCACCTCACCCTCTTCTGAGACAAGTAGGCCACAGCAGTGGGGACACAATGAATCCAGACATGGCTATAGTAGACAGAACTCCAAAGTCAAGCTTCCTTCAGGGAACAATTCCACAAGAATTTTCCTACTCCTTTTGTGTTGGTAAATTTCTTGGATTTGTTCAGTGTATCTGAGTTATTAGTAACTGTTGTCTTGACTTTAATGGCTACATGTAATTTTAATTCTACAGAAGGGAAAAAATAATGAGGTTTGATATATTCTGGGATCTCTTCCCACAGATATCGAAAAACAGAACATCATAGATAAAAGAAAGGAAGCCACAGGATTATGCAAGATCCATAGTGGTGCCCATCATCAGCTTTCCCAGCAACTTATTACTGAGATGCTAGATATTTTAACATGAGCACTAGAAGGGACTCCCCAAAATTTAGATAGGACAATACCTTAGAAAGCTAGCAAATTATGCACAGTTGTTTAAAAGGATGGTATCTGCATTGTCTTTGTGAAAAATACTTTTGATTTGAACAATTTTTTTCCTCTGTGACACAATTATTAATTTACTAATATCTCATCATGGGTTTTTTTCCGCCACAGCTGCAGGGAACTGGACCAGGCTGATTGAGCAAGATTGTGTAACCTTGTACGAGCAGTGAAACTGAAGGTCATACAAAGTAGTGCTACCAAAAGCAGCTCACTGAGCAATAGAGAGTCAGTAGTAATTTAATTAGCTGCTTATAGCAGTCATAGCATGAAAAGCCAGCTGTGTAACTACAGCTTTTACAATTTCCAGCAGAAATGTAACACCAAGACACCCCCAAATATTTTCTTCATGACTGTGAAGTCTAAGGGCATCTATTTGCCTTTAGTAAATGAATAGTAAACTCCATGGAGGATTTTGATAATGACTACATACATTTGTTATATTACATATGCTTATGATGTTGGATTTAAAGTAAAATAAATATATAGACGTGGAATGTAATGTAGACTGTTGTGGAAATAGAAATCACAAAATACTTTGGGCTTTCAACACATGTTTTTGCAAGATTTTTGAACACAGGTATGTTCCCTGTAGCATGGAAGTGGGGAAGCATTTGATCGTCATTGTAAGAGCTAAACGTGGCAGTAATAATATTCCTCATAGCAGAAGTAGAAATGGAGGCACAGAGGGGACGTGTGCCTCACAACAATTCCTGGGCAGCACAAGGTTCCTTCCTGTCCTTTCATTTTAATAGTATGCCCTCAAGAGCCAAAGAGGATTGTGGTGAGGTATGCTGCTTTTGTGAGACATATGACAATAACAAACATCTTCTAGAAGAAAAGGAGTTTTGGTGGTTTTTTCCTCAAAAACTAGCAGGTTGGTTTCTGCAGTTTAGTGTGAGCTTTGACCAAGGTCCAGACAGGCTTTGTGCTAAATATATAGCTTGTATGGTTTGTTCTTCTCCTTTGGAGATTTCTCAGTGGTAAAATTAATAATGCCCCTCACAGTCCTGCAGACACCATTGCATACTGAGAGCTGGAACTGTCACTGCTGACCATGAGAGATTCATGAGTGCACAGCTCGTTTTTGGAACTAATTAATTATGTCATGAAAAGGAGATTTATTCTTCCCCCCGCTTCCATCCCCCACCTTTCCCAATCCTTGCTAATCTTGCTTTCTGGATAACGGAGGGAAAATGAGGAAGGTGTTTAGCAGTCTCAGTTGTCTCTGTGATTCAAATCACAGAATGAAGCCAGACAGCAAAAAAAGTGCAGATCAGGCAAAGACTGCTTGCTCTGATTGTGTTTTCTCTGCAAGAATCAGTTTCAGATATTAGGTGGATTTTTTTTCCTGTTGCAATTAACTAAGAAAAATATTTCAAAGCTGTATAATTAAAGGCCAGCATTTTATTAGGTTTTAAAATAGCCTTTATGAAATCTACTCCTGCCACTGGTAATTACAATGTACATCTTAATACACCTCTGCTAGGCCTGAGCTGGAGATAACGGTCCTGTGTGTATTGCATTTGGCTTGTGCATAGAAGGTAAAATCCTTTATCTTATCTCAATCTCCAAACAACCAGCCTCTCTTCCAATTCAGCCCTAATCTTCTTAGTAAATAATACTGATATTTTTCACCATAACAAAAATGGAGCTGCCAGATTCAGACTGATAACACCTCTCATTTACACACCATTCTCTGTCAAAATCTGCCTGATTTTTCTTAATCTCTTTAACTCATCAAAAATACTTTTTTACATTCAGCCATGGTAAGTTCCTTGCTACCAAATAATATTATTATAAATAAATCCCTTTACTACAGCTGTCTCTTTGGATAGATATTGGAAGTCCTCTCCTTTTTGGCTTGTTTCATTGAATCATCATAAATTATTCTTGTCAAACTTAATTTTGCTATACAATTTGGTATTCTAACAAAATTACCTAAAAAAATTGTTTAAGTGAGAGCACGCCTAAAAAGCATCTTTTTAGGATTTTTTTTTCCCACGGGATGTCATCTCAGTTCATTTCTCTTGAGAATGCTGTCTTTGCACTCCCATCCTTTCCTTTGCAATGGCTTATCATTTGAACAAGAGAAATGATGATAACCTAAATCGGTGGATTTTTTGCAGCCTATTAATTATCTCTGTATGATTTCTTAAATTTCAAAAAAATACTGCCGAGAGAATGGCAGGAAAAAAGATGGGTATCAGGACTTCTGCTTACAATGATTAAATAGGAGTAGTACAGTATATTTAAATGTGACTAGTTTATTTCAGCAGCAACCTAATCTCTAAGTGACACAGACACTTGGGATACCTATCTTAATATGGCAAAATGGCCATGTAAGTAAACACTGGACTGAGTTATTTTACACCAAACCTTCTTTCATCCACTGCTGTGCAACAGAAAAGGATACACCATACCCTGAAATTTTGAACCCATGGCAGAGAAAGCAATGTGAAAATCTATAGGATAATATTGCCCAGAACATCCAGGGGTTACAGCTGGAATGAATAAGTATTTGTCTTCTGTAGAGCCTATGGACATGAAATAATAGTTCTTTCCTTGGGTAGAATTTGATGGGATATCTTCAAAAGCATGACTAAAGCAGTTTTGTTTACTATGGAGGGGTTTTCGGGGTCATTTTTACATCACTTTTTCTTACTTATTAAAGTTTGCAGAACAGTTTTTCAGAAGAAAGGCTGCACATGTTCATTATGAAGTACTAATAAGATCCTATTTCAAGACTTGAAACCTTGCTGACATGCTTCCAAAGTGCTAATTGGGCTGTTTTAATAGCAAATCACCTACAGCATCACTGTCCATGTCAGGATTATAGAAAAGATGAACCAGATCGTTTGGATAATCTGCCATCTTTGTATCACTCTGAAAGAGGACAGAGCTTCTAATACCAGTGAGTATAAAACTGGTATCTTGTATTGCTGGTGCAGAATGAGGCATGGGGTTAGCAAGAGATGTGGGTCATTGACCTTGACCAATAGATGACCACTGGCAGGGCTCCAAAACACGTCCCTGACTGTTGTGTGCCACTAATGTTGTTGTTGCTTTTGTTATTCATTCGATCACAAAGGCATGCTAGAGTGCCAGAGTTCTTTATTAGGAGGCACTATATGAAACCAGGACAAATAGAAGATCCTGGCCTGATGGGCTAACATTTAAATCTATATATTTTTACATATATATTTATATGCAATAGGATAAGTTCCCTGAAAGATGGAAGTACCTCCCTGTGTTCTGACCAATTGTTGCCACTGTCTACTGATGATATCCATCACACAGGAGACATAAAACATCAAAGTCTTACTATTGACTTGAAATAGAAAACTTATGTCCTGAATGTAAGTTAAGGTACATGGGTTTTTCTAATGACAGTCTCAGTATTTATGGGTCTTCCTCGCTGAATACTTCTTGGTTTAGTCTTTACTA
Source organism: Pitta sordida (assembly GCA_013390025.1). Classification (NCBI taxonomy): domain Eukaryota; kingdom Metazoa; phylum Chordata; class Aves; order Passeriformes; family Pittidae; genus Pitta; species Pitta sordida. The sequence continues at coordinate 70,032 of WEKX01019365.1, forward strand.
TTATTTTGGATAGCCTTCCTCTGCACCTGATTCTATTTTGATTTATCTTGCCGCAGACTGTGTAACAAGACTCTTTTAACACTTATGGTGTTAAAACCAGAGATTTTTATCATGAAGCTAGTCCTCCTCTATACACCTAAAATACACCTCCTGATTCATTCCTTGTGCACTTTTTTTTTTTACTGGAGTATCTCACTGCTTGCACTCAGCTGTACTGTAACAGACAGCTAGCCTGAGGTCCCCCTGTAGCTCAATCTTTTCTAACCGATTCTTAATTTTGGTTATTAGTTTCCAAATGCATTATCTTCATTTGGTGAGAAGTGCCTAGCTTCATTATCTTCAAAATACTGCTTCTCATCGCTTTCCTTTTACACCTGTCCTTACTGTCACCCAACCTTTTCCTGCATGACGTCCTTTTCTCTTGTGTATTGATAGTACCAACCTATCCAGTATTGCCACATTCCAAATATTTGTGTCATGATCTTAATTGAAATAAAAAGGAGATCAGATCCTTCATTCATAAAGAATTCCACTGCTAGGTGGTAACCCTCGTATTACTTTTCCTTTCAACACTACCTTTTGCTCTCATTCCTTGAGAAAGCCTTTACCTATCTTTCAATCCCTCTACTAATCCCTATCTTCTCCAGTTTAACAAATAATTACCCATGTGGCATAATACCACATACATTACCAAAGTCTAGATAGATCACATTGACTCCTTTTCCTTTGTCTAGAAAATCATCTATCTTATCAAAGGAAGCTATTAAATTGGTCTACCTAGTTCGTTCTTTTATTACACATCCTAGTGCTCTGTATTCAATACTTCCTGACTTTATCTGTTCCTTCAAAACCTCTTCTAAACTGCTGCATAATTCACAGGCTAGGTTAACGAACCAATGTTTTCCAAAACATTATTTTTTTTCTTTCATTTAATATATCCTCTGTTTGCAATAATGTGGCACAATCTTTGCATTTATTCATCTAGGGTTGGTTCACCCTTTTGGCGTGAAAGACAAATTTTTCAAGTTTTTGACTGCAAGAAATTCAAGGTCTAATTCTATTTCAGGTCTCTCTGTTCATCATTCCATGTGACCTAAAAACACAATTGTATTTGTCCTCTCTCTTATTACTAGGGAACATTTGTTCTTTAGTAATAAGTAAAATACTAGTTGCAATGTTTTCCAAATCCCTGTCATTTAATTCAAACTGCTTAACTTATTACCCATTTTTATCTTTCATAAACAGATTTTCATTTGGTACGTAACACTTTTGATCATGGCTGTTAGTGTCTTGCATTAAATGTAGAGGTATTTTTTGATTCATCCATCATGAATGCTATCAGGTGGATCCAAATAACTTCTGATGAGAAATACAAGAGCAGTGAGTCTGACTATGAAGTAAAGTGAGCCTAGGATTGATAGGGGATATTTTGCTAAGAAAACTGAAGAAAAGTTAAAGTTGGGAAGAGCAATTTTAAGTTGTTACTTACTTCATGAAGTTGTTTTAAGTCTTAATCCAAAGCAAGACAGGAATGTAATTTGCTGAACATCTACTTGCGTGGACGTTGATTTTTAGAACAGGCAAAAAGAAAGATACTATGAAGGTGATGACAAAAAATCTGGTGGTCTCAAATCACCTTATTTCTTATTCTGACTTGAAAATTCCACATAAAATATCCAGGTTCAAATATCTGGTCAACTATGTGCTCTTATCTCACCCAGCATTCACAGTTTCTTTCCATCTGAATGTTTGCAGAAGGTTGGCCAAGGGGCAGAACGGACGGCACTCCTTGTATAAATATATACTTACAAATATTTCTTATTTTAATTTTTTTTCAGCTACTCTCTTTTCCTAGTCTTACTGTTCTCCTACCTCCCAGTAAGCTGTTAATAAAAAACTATGAATCCAGCTTCCCGCTGATTATAAATACAGTTTCCCTGTATCCAGTCGGGGAAATATACTGCAAAAGTAAAATGATTGCAACACAGTGCGTTCTGTGCTTTTTTAATCTTCTCAGTATTGCCAAAATTAACTGGCCTGCATCTGATATATGTCTTGGTCAGATTTATAGAACACTTTGAGCAATTTTCATGTAACAATAAAATTAAAGCACATTATCAGTACTGTCAGAAATGTAGGTGTTGAAAAGTTCCTTTCCTGACCAATATTTAAGCACCAAATGTTGTTCCAGATTACACTGGCCTTGTATTTTCACAGGGACTCTGCCAGATATTAAAGAAGACTTTTACAAGTGAGCAGGCAGCTTTTGCATACACTTTGCAAACTTTGAAGTTTCTGCTGCTTTCCCACTGAGCAGAACACATTCAAGTTCAAGTAGGATATAGGATTGTTATAAATCTTACAGTCAAATTAGACTCTAGAGTCATGATTGTATAGCATTATTGTCTCAGTCCCCATGAAGTTAAGTGTTCTGATATCAAACATGATGTATTTCAGCTTACCACCTACTGCACAAGCATTCATCTCGTTGTTAAAAGATATCAGGCAAAGTGGCATTCTGTTTATTTTTACATGCGTCGGTTATTTTTAGTGGTAATGCTAGTGTGACACTACTGCCTTTTCCTGAGAGTCACTGGAACATGAAGTTTCCACCTAATGTTCTCAGCTGTGTTAATGATAAGAAACTCTTCAGGCTTTTCTCAAAGAGCAGGATGGCATTTTTTGTTGTGCCTTGCTTTTGAAGAAGGCTCTTTTTGCTGTGAAGTGCTGTTCTCCTCTCTTTTGCTATAAAGAGCTGCTCTCTTCTCTTAGGAGAAGTGGGTTTTCTGAGTGCAAGTTTCAGTGATGGCCCAAAGGCGAGAATGTTGATGAGAAAGCAGAACCACATCACTGTGAGCTTGGCAGGCAGGGAGCACCAGCCCCTCACTTGGAAGGCTGCTGCCATCCAGAGCAGTCTGCAACAGAGGAACATCTGCAAGCCAAGAGGGATGCCATAAATCGGTGAGAAGGGTTTGTAAGGAACCATCTCTTTGAGAAGTCGTGGTTCTGCTGAAACAAAACTCCATGGCAAACATTCAACTTGATTTCACCTGAATTTTATTTTGAAAGAAAAGCAAGGAGATAGTGTCAAAATGATCCATTTTAACATTGTTGGGGTTTCATTTTTCACTTGAAATATTTTTTTTATTTGTATTGTATTTTCTCTAATACAATAGGTTATATATTACAGCACAAATTAAAACACTAACATCAAAACGGGATATTATTAATGACCTTGAGTGTTTTTCAAACAGTTCCTTGTGAGAAATTTTGAAATACCAGTATTTTAGTCCTGGCACCGAATAAAACTCTTGTCACCAAAGCTCTTTCTGCACAGCCACAGGGTAAGTCTGCAGCTGATTTGGAAAGAATGGATTGAATTTGCCAAGTTGTCTCTCTGGCTAGCTCAGAAACACTTGCATTTCTGAAAATGGTTTCTTACATATTCTGGGATTTCTAAGAAGTTTTGATCTATAGCCCTTTAAAGTCACAAAAAAACTTTCTCTCTGGCATGGGTTTGGGCTGTAGACACAAAACGTTTGTACATTCCAGTAGCGTTCCTATCAGTATTTGTTCCTTTCTTTAGTAAGGGAATAGGTGATGTACGAAGGACCCTGGAAGACCTTGTAGGTGGGAAGAGCAGGTGAGACAAGGGCTTTTCTGATCTTGACATCAATTAAAAATAAAATTCAGATTGCCCAGTCTCCCCGAGCTATTAAAACAGTATGCATTTGTGGCTGAAGAGGTCCTTTTCCTTCCCTTTTTTTTTTTTTTTTTTGCAGTGATTTAGGAAAGATGTATTTTGCATTAGAACTTTATTGCACACCTGTATAAATTATGCTGTTGAGAAGCCAATGTTTTTTAAAACAGCATAGCTGTCAATTGCTTGTGTAATGGCACATTTTGTGATACTATCAGATGACATATAACTTGTTAAATTACATTGAAAAATATTGGAAAGAATTGCACTATAATTAAATGACAATAATAATGAGACCAATATTAGCTGCTTCCATCAATTATGTAAGACTGAGCATTTATTACATATTTTTTTAAGCCTTGCCTTTGGTTGAAAAGATATTTCATTCAAAACCCTGTTGGTGATTTTAGCATTTAAAACAATGTGAAGCTTTGAATTCACATTCAGGTGTTTATGCCATGCCCAGAGGGGAACATCTAGGTCCGAGGAGTTTGCTAAAACTCTGTGAGGTTCTTTTAAAGACATTTTATTAATTACTTAGATATTGTGCATTTTTGATCACTCTTGTTTGTTGTTGTTTTATATCTGGGTGATTAACAAGTTGTTAAAAACATTCACGCCTGAACAACTGATAAAATTGCTTTCATTTCCATGTAAATGTTTTGTTGACTATTAAATACTGTTCAGTGCTATTGTCTCTTGGTGAGGGCACGGTCTTTTCAACAGTCTAATTAATGCAGTTTTCAAACAGTAAAACTGTTACTAACACTTGCATTTTCTCATCTTTGAAATATCAGCACTTACTGACTTTAACACTACAGTAAATACCTTCTGTTGTGTTTTCAACAGCCTATCTGGTTCTACTTTCTCCTGCATCAGATCAGCACACCCAGCACAAACTCAGAACTGGACCCGTGTATGCACTGCACATGTGGCCAGGAAGCCATCCTTTGCAAATGTATCTGAGTCCTTTGGAGAAGCCATCGAGTATTTGCACAGAGAATAAATTTTGGATTTTCATTTTCAGCGAAGTCTCTTAAGGAATTTAGGTGATACGAAAAAAGCGGTAGGAAAAGAGTTTTATCCTTTTATGATCAAAGGTTAGGCAACATAATGTGTGAATGACCGGTAAATTTTTTAAACAGAACACTATTTCCAGTGAAGTCTCACAGAGACTTATCTGTAAATTAGTGCATATTTGTAAATTATTTAGAAAAAAAATGTAGCTACCAAGGTAGCAAAGCATGCTGTTTGTTCGCATTCCTCAGAAATGCAGAAACAAACTGCATGTGAGGAGCTTCAGGAGGAGTTCATGATACCAAATATCTGAGCAATAAAATGCTAAAGAAAAGTTGGTATTAAAAATACCCATAAAAAGTCATTGGCATAAAGTTCAAATACTGTCCTGAGTTCATGTATAACATGATAATAATTCAACTCCTCAGCAAATCCATGTGTACAAGCATCTTAAATATTGTGTACAGTTTTGTTCCACTAGCTCACTCCTCCCCAGTCTCAGGGAAGAATAAGACAAAATGAAGGGAAGGGAAGGGAAGGGAAGGGAAGGGAAGGGAGGGAAGGGAAGGGAAGGGAAGGGAAGGGAAGGGAAAAGTGAATTAAGGCTTGTGCTGGAGCAAATAGGAATAGATTAGGATGTCTCAGTCTAGGAGGAAATAACTAAGTGGGATGTGATGGAATGTTTAAAATCCCAAATGGTGTGGGGCATTTTCATAGAGCAACAGCTAAGAGGAATGCATTAAATAATCAAATGAGAATACAAAGAAAGCCAAAGCATATTCCTTTTCCTGTCAGTTCATAAACTGCTCTTACCCTTTGCTATTGTGCATATTCACATGGATTCAAAGACATTTGGACAAATTCATAGTCTAACAGTTCATGAAAGCTATTAAAACAAAAGTGTCGTCTCTGGTGCAGAATTCACTCAGTTGCCAGTGGTTCTAAGATATTAAAACACATCCATAAAGCAAGGCTCTCAGCTTGCACTGTGTGAACTGGTGTACCCATTGACTTCAACTGGTACCAAACAACAACAACTAGTACCCAGTCATCTTCAGGAAGAATACCAAGGGAACATCAGACTGTTCAAATTCCTTTAAACCTATAGCTGAGGTTTGTACACATTCTTGTTAGCCCCTTTTTTCTGTAGCAGATGGGGAAGAGGATAAATAATTTCTGAACCAGGCCTCAGAAAATTAATACAAACAGTATCAGATCCTAAATATCTTCTGTTTTGAACAAGGTGAAATTGTACTAACCACAAAAATATAAATGGACACAGCAGCTGTAGAGCTTCTTTTACATCCTTTTCTTGCACTGTCGCCATTGCACAGTCTACCAAGGCTGGATCCTCTGTCAGAAAGGGCGTCAGGACAGGAGTACTGGCCATATCCTAAGTCAAGTTCTTTGAAATGTAAACTATAAAATTTCAAAATGAGAATAAAAAGAGGAAGAACTAATTCCGAAGGTTTTAAAATACTTCAATAGTCTTATTGACAAAATAGGAAAAACATTGTGAGCAAATTTCTTCTATGATGGTACTACGCTTGAGCTTGTAGCATGATGATAATATAAGAGGAAAGAGTTAACTTACAGACTTACAGAACACATTTTCAAAGGGATAAATGATAAGGTAAAGGTTAGGTGCTCATTTTTTAGAGCCATGGAAGTGGCAATAAAATGGCAGATGAAACTCAATGTTGATCAGTGTAGAGTGACACACATGAGAAGAAACAGTTCCTAACTTTATAAATGCAGTAAGGTAACTAGCACTGGGTGGGCAGCTATTAAAAGAGGGAAAATGCTGTTTGGAATGGTAATGTTTTTCTCAGATAAGAAATGTCGTTAGGTAACACTGTAAATAGAAATAAATTAAACCCTGAATATTCGAATGTTTTGTGCTAGTAAAGACAGGATGTTCACTCACCAGGTTACATGAGGAGAACTGGCCTATTCTGGAACCAGCGTGCTCTCTGCTTATTGTGTTAGACATTACATGTATGCAAAATACACCAGTCTGTGTTGTTTTTGAAGGATGATTCAAGCAGATTGGTGAACTAGTTTAGGTAGAAATAGAAACTGGCTTCTAATCTGGTTCTTTATTTTCTTAAGTGCTCTCTCTCTGAACCCTTTTTTTTTGAAGTTCAGTAAATCCTGAGATTCACATACTTCTGCATTTCCTGTTTTTGACCAATTGAGGAAACAGAAACACTGAAATACTGTAAGATATTATTTTTAAAATATTTCCATTCAGCCAACCAGGAAGTTCTGGAAATCTTGCAAGAAATCTAATCCTGTAGACTATGTAATCCAAAAATGGTTGCACAAGTTTGTCCAGTATTTCAGGTATTTATAGTCCTATCTGATGAGGATCAAACACACAGAGAAATCACTCTATTAGCGTGAAAAAAAAATTTGGCATGTATAATTGCAGTTACCTCTGAAGAGCCTAATTCCCTGATGGGAAATATGCAGTAACCTGAGCTGCAGCTGACTGCCAAACGCCAAAGGACCATGGGAGGAGGTGGGGGCTGAGTTGCCACGCAGAATAGGAAGGCTTGGTGGAGGAAAATGTAACTGCTTTCTGTAGGTGGCAGGAAGAGCAGGATATTAGCAATGGATGGATGAATGGATGGATGGATGGATGGATGGATGGATGGATGGATGGATGGATGGATGGACGGACGGACGGACATGCTGAGCCTCAGTAAGAGGATTGAGAAACAGGCGGGTAGGAACTAGAGAAACCAACAGCAGCAGTCCAAAGGCTGAGATGGTGTGGTGAGCAGAGTGCAACACAGCATATGCATGGGACAGCAAGTCCATACAAGTTTACAAGAAGGCAGAAGACAGAGAGGGATGAGAAAAGTGAGGTATGGAGAAAAGAGGATTAGAGCAAGAGTTTTAACACCAATGACAATGTTGCAATATATTCAAGGAGTGTCACTGTTCAAAGGTGTGCCATAAAGTGGGCGATAATCAGGCAATAAGCCTACAGTGAACGAATATCAAAAGTAAATGTGATTTACTTTGAAATATGATAGATAAAGTTCAGAATGGAGATATTCATCCATCCTATGGAAATAAAAGAATGGACAAAAAAAAACCCAGGACCCAAGTTTATGTGGCAATATACAACTTCCACTTCTGACTTCTCAAGCACCTTCTGCTCCACTTCTTCCTGGAAGTGACTGTTAAGAATTGTCCAAGGAGCACCAAACAGTGCATCACTCAGTGAGTGGTAGAGTACAAGAGCAGCTGGCCTGTGAAACCTGGTATTAATTTAAGGATACCTGGGTATGATTTACACTTTAATTTAGACTTCTTCATATCATGATTCCTGATGGTATGAATGTTTGTCTAAAGCAAGACAAGGAACTGTTCAGATATGTTTACCTTTTTGAAGGTTGATTTAGTTCATGTGATTGATAAACCAAATGTTTTATGTGAAACATCATATGTTTTAAACAACTTTTTATGGAACTGTATATGGAAATCTCTTCTGGAATAACATGAAGGCCACTTTTTTCTATGGCATTAGTAAAACATGAGAGATTAAAAACACAGTAAAACCCAGAACATTTTGCATATTTCACTAGACGAAATTTTAAGCTATTTTATGGTGTTCTAGAACAAAAAATGCGCCTTCCATCAGCTCCACTGTCCCTCAGTCAAATATATAGTGAATAGTAAGGGGGGAAAGGAGGAATTGTTTTCGTTAGCTGTGTTTAAGTACTGGTAAGAGAACTTGAAATTTCTATGGGCTCCCTAAACATGGGTAATAATACAGCTAGCAGCAGGAACCTGCTAAACCCCTTACAAAAAGTCCCTTGCCCCTGCCATTGCTATGGAAAGCACAACCCTGGCTCCTTACACACCCATGCCTAAGAGGCAGAGACCTTCCACTCTTGAATCACGGGCTATCTGAGATCTCTTTAGAGTCACTACATCCACACTGCATTTCATTTCCAGGAAGTCTTTGCAGATATTTTGAGTCCATCAGATTATCACAGAGCTCATCATTTGTGCCTCAGCAGATGATATCTCACCCTGTACTTAGATATCAGTCCTTAATCATCTCTGTGTGCATTTTACCATCAGATCAGCAATACACTCTTATGAATGGCATTGTAAAAGCAAATCACTTCTTAGTTGGAATGTAGCAGATTGTTTTAATCCTGAAAAATTATCTAGCAGTGATAAGATGTTAGACCTAGAGGTTGTCCTTCCCACTACCCATTTCATTGCTCATACTTCTTCCAAACTACCTGAATCTGTGGGACAACCACTGAATATCTTCCATGCAGGCTCAACACATTGAACAACAGCTGCTTCCAGAAGAAGTAAGGCCAAATCAATATCCCTAAACACCATTAAATGCAAATTAAACATCATGCAGTTGTTTTGGACAGTAAAATGAATTAGAATTTGTCTCCAATGTTCATTAAATTTTATGTCAGCGCAAAAGCTTTTCTGTAGGTTATTTAATGAGCTGTGTTCTCTGCGTGGAAATATTTTGACAAAATCTGTATTTATGCTATTAATAAGTACTAGTGTATACAAATGAGAATAGTAATTCTTGTAATAATAAGAATATAGATTTTTAATAAGTATAAGCATGAACACTTTTAATCTATTCATGTTGGGGTTTTAAAACAAATACTTTAAATAAGGAAGTAGTTATTTAAGGCAAAATACTTCAGAAGAAATTATGACAGGGATGAAAAATGTAGGAAGATATTAATAGCATGACAAATGATGATTCACACTTGTGGTTTTATCACCTCATAGTACAGTACTACAAAGTTACTTCAAATTTACAAACTGCTCTCTGAAGTTACAGGTCTACAGAGCCCTATCACAAGGGAGAGATATTTTGAACAGGTAAAACGGAGAGAGAGAGAGATGTAAAAAGGCAAAACAGAACTATTACCAGTAAGTATGAAAGCAATAGCCATCTATCAGCATGAAAAAAGACTATGTATCAAATAGCCGTGTCAAAAATTGTTATTTGCTTTTATGGTCAAAGTAGAAGTGGATAATGACTCTGAACAGCATTCCAGGCACCCACTGCATGGCAGGAAGCAGTCAATAGGATACAGTGTGGGCAATGCAAAGGAATTAGGATGCAGAATTAAGTCACTGGTTAAGCTCTGACAGCAAAGAGTGGAACAACTGGAATTTGATATGGAGGAAGAGGACTTTGGTGAAGAAATTTAAAACAAAGACTCTAAATAGTGAGAAGGATTTGCCCTGTGAGAACTGACTCCTGTGATGCAGAAGTAGTGATTTGAATGTCAGTGGAGCAGAAGAGGAGAAGGGTGGATGCAGTAGATGTCAAAACAGGTGACGGTTCAGAGTTTTTGATCACAGAACCACATAATAGCTAAGGCTGAAAGGAACCTCCAGTGGGGTCCAGCCTCCCTGATCAAGCAGGGTTATCATAGAGCACATGGCACAGAATTGCCTCCAGATGGTTCTTGACTATCTTGACTCCACAGAGATGGAGACACCACAACTTACTCAGGCAATCTGTTCCAGTTTGCAATCACTCACACAGTAAAGTACTTCCTTGTATTCAAGCAGAACTTCCTGTTCATCAGTTTTTGCCCATTGCCTCTTGTCCTATTGCCTCTCACCACCAAGAAGAGCCTAGCTCTGTCCCCTTGGCACCCTCCTTTTAGATACTTATAGACATTGATGAGGTCCCCTCTCTTTTCAAGACTGAACAGGACCAATTTTGTCAGATTTTCTGACAAAATCTCAGATGTGAGATTTTGTCAGAAATAGAGAGATCTTAGATGTGGTCTGGAAATGGATGCGTCAGAATTGTAATGCAGCTTGGAGACAAAGTGACTGGAGACAAAGTCAAAGACTGTCCTCAAATTATAGTTCTCAATGTCAGTGAAAATGGTGGCACAGGTAATGCAGAAAAGGTCAAAAATATTTAAAGTAACGGGAGTGGTTTGTTTTTTGTTGGAGATAGGCTAAGATACAGGACTGTGTGGATGAAAATGAGGGAGGATGACACTTAGCAGAGATAAATTTCTGAGCCATTACCACTAAAGTGAGGTTTAATACACATGTGGCTGAGGTGAAAAGATCATGCTAAGAGGGATATAAGGAAAGAAGTAATCAATTATAGCACTATAATAGAAAATAGAAATGTGACTTTGTGGGGAGCGTATGTCTGAAACTCTCCAAGAGTATGTGAAAGACTGTCCTGGTTTGGACACTAATGGGGTTGTTTTCAAGGAAAAGTGGATGAGAAACCATTAGAGAAATACAAACTTTATTGAAATAAATATATATATTTGTATATTTGGAATGTACGAAAAAGATATGTGTATGGATCAAACTGACACTGGCAAATAACAGGAAAACACCCCAACCACTCCGCAACCACGGACACAAACAGAATATCCCTCAGAGAACTAAGTCCTGGAGCAGCCGACTACAAGCTGCCCTTCCAAACTACAGTCAGGGAGTGGCTTTGGTCCCTTCTCAGGGACAGGGTTTTCTCGGGGAAAGGAAAGGCAGGAAGACACAGAGAATCAGCAACCGAGGCAGGAGAAGCAGGAGTCCCAGGCAAAGGCAGGAACTCTGAACTTCAGCAGTCTTCCAGGAGCAAGCTCTCAGCATGGCCAAAGGAAGGAAAAAGAGGAGGGCTGCAGGTGTGCAACAGTATTTGAAGGCTCTCTACCCATCATTCCCAAAGGCAAAAAGCCCCAGAAATGGTGCTTTTAGGGAATTGAGGTTCTACTCTCTTCAGTGGCTTACTTGTCTCCTTTTCAGGAGACAAGTAAGTTAGTTAGTTCACCTACGACTCCCAGAATTCTTGTGGGCAGGCCCTGGTGGGAAAACTCTTGTTTTTGTGGCAGTGAAGATGTCAGCCTCCATTACTCAGCCTCCTGGTTTTCCATACTTGCCTCTGAAAAGGTACTCCTCTCTCTCTCCCAGGGGATTCTGAGGGCCAAGCTCTGCTAGAACTCAGCCTAGGAGGATCTTAAACCTTGGCATGAGTCCTCCCATTTCCCCTCGCCCCTCTCCCTCCCCACCAGCTGCCTGAATTCAGGAAGGGGGCACAAGGGGGAAAGAAAGAGGGAAAGGAAAAAAAACGGTTAAAACTTTTGCTCTGTGAACATTTAAAAAGAAATCTCTCACACCAAACCCATGACAAAGACATACTAAGAAAAGCTCAGCAAAGAGTTTTTTGAAAACAATTCTTTGAGATTAAAGTTTTGTCCAGAAGTGAGAACATGAATTTATAGTTAGACACTGTATTTAAGAGGTGGTCTGTGGATAGGAAGCATGCAATGGAAAGTCAAGGGAAAACTGGAGGAAGGAAGAAGACAGCAACTATGGCTGAGAAGTGGCAGGAGACGGCATGAGCGAAAGGTATCCTGAGGTGAAAAAGAAAAAAGAGAAAAGTCTCCTGATAGCAAGAGTGTTTTACATAAGAGAGTAATTTTCATTATTGCCTTCATGGCCTGTAAGAATTCCTGATATTTTCTCCAGTAATCAATTTTTTTCCGATAAGAAGTTTCATGTAACAGTTTTTTCCTTCTAAAGGAAAGAAAAAATGCAACCATTGTTAGAAGAAACCTTCTCACTGGAAATGTTAAAAACTAAAGCTGGGAGGTTTCTAAAACCTCACATCTTCTAAAGATGCATTGAACTACAAGGCACAAAATCAGCAATCCACAGATTTTTCATCATTGCTTCATATATTCAGAAAAGGAAACACTATTTCACTCAGGTGCAACTGAGAAGCACCACATTTTTAATGCCATGGCCTGCCACCCAAGGTGTTAGGAGAGAAGAATAGCTTATCCTACTGAAATTCCAGGAAGGACTACAGGCAAAATGTAATGAGATGATCAGTGAATGCAAATGAACCCTCTCACTTAAGAAGGTGATAGAATGACTGCTTTGAGTAGTACAAAAACTTCACATAGGTTTTTAGGCCAATAGATAAGAACACATTTTAAAAGACAAATTACTTGAATAATTATCCTCCTCTTTAAACATTTTCTTAATTATTCTCATGCATATCTTCAGTTTTAAAGCAGAAATTTAAGGGTAAGAATGACATGCTAGAACATGTTAAAACTTTGCAAGTATCCAATTCAGAGCTGCTGATAATTGGACTTAATCTGCAGGACTGGTATCTAGGAAAACTCCCATTTACTTCCCAGCTAAAAAAAATAAAGACTGATGAATCAAGCCTTATGCATTTTGTATTTAAAGTTTACGGTATTGTAAACTTTATTTTAAATCATTGTGATGATGAGATTGTGCATGTATGCATAAATATAGAGACACACAGATAGAATTAAAACGTGGTTTTTTACTATATTATTTACTACACTAAGTATAACATTTTCTGTCTCTGGTTACTAGTAGGTTTGCTTTTTGTCATACATCACCGATACCAGTTATTAGCCATCTTTGACAGTGGGTTGAAATACACCAACATGGCATATATATACTTGGGATGGGTGGCATTGAGCAGAATAGCTTTGCCACGCAATGATACGCTTGAGCTTTGACAGAATACTAGCCCAGTGTCAATCATCCTGTCTTTGCCAATCAAATGCACATCCTTCCAGAGATGCCTGAAGTTGTCACTGGCACCCCAAACATAACAAAAGGTTAATGCAATGACATTTCAAAGATGACACATTGTCAAAGGCCCTGCAAAAATAGCAGAACTAGACTGTGTTTATGAAAAACTAGTATGTTTTACACATATGATGACGACATTCCCAGAGGGGATAGGTTGGTTGTAAACACCCTTGAAAGACCTTGTTCAGGAAAATCAGGAGTCAGGAATGGATAACAGCATAATAAGATCTGGCTGTTTTTTTCTTTTCCCATCTTTGGAAAAACAAATGTCCTTTTGCCAGAGCTCTGGTTAACCTTTGCCAGAGAAAAGAGCATGTGCTAGAATGACAAAGCTTTTGGAGTCTACACAGCCCTCCATTTCAGTACAGGGATTTGCAGGGTAGTTTATAACCATAAAGTGTATAACAACTTATTTTTTTCTTCAGTAAAGATGTATGGCACTCCAGCCCATTTTCAAAAGGGATACTTGACAATTACAATTCAGGTAAGGAGAAATCTGCATATTTAGAAAGTCATGTTCCAGTATATTTACCTGGTTCAAATAGTTGCTATCTACATATTTTAGAATTCCATTTAATTACTCCGTCTCTCCCTCCCTCCTTATCTCCATAAGCTTTCCATTGGTTTCCCTTCTTCCTCCGGGTTGCTTGTTTTCATCTGCCTCATGTAGAAGGCCCGCTCTCCTGGCATCTTATTCTAATCTCACCTTAGCGAAATATACATTCATATTTGATTTGTTACTATGAAGAGCAAGTATATTGGAAATGAGATCAAATTGTTTCTGTCTTTGACCATCAACAAAAGATATGTCGAAACAGAGATTCTTTTCTATCATGACAGCTCCCACTGTTAAAGTTAAGCTCTGCTGACCTATTCCAGTTACAGATCAAGCTGATATGCCCTATTTATTTATATGTTACTTCTTTGTTTGTTTGCACTTGAATGCTGCTTGAACCATGGTAACACGCATAAGCTGTCAGTAGGGCTAATTGTAGAAGAGAAAGCTATTTCAGGTTAATTGGGGAGGTGAAACAGAAATCAAAATGTTCAGTGATAAATGCAAATTTTTTTTTAAAAAAAGTAAGGTTGAAAGTGCTGCAAGGCAACTGTATATTCCCTTGAGACAGTGGTAAGGGCTTACTGTATCTGAGCTTCTCTTCATGATGCCTGTGAGAGAACTTTCATTGACCTCAACTAGAGTAAAACTAGGGTCTGTACAAGCTTTTAATACAGTAATCCCTTGACACTTCACAGTTCACCATTCATGGGTTTAATACATTGCGGGTTTTTCCCAGCATCTTTACTGTATTTACCACTACTTCAAGGATTTTGCTTAAAGCAGCATCTTTCTGGAACTGACCCCCCATGATATTCAAGGGATTACTGTATTATTTCCTGCCAAGCTAAGTGCCACAGACTTTCCTTGCATTATGTATTGATCATCAGATACTTTATCCTGTAAAGGTATTTTAAAAATAGTAAGAAATATCATTTCCACTCTAATGAGTGGTCTTGCTTTAAGAAATAAAGATGAGTCCAAGCTAGATGTTCAGATACAAAAATTGCCCTTGAAATCTTAGACCAAGAAGTTGGAAGGTAATATCTTGTCCTGATGCCTTGCAACATGCTCCATTGTCAAAGGAGAGAAGTAGTCAAGTCTTGGGATGAAGTCCCTTCCTTTAGTCTTGGATAATTCTCATTCTGAGGTGTTCTGCACTTTGGAGTTTCCTGTCTCCCCCAACACCAAATGTTTAGGCATTAACATTTAGGTGAGCTAATTCTTAACCTGAACTGAAGTTCCATTGCTATGAAAATCCTCTCCCATATTGATCGCCTTCCACGTACGTCTTAATCACTGTACTCTAATACCATTTTTGGTTTCTTCCATCACAGAAACAACTTCTGTCTCTTCCCGCATTCTTTCTTTCTTCCTCTATGGGACAATTTCAGAAAGCAAGATCATCATCATTTACCAGTCAAATATCTGTTGATTTAATCATGCAATTAGACATGAAAACCTGCCAGTGAATTATTTAGAGTGGTGGCTGGTTTCAAGATATGTGTGGGATAGTGTACCTTGACACTAGCAGGAGTCTTAGGGTGCTACTGGTAAGAGAAGTGAGGAAACTTATTTCCCAGTCTTGCTCCAGTGGCTGTGGGACTGCAAAGAATTGACAGGTAGTAGTCTTATGCACATCCATATCTCTGACAGAAATACAGTAATACCTCACCCTTCACGAGGAGTGGGTCTTGTCAGGGTGTCGCAAAATGTCTGATTCACAAACACATGTGGGTCATTAATATGCATAAAGGCCACACCCATTGCTCCATCCGCAGACAATCAGAAGCGCTGGGGAACGTTTTCTGCTCCTCCCCATGGGCTCTCCCAGCACAGGGGAGCAAAGGGAACTGTTTCTGAGCCCTCTCTGCCTGGGGAGACCCCTGGAGAATCCCTCTGCTTCTCTTCCGCCAAGCCATTGCTTCCACAGCTACTGCCAGCTGCTGCCACTGCTCATGCTTGCACTGCCTCCACGGGGGGGGAAGGGGTGAGTTCAGGCTTTGGTCGGCACTCTTGAAGCCTGGGAAACCTTGACTTTGCAACACTGTGACGCCCGGTGCCCCGTATGTTCGAGGGTGGCATTGGTGTCAGAGTTTCTTTCCCTTTAACATCCACCGCTCCCAGGAAAGACAGCACTGGCTGTATGGAACAGGAGAACACCGCTTTCCCATGCTGTAGTGGGAGGAGGGCATGGAGGAACACAAGCCTCCTTCTGGCGCAGCAGCTGCAGTGGCAGTGTGGGCATGTCCCAGCCCTGCCCTTTCCCATCACACAACGCTGGCCCCACTGCCACCACGGCCAGCCTACCTCCACTTTCCCTGGGACTATGTTATCACCAGGTGCAGTGGGCATGCAGCCCCCGAGCACACATTGCATTGCCTTCCCTGCCTGTAGCCATGGAAACAGTAACACGTGGGGGTCAGTCCCCTGGCTGAGCTTACAGCAACAGGGGATGGCGTGGCTTGTGGCGGTGCTGCGCTGAGTCTCAGCAGCCGCCCAGGGCATACCACGGTGTGAGCCTTCCACTGCAGGAGCCACCCATGGAGACACACGGGAGTGGGGCAGGGACCAGAGCACGGTGCTGCCGGAGCGAGAGGCACCACATGCCCTCCCGGCAGGGCTGGGCCAGTCCTGCCCCACAGGGAGTGCTGGCACTGCCCCTCGGTGAAGCAGAGGCACTGTGCATGTGTCGGCCGGGAAGCTCTGTGAATCACTGAGGCAGGTCTGCGAGAAGAATTTCTCGCAAACCAGAGAGGTCGCAATGCAGTGAGGGATTACTGTATTGATGTTGTAGGTGACAAGGAACTGTAGAGGTAGGTTGCAGCTGAGTATCACTTTCAAGGATAAAATTAATGCATCCAACATCTAAAGAGGTAGAAGTCTGTTCACAACATGTTTAGCTAGAAGAATTTGGAAACTAAGCTCTACTCTAAAGAATAAGTTGATTGCTCTCTTCTCAGGCTTCCTTATACACTGAGAGGGCTACACACATATTTTTCCATAGGAGAAGACATTCAGAAGATGATTCATAATCTTTAGAGGCAATTAAATTTTTACGTGGTTTCCAGTTGAAGGCTGTACACTATCAATAAATGTCTTTTCTCTGAATCAACAAATGTGTCTGTAATTCAGCTTCAGATAACTGAGGTACTAAACCATTTATTCCTTTATATTTGTCTTTGTCTACTCTGAAATAGTAATGAGAGTTTAGTAAAAGCAGGTTGTCATGCTTGTGCTTGTTGTGCATTAAAAGATTTACAACTTACCAGGTTTTTTTGAAGGGAAATTCTTCTGGTTCTTCAAGACAAGCACAGGACATTTCTGAACTTCATGGGCTTAGCATGCTCAACATAGAGGTCACAGATGCTCTTGCTTTAGTATTTAATTGTCATGAGAAAGTGACAGAGTTAAAGGTCTAAGTCATTTGCTCTATTCAAAGTGTTCCCACTAGTTCTTCCTGTTTGTGTCTTGTTAAGATCAGACAAGCAGTGCATTTAAGTTAGGAAGCAAGAATTCAGAGTACATATTCTCAAATATCACAAACTGGTTCTGGAAAAGCAAAAAGCCCTTGTATGGGTATTCAGCCAAGTAGTGAAAGTTAAAATCAATAAAATAAATAAAAAAATGTATAAAAAATAAGTTTATTGCTGCTCTACTCAGTAATAGAAAGAGCAAAGTTTATCATGCAATTATAACTTTATTTTCCTTTTAACAGGCCTCTTGTAGCCACAGTCTTTTGTATCTGTTCTTAGATGTGCTTACACAGTCTGTGTCTTCTAGACCTGCATTGCAAGCAACAGGATCTTCTCTAAATGAAGGAGACAAGAATGCTTATGCCATGTAAAATCACTGTTTCCAGGGCTGCTTATTCAGTACTGATATATTTATAATTACTAACCATAAAAACTGTTATTGAAGGAATGTGTACCTTATCTGGGACTGTGTAGGCTTCTCTTCAAGGGTTGTGAAGCAGTTGCTGCCTGAGAAGGATCTTTGGACCATATCAGGCCCTTAAATACTTTGGAAGAATAACTTGGCAAAGGCTGAAAAAATGGGTATTTATGCATGTTCAGTGTTCCAGATGGTGGTCTATAGACAGACCCTTTAGTGTGCCTTGTTTATGCACTGTTTTGGTCTGCAGCATATAAGGAATCTGTTTGACTTAGCAATGAATTTTAACTTTGAGCCCCACTGCAAGGAAGAGAATGCAACTGCGTTTATTAATATAAATAGTGCAGTTGGACAAATGTAATGGCATGAAAATAGCATGCTGCTAACTTGCTTTTGAAAAGGAACTTGAAAGAGTCTGTATACAGTGTGACTATTACATTGTACAAAATTTTCCTTTGAAGAGATGAAAAAATATTGTTATGCTTAGTATTTTCATCTGTCTATTAACCATTCCAAATATAGTCCTTGTTAAATATATGGGATGGCAAGCTTTTTACACAAGGAGTTTCTTTTGAAATTGCTCAGGCACATAAAAGGTTGCGTTATTCTACAGAGTCAAAGTCAGCTAACTCAGAACATGCCTTTGCATTAGTGTTAATAGTATTTTTCTACCTCCTGAATAACAATTATTTTCTGTGTATACAAAGAAAATGTCCACATAACAAAGACACTAACTTAGAGAGATGTAGCATGCAGAGAGCACTACAAGGTCAAATCCAGCCCAAACTTCATTTTTTCTTTTCATTAATATTTTTAGAAGGAGTCTTCAAACTTGTAGGTGGTGGCTCAATGGGATTTGATATGAAGATGTGACACCTCATCTTAAATTCCTTAACCACATTTCTTAAGTTGACAGGAATGTCAGGAACTGTGCCTGATAAGGCTTGCTGTCCTCTCCGAGCTGACTAATCATACATGAAGTCTTGGCAAGAGATAACCAGGTTACAGTAGAGCCAAAATGACATCACATCAACTCAATTTCATATCCTGTAGACACCAGTGCCTATCACCACTCCAGGTTGCTAACATCCTTGACACACAAATGGTATTTTCAGTCTCTGATGTCCCCCTTTTACCCTGTGTCTGTCACTCTGGGGTAAATCAGGAACAAATTTGTCACTAAATGTAAAGAACCATTAACTCAGGGGCACTTTGTCATCTGAAGCATAATTTTCTGTGCACGGCTCGCCAATCCCCGAACTCTAACTATTTGCATAACAGTTTGCTGTACGAATTTATGACGGAGGATAGTGCTGAACTTGTTAAAATTCCGTGTGAATCTCAGCACAGAAAATGGACTGGTGCTTTAAATCTTGGAGAGTTGTTCACATCAATAATGAATTTCAAATAATTTATTCACTTCAAGTGTAAGTGGTTGGCATACAGTCCTTACAGCTGGTTTGTTGAGATAATTGATTTCCATATAGTTTAAAGATGGGGAAAAGAAACATATGACAACTACAGCGGGTTTTGAGGCAATTGTGAATGCCATATCAGTTTAATTATAGCTCCATCTTTAGCTGACACGGGTTCTGTCCTATTGGAATTAAAATATCCCAGCAACTTGAAATGTAACGGTGATGAATTTTTTATGTTCTTCTACCTACCTTGTATGCTAGCTTAGGGCACTGTTACAAGGACACTTCTAGCTTTTTTCAGTGGATAGTTAACATGACATGCAAGACTGGTCTGCATGACACAGATAACTCAAGGGAATAGCAACAAAGTAAATGAGATGCATTAGTATCTGGATGTGAACTGGGGGATATAAGTTCTCAGAACTTCTTGTTTAATTTATAGAATTGGTTTTTTTCCCCTGTGCATAAGATTTCAAAATGGTAATCATATTCAGGAAATGAGCTGTTCCCACTTCAGGTGCTAATATCAATATGTAAAAGATAATCATTAACCAGATGTACTACTCAGCATTGCCTATTATATGTAAGCAAGCTAGCTGAGGTTCTATAAGAAGCTTTTACTTAAAATTTAGTTATATTGACCATGGAGACACTGGAGAAACTGTGAAGTTTTTTATTTTGGTGATAATTTTTTATTCACCATTTTATACACAAAGCAAGGACTTAGTGAAACCAAGAGTGTAATAAAATTTTGCTTTGCCAATAACACCACAGGGTATGAAATATCCTCTTTGTATGAGGTCCAAGCTGGCTGCTCCTGCATGGAGCCGTTTAAAAGGAGGTGGACTGCACCTTCACACTTTCACATAAAGGACATACAGAATAAGCTGAGAACTAGTACTACTAGAAAGTTCAAACTTCACTCCATTTTTATCTTTCCACTAAAAATTAATTTACATAAATTAGAAATAGAAGATCTTTATTTAATTTTACTTTATTCATTATTAAATTTTGCAGTGTAGTTAAAAACTTAACAGATAGGTTGTCCAGTAAACTTTCCAGCCTGATTCCTCACTGTTGTTTCCTCTTCATCTGATGTAACTTCCTTGATTACAATCAGGGTCCTATACTTAAGTTCCAGTATTAAATTACAATAATTCCTGTGGGACGAAGCCACGGTATTGTTTCAGGTTAATAGAAAAATTCTGCATATACCTCAAACATTTTTCGACCATATGAATACACTGGAATAAATGAGAAAACACCCTTCTTTGAAATAAATTATGAACTGTAATGATGACAAGGGCTTCAGTGGTCTAGCTTGGCATTGGTGGCACAACTTACTTGCCATTAAGTCCTTTTTTTACATATATATAGTAGCTTTTCTTTTGAGATTGTTCAAGTAAAAGTACTGGGTAAAAAAATAGGCTCCACAACTGTCAACACTTCACAAGAGGGAGGCAGAGTAGAGGCTTGATCTTAGTAGTAGGTAAAGCTTGTTCGATCTGATTGCACCAGTTACAAGACCTTCAAAAAAAATCTTTAATTTCTAAGAGCTATTTTAACCATAGTAGATCGTAATTATGCATTGTGCAAGTTCCATTTCGGGAAGACACTGAGTTTACCGTTACTTAAAATTCAGCAAAGTCCAAGTCTTCTGGTGTTGACTTTCAACTTCAATTCCAGAATGCAAACTTTCGTTTAGAAGAAAGTGCAACAGCAAGGTGCTGGAAACCATTAGCTACAGGACACTGGCAATCACCACGCAAACATTTTGGGATACATAATCCCATTGAAATTTTGCTTCCTGTTTGGGGCTTAATTATGTAGCTTTGATTCTCTGCATGTGCATTATGAACGTATATTCTTATTTTGGAGTTGGAGCTTCTTGTATCAAGAAGTCCCTCTAGGGAGTTACACAAAAATTGTCTTAGCTGTTTAATTTAAAGACAGTATAGACCATCCTGGAATGATTACCAAGAGCCCTAGAGACTTTAAAAGCCTTGTTTTCATACAAATGCATTAACTCTAGAAAGAGTTGAGATGAGAAGCTAAAATGGGGGGTTTATGTAGTAGAAACACTCTCTGGCATCTGTTTTTAAAATACAAAGGAAAATTTTGAATGCATAGTAAATGGTGGTTGTTGATTTTATTTGCAAGTGGCTCCTAAAGTGTACCAAGGATGGAAGCAAACTGGAAACTGTAATAGAGAAATCACATTCGAAGTACCACCAAGACTTCCTATGTGAGAACAAAGTTGCAAAAATACCCTTTCACTGTTAAATATAGGCTCAGGTCTTGTTGATGTGCATGAAGTGGCTTGTTATGGGCAAGCAGGAATTCTGCCAATGAAGATAAGGTAGCCAAGTGTGAAATCTGCCATAAATAAAGCAAGTATTCTGCAAAAGCACTGTGCCATGGGATTTCCCCTTTTGTGACACTGAATCCAGTCAGGTGAGTAAGGCAAGCTAATAAAGAGATGTCAAGAATTTTTTTTCTGTTTCACACATTTATTATACGTTTCAGGTTGCATTATTGCCTCCAAAACTGGTGAGTTAACTTGAATATTAAGTTAAAGAATATTAATATTAAGAATATTGAGGAATGATATTTTTCTTTTTCAGTGACAATAATTTGTAACACTCTGCTTCCTCCCCTCAGCCTGCACAGGGAGGCAAGGGAAGAACTGGGGAACAGAATCTCTCAATGTCCACTGACAGATGCTTACAAAATTATCTTTGACTTCAGAAAAGGTGTGGTCTGTCCAAGCATCTAGTAACTTTGGTAGGTTTGGGGATGAATTTTTGTTAGGTCTCAGAGTATCTGGTTCCACTTGCCATCTTCAACCCTGAACAACCATATTCAGATTCAAAGGAAAAGACTAAAAATCCCAAAGCTAAATGGTGTTTTTAAATATCATAAAACATCATTTCTTGTGTGCGTTGTGTAAAAGTCATTCCTATATCTAAGAAGAAACAGACTATTAACTATGTTATTTAAAGTCTATATAGAGTACAAAGTATTGCACATAAATTTTCAACTAGTTCTAAGATATGACGTAAAGTGAGTCATTGACAGGACTTTGTCACGCCTGGAGTTAATGGAAAAAACTTTCCTTGAGTGGTGTGATTCAAACTCGTCTTTCAGCTGAAGAAGGGGATGATTCTTGTTCTTCCACTGGAACCTGCCATGCCAAAACTATTGAGGTCTGCAGGCAATATCCCACCTACCTCCTGGATGGCTCTGTGGTCTCAGGAATTCCTGGTGCCACTGCACAACATCCATGGTGTTAACATCGTTCCTTCCAGTGCCATGCAGCAGAAGTTAAGGAACACTGTGCATCCTCGCATGATGAAAAACATCCAACCTTCTAACCTGAGCAGGACACACCAGTCACTGACCGTGGGGAGGACAGTCTGCTATAGAGAGTTTTATTCAGCTAGAAGGGGGTGGCATTTGAAAGTATGAAGAAAACTTTTGCTTATGACCATTTGCACAGCTGTACATTCTTTTTTAAAAACTACAGGAAATTTATGAAAAAGTGCATTAGTGTTTGATTAGCTGATATGAAAAACATATTACTAAATCCTATATGTTATTTAATTGGCTATTGCCTAGTATTTTAGATTACAGCACAAAAATGAAAATACATATCTCATATTAAACATTTGCCTTCTTTTGCCCAGATTGATGCCCTAAATTTTCTTCTCTACACTAGGGTATAAAATGCTATTTGTAGAGTAGTGGACACAGTGGTACTGCTTCTGTGCTAACCTACTTGTGTTTGAAACATACTGCACATATACTGAAATTTGTGGAGATGTAAAGACTCTCAAGACGTGAAAGGATAGTATCATATTTAGATATAAACTGGATAGCAAATCTGAGTAGTTTATACTACAGAAATTCCTGGAATTAAAGTGAAGAAGTATTAAATAAATGCATTTCTGTTATCCATATATTGAAATAACCATTTTACAACTAGTCTGTTTACAAACACTAGTAATGCTGAGCAGAATAACACAAGGAAGCAGACATTTGGCCTGTAATTCTATATTTCCTTTTTTCATATGAAATTCTGCATACATAGACAATCATACATACAAACAATGCACAAAATACTTCTCCTTCTTAATACATCACACATAACAATATCAATTTAAAATAATAGCTTTTACTCACATATTAAATCTGATAAAAAATAAAGATGCTCATGAGCAAAAAAATAAACTAACATAGATCTTTTTAGTTTTTCTCTTGAATCTTCTTTATTTCCAACATTTAATTTTAGTAGTCACATATAATCTTGTGTCTGAACTATTCCATTGCTTTATGCCAGCTGCAGAACTGCATTGATGCAATCTACATGGCTGTGTATATAGATATGCAAGATGCAACCTGCTTGCCACTAATGACTGTGAGTATCAAGACTGTGATAGAGAGCTAGAGACACTTTGTGATCTTCCTCCAAATAATTTCTAACTTTAAAATTTTTGTTTGATTAAGTTTGTGCCTGCTGTCTCCTAGTTAAATTAAAACTAACAAACAAACAACCAAAAAATATCCAAAAGAACCCCAACAAACAGAAGTGCTGGATTTTGTATTTATGCATGAGCAGGAGGCCTTGATTTATTTGAGATGTATCTTGTTTACATAACCCTAACTATGGTTATTTATTATTTATTAATCACAGACCTCTGTAAACACTGGCAACAGACACCATCAGCATGCTTGCACTTCTGCATTTGCAATCTTGAATTCTGACCAGCCTTTCAGGAACTGTTTGGATGCACAAGCTCAGAGAGTGTTGGTAAATGGTGCCACATCCAGCTGGCAGCCAGTCACTAGTGGAGTCCCACAGGGGTCAGTGTTAGGCCCGGCACTGTTCAACATCTTTATTGACGATATGGACGAGGGAATTGAGTCCATCATCAGCAAGTTTGCGGATGATACCAAGTTGGGGGCAAATGTTGAACTGCTGGAGGGTAGGAGGGCCCTTCAGAGGGACCTTGATAGACTAGAGAAATGGCCAGACTCCAACAGTACGAGATTCAACAAATCTAAGTGCCGGGTTCTTTACTTTGGACATAGCAACCACATGCATCACTATCAACTGGGGGATGAGTGTCTAGAGAGTGGTGAAATGGAGAGGGACTTAGCAGTAATGATTGACAGGAAACTTAATATGAGCCAGCAGTGTGCCCAGGTGGCTAAGAAGGCCAATGACATCCTGGCCTGTATTAGGAACAGTGTGGTCAGGACTAGGGAAGTTATCTTTCCCCTGTACTCGACGCTGGTCAGAACACATCTTGAGTACTGTGTCCAGTTCTGGGCTGCCCAGTTTAAGAAGGGTGTTGAGCTGCTTTAGAGGGTCCAGAGANGCCGGAAGGGGCCCAGGGTCATCCAGCCCTACACCCCCCAGCTAGACCATGTCACTAAGCTCCTCATCCAGTCTTCTCTTAAACACCTCCAGGGATGGCGACTCCACCACCTCCCTGGGCAGCCCATTCCAATACGCAATTACTCGCTCTGTGAAAAAACGCTTCCTAACGTTAAGATTAAACCTCCCCTGGCGTAGCTTGAGGCCGTGCCCTCTCGTTCTGGTGTCGTCAGCCTGGAAGAAGAGGTCTACACCCATCTGGCTGCAACCTCCCCGCAGGTATAACCTGTGAACCTGTGAACACATCATAGTCGCTTCATTCTAGAAAAAGCCTCTTGCTGATTGAGGAATAAATTTGAGATCTTGGCCCTATTCAGTCACTCCTTTATGTCAACTGTTTTCAGAGTAATAATGAGAAACTTTCATCTCCACATAGGCTTACACGGTCTGACAATGAGTTTTAGTCAGAATTAACTTTTCACAGCTGGACCTGTGACACTAATATTAGTGTATTATTTATTAGTACAAAACAAAAAACATATATATAGAAAAATAAGGTTTTTTGTCTTCTTTATACTAGTTTTCATCATGAAATATCAATATCTTGCCATAGTTTTCAAGCTACATAAAATTAATTTTGCTTATAAATAAACATTCTAGTTTGCTGTTTTTGTTTATAATGAATAAACAGCAGCAACTAAGTATAGAAAGAGGGATTTTTATTTTTATCATTCACTGGCAACAAATTATTCTCCAATTACTCATTACCTGTGGAATAATACTGAAGTTATAATGAGAAATCCAGTCAATACTGCATGCATCAAAAATGATGAAAATTTTCACTTACTGAGAACTGTGAAATGTTTATTGTTTTTTAGACATGGAGTCCTCCAGGGAGTGCTACAAATCCACACAAACTCACTGTATCCTCGATGTTGCATTTGGATTGTTGATTTAGATGAAATATGTGTAAAAACTCCTGTAGACAGACAGGTCTCTAGTGACTATCTGCAAAGGCTCAAGAACATAAATTATTGCAGCATGAGTCTGGAATAAATTACGCTCACTTCACAAATTCTAGATCTGCTTGATCTAAACCAAGGAAAAGTTTTGTGTTTTAGAGTTAGGGAACAAGGATTTATTTAACCATCATGTATATATGTGTGTAATTTTAGACTGAATTTTTTTCTAAGTAGCAAAATGTTAATGAAACCAACAAAAGGAAGAGGGCTCATGAAAGTAGGACATGAAGTGATGTGAGACCAGCCTGGTACCGAAAGTTCCCTGAACTCCATCAGAACCAAAGGTAAAGAAGCTGCCTTCTCTTCAGGAAAAATATGAATCAAGCTGTTTACCCTACAGCATCGTACTTAGCTCAGATCCCTTAAAGCTACTCTGTCTCCTCTGCAAAGACAAGAGCATTTAGGTTCTAGTTTATAATTCATAGACTATCAAAATGACTGTTCAGATTGGATCAAACAACAACAACAAAATTTCCTAATATTCTGTCTCCAGGAAACTGAAGTAACTATATGGTGGTTCATCACTTGCTACTATTATACACCAAGATTTTGCATTCAATAGGGAGTTTGGGACTTGCCTTCCATGTACTGAGTCTTTACTGAGTTTACTTGTCTTTAAGACTTTGCAACATCTTGAGGACATGAACTCAGCTAACTCACACTTCAGGTATGAAAAAAATGTTCTCTTTCATTTTCTTTGCTAACTAGAAATGTCCTGTGTTCCATTTGTACCTGTGCTGTGATAGTCAATAATATTTCATATTTACTTTCTCTTTGTCTCCTGAAGAAACAACACCTATATTCACCCTCAGTCATTTCTTGTCCAGACAGAAGTCTCACTCTATTTAAAGTCCTCATTTAGAATCTATTCGATGCAGCTCACCAGTCTCCCTGTCTTTCAGTGTGTTTTTCTAGGTTTATCCATATTGTTTTTGAGATGAGGAGACGGTACACCACAGGCTGTATCTCAGCAGAATAGTTTCTGATTTGTTCTCTAGTATTTCTCTAATGTTCTTAATTGGCTTTGCTGCTGCTGAGAACTGAGCTGACACATTTATCAGGCTCTCCAAGATGTGTTCTCTGAAATGAAATCGTTAATTTAGTGGTCATCATCATGTAGATGTCTTTGTTTTCCCTACATGCATTGTAATTTTTGAACTAGAATTTATTGACTATTATTTTATTACCTTGGGAGAGGGGACTGAACTCCACCTTGCTCCAATCTCCTTTCAGGTGGTTGTAGAGAGTGATAAGATTCCCCCTTGTGCATCCTTTTCTCCAGACTAGACAACCCCAGCTCCCACAACAGCTCCTCATAAGACTTGTGCTCCAGACCCTTCCCCAGTTTCATTGCCCTTGTCTGGACACAATCCAACACCTCAATGTCTATCAAGAAGTGCATATCAAGAGGGGTTTTTAAAATTCTAGAATTTTAAAATTCACATAAGTTTTAGTTCTTCTATCTTGAATGTTAATAGATCTCTGCCCAGATTCCTGTAGTCTCCAGCGGTACCCTTTTTTCCTTCAGAAAACTGACCGTATCTTCTTTCTTTCTTATTTGGCTGTGTTTATGAACATAAAATTGTTCATAAAATTTGTGCTGTCATATTGCAGCTACAAACACTGTTTCAGTCAATTGTATAAATTAGTCTTCCTTGCCATTTGCTTTTTTACTTTCTTTACACATTATTTCTTGATATAGTTCTTACATCTTTTCTATTTCCATTTTATGTATCTATCATTTTTTCCTTCCTGCGTCTTTGTGTTCACTTTCTCATCCATCCATTTTCCTGTCTTCTCCTGTCCAGCTTTCCTGGATGGTCTCAACCTTTTCCTCACTACTCACACCGCTTTATGCAGGTTTACTAGAGATACAGTATCTGTGTATGTGTATAATCTCTCTCCTTACCCTATTGATCCCTCTTTCACTGGAAGCAACCAGATGTAATCTAAAGGCAATTCAAAGTCGCTGAGCCTGGTAGAAGTCTCTCCACTGGAGTAAGCAGAGCTGGGGTCAATCCTTCTGTGAAAGCAGGCTAGCATACATGAGGCTGGTTTACAGACAGGCACTGCACTGCTATCACAGTAGAGGCAGGTGGTAGGAAATGTGCCACTTCTCTTCTTGGGCTGTTTGATCAGATGATTTGGATGACGTGAAAAAATGGGGAGACCTGCCCGGATGGGTTGAGGTGCACCAGACTGAATCCTGCTCTTCTAAGATCACCTGCCTCTCTGATGAGGGAGGAAAATGGCAAAGTTCAGACATTTCTGCCTTTCCTAATATTTGGCAACTAAAGGATAATGGAGCTGCCAGCACATATAGAGAAGAATGAACAAAGCAGTGCACCACGCAGGAAGTTGATTAACTCACCTCAGCTTACTGCAGGTGCCTCTAGCAGCAACAACAGCAAAACACAGGACATCAGCATTGTGGTCACTAACTTGGAGAAATGTGTTGAATTTTGCTCTGCAGTCTCATGACTCCTACAAAAAGGCAGCAACCAGAGTACTCGGTTATCTCAGCATAATCATAGCAGGGACAGAGCAACCGCCCTATCTCATGACTGTCACCCATGAAACACGGGGAACAGCTCAACTGAGACACCATAGTGGAATTTTTCAATGTGATGGAAGCTAACCCACAACTAGGGACTTCTGTCCTCATACCTCATGCCTTTGATTCTCTTAATTGCCCTATTTGATGCCAGCAATATCACCATATTTCCAACATCCTTTTTTTATCCTGTCATCCGGGAGCTCTGTGAAATTCAAGATTCTCAGTACACAGAAAGTTTTGCGAGATGGGAATATGTGGCTATGGGTGAGAAAATGCAAAAGATGATTTCTTTGATGTAGCTTGTTAGTTTTACTATTCTCAATACCATTTGTCAAGCACTAAGTCAAATATCAGTCTATCTCGTCTGGACTCTGCTCTTACATTCAGACATATCTGACCCATTCAATGGCACTGAAACTAGTGGGGACATCTTGTAGAGTGAGATACTCTTCCCACCAAATAAATACTCTCGGTGAGGAAGAGTGATAGACTGAACCTCTTTGGCACAGTGAGGCAATCTGGGGACAGTGTGGGGGAGTGAAGGTGCCACAATCAGCTACGTATTTCAGTGAAATAACTGAATGAGTCAAGTGTTATGTGTTAGAAGTGGTAATGGTGAGAAAGACCACACCTTGTGGCCACGCTGCTCTCCTTTTGTCAAGGGTTGTTTTCTATTTGGTAACCTTTTCAAGGTAGTCAGAATACTTCTGCTGCTGCAATGCTTTTGCACAAAGGTTCTTTGTGCCAAATAACATCATATTTTTGCTGGAGGGTGTTCATGGTTATTGTTTCTTCAATGCATCTCTAATTAATTTAGCCAAAGCCCCCCATCTTCTGCCATCTGTCAGGTGGCAAAAAGAAAGAATGTGGCCCAGACAGCTAGACAGTACCACAGAAGAACATGTGGCGAGATGAGAAGGACATGGAAACAAATTCAGATCATCACCTCACAATAGCTTCTTTTATATGATAGATTACAAATCATAATGGGCTATTATTTCTATAGGATAGAAACTAGGTAGTTAAAAACCCACAGACTAAGAAATTGCAGCAGTGTTATGAAGCAAGGGATGCTAAAGCCCTTTGTAGTCTAATATATCAATTACAACAATAATACAGCTATTGTAGTAATTCTTTCAAACAAGTAAACTGAGTCCTTGTAGACAATGCCCACAGTTTATAGTTCTCAGAAGAACAAATGTGTATTATCTTTTACTTAAACCGTTTCCATATTTCCATATGCTTCCAGTTATTTATCTTAATTGTAGAAACAAAAACAAATAGACTAGATGTCAAGAAATAGCTTGACCTTCCTTCCATAGGCCACATCCTATATTCTTTGTGTGCTCCCAAACTGCCTTGGACTCTGATTAACTTGACTAGGAGTTGTGTTTGTGTATATTCTCACACAAAATGTATATATAATCTGGTCTCACATGGCTCCAGAGGACTGAACTGAAATCTCAGTAGAACTTCAGCTGTGGTATTAATCATGTATTCCTGACGGAATGTGTGTTGCAAGAAAATATTTAAAAGTCTGCTGAAACTTTTCTTTAAAGTATAAAATCCGTAAATATTTTGGTTCATATTATGGTTCTTTAGTTAGGCTTTATTAGACTATTTCATATTTACTGTTCTGTTTATTTTGTAAAAGTATACTTGTCTAGCACACATTTTTATGCCAGCCTTGCTT
>WEKX01019365.1:100055-129426 GCA_013390025.1 Pitta sordida
AGAGAAAAGTAAATATTTAATAACCATCAATACCCTTGCAGCATTCTAGAGTGTGCTTTTTTCCTATGGAAAGTTTAAATAATTTCTTCAGTGCTTGATTGCACTTTAATGTTAAGAAATTATTTTTTAATCTTTTTTGAAATAATAATGAATTAGACATTTTAGCATCTCCGTAAGGGTTTTATTTCTGTGCACTTTGTCGTTTTAAGTTCGAGATCTGGTACTTTCATGTTGGAAGTTTATTTGTGTAGCTTTTTATGTGCTGAGCACCATCTTCTGAAATTGTTTCACTGGAATGTACTTAGGTTTTAATGTTTCTAAATGGATGAAGTCAAGTCTGGTAGCAAAATTAAATCGTGGGAGTTTTGCTTGTTTTCTCTCTCTCTCTTTTTTTTTTTTTTTTTTTTACAGAGAAGCATAGCAGAAGACAGCAACTGGTTACCAAACCTCAGCATTATTGTTACCTGTACATATTTTGAACTGAAAATCTTATGCTCTTCTCTGCAGAAGTGGAGGTAAAGGTGTAAGGGCACCAAGGCCTTAAACAAGTTAAAACGCCTCAATTTTCAGCCTTAATATTCCCAGGGTACTTGCAGAATAAGAAGACAACCTGCCTGCCAGGGCAGGGCAGCCCTTTTCCTTTCCCTCTTTCCTTCTCGTGCCTAATTCATGCTCTTTTTGACCTATGCAGAGAACAGGGATATGTCTACTTCATCCAAGGGGTTGCCTCTGAACTTTTATATGAAAACCACAGATCTCAGTTTAGGGACACCACAGAAGTTCTAAAAGTTGTTGCTGTCTGACAAAATTTGGTGATGGTGCTCCTCACCCTGCTGTACTCACCACTATGGTATCTGTGCTTTTTCCCTAAGGTGTGAGTGTTTCAGGCTCTATTTTCTTCTCTCACATGAAGCTTTCAAATGCATGAGTCCCGTGGAAGTGTCTTAACCAATGGCCTAAGGAGTGGAGCAGGTGTTATTTGTTCTCTGTCACCCAATGAATGTGGGAATAATCTGTGGAAAGCAGAAGGGTTCAAACAAGAGTGGTGGCTAATGGTTAGGTGGTACTTGGCTTGCCTCATTGTATTTCTAACCTTACCTCACCTCTTGTCAGTCATTTTGAGCAGCCTATACGAGTCCCAGGATGCTGTGGGCAGGAGAAGCTGTTTCATCTGATGAATCTAAAATGATAAGAAATCAACAGTGAAATCCAGCGCTAAGGAGAGAGAAATCAAAACAACTTTTAGCTAAGTCCTTGACACGTCAGCACCTATTTTATTTTCAATCAGGGTGCAATTTCATGTACTATTAACACATACATAATTATTAATTAAGACACTGAATACACCATTACTGACNGTATACTTGTCTAGCACACATTTTTATGCCAGCCTTGCTTTGCATTTTTACAGTCTGCTAATTAGACCATTTTAACTAATTTGTTTGCATTTTGTATGAGCAAGTTGGGCTTTTGGATTGACTAATGTAATTGCAGCCAGTTTCTGCCAAATACAAATTACTCTTTCTAGTGTGAGCTAGAGAGAAAAGTAAATATTTAATAACNAGAAGTCCATGTCATCAGCAGGCTATAGAGCCATGTTCTGAATTTCATAACCACAACAACCAAATTCCTTCTCCCTTTTCTATTCCTGTTACACCAAATGTGTCACAGAGCATGAGGCAATATGTTTTTGATGGATGTTGCATTACTGTTTTCACAATCTTCCCATGATGTGCTAAGAACCAGTGCATTGCAAAAGGTAATAACCTTTTTTTTTTTGTTTCTGATATTTGTCTGGCCTAGATGAATGGTTTGACCAGTCAATTAACAATGCTATTCTGAGAATGTTACTATTATTATTGTTATATTACTTATCTGCCATCCTGGATAAGTTTAACTGTGGTATTCTGTTAGTAAACCCAGTTAGTTATGTCATCACTGGATGTCTACAAGTCTCAAAAACACACGTAGCAAGTTTAAGCATAGCTCTGTGGTAGGAATTGTCTACTTAGATTATTTTTTTTAAACACTACATTTAATACTAAAATTTGATAATGAAAATCTGTAATTAACAATACATTTAATGTAAATAAATGTAATACTAAACTTACAGTGTATATTTTCTGTTAGGGACATAGTGACTCTTTGGGAACAATGCTCTGTGGTCCTTATATATACTGAATTTCTTAAGTAAGTACTTTTTCATTCTACATACAGAGAAAAATACCTCCTTGTGTATCCTTATACTTGCTTTTTTGGTACCAGTATTTTTGAAATGAAGAGGACAGATTATCAAATGGATTTGCTTGTGTATCCAGTACTTTTCTAAGTGTGCCTATCTGATGACTACATATTGAAAAGATGGTGTGATTTTGGTACTTGTGAGAGGAGATAAAAAGATGGAGGCTTTGAAGATGTAGGCGTCATCACACAAGAGATCTGTCTAAAATAGCTGCACAGATCAACTTTAGAAAAGAGATAAGTTATTTTTCTCATTTTTCACCATTCTACTATTTATCCATGTTTATGTTCTCTTGCTGCTAATAGGATTACTCGCACAAGTAACACAATAGGACTTTAGCCTTAAACAGTTGGTCTCCACACTGATACACAAGTGAGCATGTCAACTGGTGCTTACTGTGATGCAGAGAACAAGTTAACCAAGAACTGGACTGGCTCTGTAAGAAGTCATGGATAACTGAAACCTATTTTAATAATTTCTGTCACAGGAAAGTATTTTCTACATGTGCTATGTCAAAGCATCCCAAGAAATGACATGTTATCCAAGGCATATGTTTTATTCTTGATTATATTTGCAAATTCAATCTCAGACCTTTCAAGGCATTTTGAATTTAAAGTAATACGTATTGTTAAATGCTTGTGTTCTTGTGGCACTAAAGTGATGCCAGAGGAATATTCAATAAAGGACTTCAGTACAATAATTCATTTATTCACTGAACACCTTATCTTAACAACTGAGAATTTTTACAGATCTGACCCCTCTCCAGAGATTTAGTTGTTCTCCAAAATGCAACAGCAAGAGATGAGGAGATGGCAAAAAAAATTATAATGCTTTTCATATTCAAATAAATACCCATAAAATACAGATGCTTTTCACCAGCTACATCACAAGACCTTTCAGTGTTTGCTCTCTGCATATGAACTCTCTAATTCTTTAAAATCCTCTGAGACTCAATGTATTTACAACATCAGATTATGGTAAAACTTCACTGGGAGAAAATCCCTGCATACATAGTTTTCTAAAGGTACGACGGTGATTCTCCCACTGACTCAGCAGAAGTGCTTCAGTTGTGCTACTTCATGTCAGGGATTTTCGGCATTTCCTATTTCAATACAAAATAACCTTTTCAAAATGTTGGCTATCTCTAAGCCAACAGGAAAATTCTTCATCCAAATGATGGACATAGAGTATGGTATAGCAGTTAGTGCTCAAACACACACAGGCTCTCATGAATTTGTGCTCTGCCCATGACATTTTTCCACTAAAGACGGATGTACTTAGAAGAAAAATTTCCATGTGAATGGTAAGATATTTTGCAATAATTGTGCGAATGGCAATCACCAATTTTAGATTATTTTATTTATACCAAGGAGTAGATGTTTCTAGTTTTAATTTTTTTTGAATTAAACTCTTTAGAGTATGAGAACAGTGAAATCTTGTCCCAGATAACTTCTTTGTTCATTTTATGTTATTTGTATCTTTAGTTTGGACTTAATAGACCAAAATGAAGATATGTATGGAGAATGTATGTGAGGAAAAAGTGCATGCAAAGCAGTGATGTGAATAGTGTGAAAGAAAGAAAAGCTGAAGAAAAAACCCAATGGTCTGATTAGGCATTGGTGGAAGATTTACTACTCACCTGTGATGGAAAACAATATTAAAATATCTGGTTCTCATAGAGCTCTACATAATACTGGAATTCGGCAAAATTTAGTGTCTTGATCAACACTTGAATTTGTACCTCAAAGAATTTAGATAAAAACATCTGGCCGTCACCTAAGTAATGCACTTTGACAAAAAGCACTACTTCTATTGCTCCTAACTATAAAATTTTGTTTACAAAGATAAACATTGCCTAAAGAGGTTATAAACACACAATGAATGGGAGCCAAATTTTTGAATTTTCTAAAACATTTGATAATGAATGTAAGGTATACTTAAAAAAAAGGAATGCCAGTTATGTTTGTAAGTGGCTTCAGATTAACAAGGGCACATATAATCCAAAGTACTGATTAAAGGTCATTGAAAAGTTTAAAGGTTAAACCCTGCTACTTTTTTTTTTTCACTTCAGACTCCAAGGGTTTCAAAAAAGAAAGGCCATTTCTACTCTCAATGACACTAGTGTGAATTTAATATTCACAAGTGCTTGGGCTTAGTTGAATATATGTGGATTTGTAACAGAAAGACTTCCATCTCTGGTCCTATACTGCTGCTTTGTAGTTTGGCTGAAAGAGCAGCCTTTGTTTAGCTGCCACAGGTTCACAGGTTATGCCACTTTCCCCTAAAAAGCAATATGTATGTATGTATGTATGTATGTATGTATGTATGTATCTATCTATCTATCTATCTATCTATCTATCTATCTATCTATCTATCTATCTATCTCCATTAAAATTTATCCAGGTATTTTTCAGAGCAAAGATGCTAAACAAAGTACCCTGAATATACTGTAGAGTTTAAAAAATAAGTGCATTGAGAAGGTGGATTCCCAAATTAAATAACCTTTTTTTGATGATCATTATCTCATAGCAAGAGTAACATCTTTCATTGACAATTCTGCAAAATTTTTAAATATGGAGCAAATGTTGGATTATGTTTTTCTGTTTGTTGGCACTAAAATCATCAATTCCCTAGTTCAATAATAAAGAAGCCACACCACTGAAAAGAGGAATGTCTTATCTCAAATGGGTTTTCCAACTAAAATCACAGAATCACAGAGTATTCTGAGTTGGAAAGGACCCCAAGGATCATCAAGTCACGGGTTCACAGGTTGACAGGTTATTCTGAGTTGGAAGGGACTCATAGGATCATCGAGTCCAACTCTTAAACGGCACCACTCCCTCCCTGGCAGGAATCAAACCGTGGTCTCCCACATGAGAGGCAACGACACTACTGTACTAAAGTGGATTTTTTTTTTATAATAATAATAATAATCTGAGGAAATACATAACAACACTGTGCTTCTTGGACAACTTTATGTTTTCTTTTCTACTTGTTTTACTACTGTTTGCAGTAACAAAACCATGCTATTTAGCAAAAACTTTAAATATGTCAGTCAATAAACAAGAACATTTACATCTTCTCCTCCTGGAGAAATTCTTCAAGTCTCCCTCTTTGTCTCCACACTTATTCACATTCCTCAAGAACAGAAACTATTCCAGGGACTGGAAGGGTTCACGGTCACTCCTGATACAAATTGCAAACATGATATACTTGAACTCTGAGGCATTGCCTTCACCTGCTTTCTGCCAGCCACACAACCCACCAAAAGTCCATCTGCAATTGTTCTGTCCTGGCTGGGTCCCTGAGCAGTCATTACTGGAGAAAGCTGCTTAAAAAAGATACATGGAGTTTAGTGATAAACATATAGAAAGATTATAAGCCACATTCTACAAATTCCCTCTGAACATCTTCCCACAATATTATCCAGACAGACAGCTGGGTTAACAGCAGCAAAGAGCCTTACAAGATCTCTTGGTCTTACAGGCTTTTCCAGTTGCCTGTTCTGCTCCTGTGTCCTCTGCTGCTTTCATCTTATATCCCACTTCTTGTCTCTTCAAGTATCCCCCTCAGAATCAATACTGCTCCCCAAAGCTCCTGCTCCTGTTCATACCACGTTATCCTGCTGCTTTCCCATGCCTGCACAATACCACTCCATGGGCAGTTCTCACCTCATGGTTTCCTGTCTGGTTTTCAAACCACATGGCACTATGGATAGCCTTTGTATAAATTATTATTTTTTTAAGCTTTTCTTTTTTTTCCTGTTGAAACTCTCTGAAGAGACTTGACAAGTTTAAGTAATGGTCTCATGCAGAAGGAAAGATGGTAAGTGCTGTATAAGGGACAAAAATTAGTGATGGCAGCCTTTTTATAATATATCCAAACATTCCTGAAAAAATAAAGTATGGTTTTGGAAACTACAACATGTTTTATGACGCACCTTACAACTTGTGGCTTGAAAGTCTGCAAGACTTTTCCTTCCCTTGATGACAGATCTGTAAAAACATTTCCAGCAAGAGGAGCTGCCGATGTGACATTGTAGGCATTTTTTTCTTTTTCAACCTTTATAAACATTCATACAAACAAATTCAATTGCTTGGATATGAATAGAAAATTAAACCACAAAAATGGGAACTTGGGCAATGTATATTAATTTCAAAAGTCAAGGAAATATTGACAGAAAACACTTATGCATCTTCCACTGGAATTACTGAATATATTTGACTAAATTTATAAACTTAACTTTGCTATTTAAGTTTTCACCAAACATGTTTGGAATAACAATTATTTTATTAAGATATTGACATGATCTAGACAAACAAAATTAAATTTATTTTGGGGTAATAATATGTAAAATCTTATTTAAGTATTTG
This sequence comes from Pitta sordida, assembly GCA_013390025.1. Lineage (NCBI taxonomy): Eukaryota > Metazoa > Chordata > Aves > Passeriformes > Pittidae > Pitta > Pitta sordida. Next base: position 106,671 of record WEKX01019365.1, read on the forward strand.
CTTCTATGAAACAATGTAGAGACAGATTTCTGAAGAAGAAAAAGATACTCCCACAAAATCCTCAGACATGCCATAAACATCTTTTTCCTTGGGAGCACAGATCACCTTTTAGCAAAGAGAAATTTTAGTTTCAGAAAGATCTGAGGAAAAATATACAAGATACACTGTTATTCTATCCATAAAATACAAGTTGTCTCTAATCTGTTCCTACTAATCAGTGTGAGGCCAGAATGAAAAAAGAAATTGCTGTAAGAATGAAAATTCTCGCAGAGTTTTAGAGGCTTATGGAAGCATCAGAAAGGAAAAATTTAATTTTAAGTAAGGCATCACATTCTAACTGTGACATTGGTCTAACAATCTGTACAGACTCAGATGCACCAATTTATGCCAGATTTTCCAAGCTGTGAAACTTGAGTAATATTTCTTACCTTGTTCAGAGCAGTGACATACTTTATTTGAACAACACTTTATTTTCTTTGTTCCCTTGTTTGCTCTGGTAAAATAGGGGTCTGTGTTTTTGGCATTTTATCGTGTGTCATCCAGCTGGCAGCCAGTCACTAGTGGAGTCCCACAGGGGTCAGTGTTAGGCCCGATATTGTTCAACATCTTTATTGACGATATGGACGAGGGAATTGAATCCATCATCAGCAAGTTTGCAGATGATACCAAGCTGGGGGCAAATGTTGAACTGCCAGAGGGTAGGAGGGCACTTCAAAGGGACCTTGACAGGCTAGAGAAATGGGCAGACTCCAACAGTATGAGATTTAACAAGACTAAGTGCCNAGGGAGGTCTCCATCCCTGGAGGTGTTTAAGAGAAGACTCGATGAGGAGCTTAGTGACATGGTCTAGCTGGGAGGTGTAGGGCTAGATGGTCCTGTGGGTCTCTCCTGGCTCGGAGTGGCCTGTTAGCCTGTGAGGGATCTAGTTTTATGTTCACCACTCTGGGGTGTGTGTTCGGTCTCTGTACAGGCGTTAGATGGTGAGTTGGACTAGATGATGCTTGTGGGTCCCTTCCAACTCCTAGTATTCTGTGATTCTGTGATCTTTGCTTTCTGTTACCTCCATGTTTTTAATGGTGTCATATATGTACACGATGCCTTGTAAGCAGTAAGGTTCAAAACTGCTGAACTTGTGCACCCAAGCATTAATCTACATGCAAGAATAATCTAGTTAATTAAAAGATGGCCGGAGGACTGTCTGTATGATCAGAATGTGAGAGGTAGCATGGACTGTGGCTGGCACTAAGACCTAAAACTGCCTCTGACCCATTGCATGATTCTGAGGAAACAATTTCACCTTTCTATTGTGTTTTTCCTCTCAGCCTTCATCTCTCCAACCTGCCAGCCCTTCACAGCAAGATCTGTCTCTTATGATATGTGTCTCACAGTAGGAGCTCAGCTGGGTCCTCCAAATTAGAGCTGATTGGGAATTTTTCAATGAAATGAATTTTCATTAGAAAGTGCAGCTCTGTTTCAATGAGGATCTGCAGTGCAGTTGCAGGGATACATGAGGAAGCAAATTCAGGTAATGACTCTGAAGAATGCATTATTACAGAAAGTAGATCATGTCTAGCAGAAGAGGTTGAAGTGTACCTTGCTCTAGGATAACTATCAGGCTGCGGGTGACTAGACATAGTCATTTGTAGTTAGACAACAGGTCAGGAATTTGAACCTGAGTATGCTAGGGGAGCTTACATGCTGGTTTTTTTCTTGTGTGCATTTATTTGTTTGTTTGTATAAAAACAAACTTTCTAAAAGCACTTATGTTTGCTACCAGAAAATCTAGAGCATCTGTGGAATGCTAGCAAATTTCATGGGTAGATTTACTGAGTCTTACTCCATTCTCTCTGAATCCTGCCTAATGGTAACAGTGAGATTAGACCTATTTTAACTTGTAGAATATTTTCAGTCTAAAAGATACTACAGTAATACCTCACCTTTCATGAGGAAAAGGTCTTATCAGAGTCTTGCAAAACCTCTAATTTGCAAACATGCTCGGGTCATTAATATGCATACAGGCCACACCCATAACTGCACACCCCCCCCACCCCCCCCGCCCCGCCAATCTGGAGCACTGGGGAGTGTTTTCCACTCCTCCCCACAGGTTCTCCCAGCACAGGGGAGCAAAGGGAAGCGTTTCTGAGCTCTCTCTGCCTGGGGAGACCCCCAGAGAATCCCTTGGGTTCTCTTTGTCCATGCTGTCGCTTCTGCAGCTGCTGCCAGGCTGCTGCCACTGCTCATGCCTGCACTGCCTCCGCAGGGGGAAAGTTCCAGAGCTGCGGCGGGGAAGGGGTGTCCTGGAGCTTTGGTTGGCACTCTTGGAACCTGGGAAACTTTAACTTTGCAACACTGCGACACCCTTATGGTGGGGGATGGCATCGGTGTCAGAGTTTCTTTCCCTTTAACATCCACGGATCCCAGGAGCGCTGGCTGCATGAAGGCATCAGAGCACCACTTCCCCCTGCTGCAGTTGGGGGCAGGGCATGGGGGAACACAAACCTCCTCCTGCTGCAGGAGCTGCAGTGGTGTCGTGGGCTTGTCCTGGTGCTGCCCCATCCTAGCACACAGCGCTGGCCCCACCACCACTGCGGCCAGCCCAGACCCACTTTCCCTGGGGCCACGTCATCACCAGGCACGCTGGGTGCAGTCCCCAGGCACAGCCTGTATCTCCTTCCTTGCCTGTAGCCATGGAAACAGTAACATGCCCAGTGGGGGTCAGTCCCTGGCTGGGTTTAGAGCAACAGGGGACGGACGGCACGGCTTGTGACGGTGCTGCTGGGTCCCAGCAACTACCCGGGGTATCCTGCAATGTGAACCTTCCACTGTAGGGATGGGACAGGGAGTGTCACTGTAGAAGACACACAGGAGTGGGGCAGGGACTGGGACATCGCGCCTCGGGAGCAAGAGGCACCACGTACCCTCCCCATGGTGGGGGGCTGGGCCAGTCCTACCCCACAGGGAGCGCCAGCGCTGTCCCTCGGTGAAGCAGAGGCACTGCTGCTTAAATCACCATCAAATATTTGAGGATCATTAATGAGAAAAAGAAAGAGAATTTATTTTAAAAAAGAATTCTTTAGAGAAATAGAAAAGTCTTTTTGTGATAAGTAGAAACAAGTTGTCCCCAGCATAAGGAAGGATACTGCAGTAAGCAAGTCTGGGCAAAGGGAATAATCAGATCAGTAAACCAAAGGGAATAGTAAAGAAATTCAGTGAAGACCATAGGAAATTGAAGCACAGAATTTGGGGGAAAGTGGTATGGGACGTTAGTAAATTTTGATGCACCGTAGTGAGAGGAAGGAATTAAACAGAAACTTCCAAAAGTGATACCACTGCAGCTTTTAGAAAATTTCTGCAGTAGCTCCTGAGTATTAATTCTAGTGAAACACACTAAAGAGAGCAACACTTGATAGAGTTGATCTTTATTTTAAAAGTTCTGTTCTTATGAAGCAGTTCTCCAGTACATATCAGCATATGCTGCTACCTGTGTAGAACAGCAATGGGCAGCAACATCAAAATGGCAGTGCTGAAGGGCAGATGTCTTTTCTCCCTTTTGTAGCCCCAGTTCAGCTCCTCTTGCTGTCTGCCACGCTGAAATACCCTGTGTTTGTAATCCAGAAAGTGACTGAATCATATTCGATTCACATGGTCACTTTGCAGATGAATATAATTGCACTACCTATGTGACATCTCCAAAGATTATGCAAAATGTCATTTCCTGAAAAGAAACAGCTCTGTAAACATGTCCCCAGGGATTTTTGTACAAAAGTCAAGCATTTCAGGAGTATCATACCACTTAGGCTACAGACCTGTTCTGGACCCCACAGTGTTCTCTCTTCAGCTTCAGTCTACCAAATGCAAATTCTGTGGGCTCGGCTGTGAACCTGGGATGAGGGTTCAGGCTCCAGTGCAATAAGGACACTGTCTGCTGCCTGACATTGGTGTTGCCACTGTGGTCACTTTTGAGGGAAATTAAGGCCTTAAGCTTAAGATCACTCTGTGAGTTTCCTTTCTCTAGTTGTTCCACTTTAGACTCAGCCAGAACCAATCATTTTTCCAACTTGCAAAACAATATTCCAGGAGAATATATGGAGAAACAAGTAAAATCCTGGAAGAAAGCTCAATAAAAATATTGCATTGACAGTACAGTTTATTAACAATACCACTAAGTTAGGCTTCTTCTCAATGAAGACTGTAACTCTCCCAGTACAAGATGATGACCCGTATTATTTCCTCAGAAACAAAAAAAAAAAATTATCTTCTTTTAAATTGTATGGCTTAAAAAAATCCAACAAACTATGAAGTCTTTTATGAGGAAAAAGGTTTACCCGTGAACCTTCTGCTACATACATTCAGATTAAAAAGGAAAAAAAATGAGACAAACAAGCACTGACCTGTGAGTGAGAGTTAAGCAAACATGTAGATGAATTCAGAGATGCAGCCCTGTGTTGGGGAAATACCCAGGGTAATAAATGTTTACAGAGGAAATTTCTGTGGATTTTCAGGCAGGGGAATAGCAGTGGTTACCTCCTGCTGAAATATCATAGCCGAAATGAAGTGGCAAAGACAACAACTGACATGTCAGACACATAAATCTATTCTTACAGGGCTGACAACTTGGTATGATTGCTCTCCAAAGATAACTTTATAACTTGCTGAAGTGTGACTTAAGGATGCCCTGGAGCAGCACTAACCTGTGTACCTTTCTTGTGGGTAACTTTTTATAAGCTATAGCTTTAGTGAATAGCTTATGCAATTTTTCATTTGACCTACGGGTGTCCCATGTGGGTGGGATTTTCAAAAACACTCAGGCCCAGATCCACAAAGGGATTTACACAGGGATGATTGCACCTATAATATGTATTAAGGAGCAGAGCAGAGGCTTGGACACGATTTAGCCTGTAGTGTAGCAAGGATACAGAAGAAGGTCTGCAACACCCTTGAATTTTCACCAGGAAATCTACCCATGCTTATATGTGTGAAATTACTCTGGACTGCTGTTATGCCTTAGCTCTGTTCCTACTGAAATGGAGTAAAACTGTGCACCAGGCAAGTGCTTTTGAAAAGGCCAGTCAATATTTTTTTTCCTACTGTAACTTTAACCCTTTCTAAAACAGGTTTTAGAAAGAAATACATGCTTGAATTTTATTATCAGGGAGACCACTTCAGTAGGAAATGTGCATGGTTTTTATTTCAGTGGTTTGTTTTTCAGGTGAACTATTGCACATACACACAAGAATAATACCACACAGTATCACAGTACCACAGTGTTGATAAGGTTGGAAAAGGCCTTGAAGATCATCAAGTCTAACCTATAATCCAACTAAAACCTGACAGCTATAACATTTATATCATGGCCCTCAACACCTCATCCAGTCTACCCTTAAACACCTCCAGGGATATACGGACAATAACACAATATCTAGTTTGATCCCAGTGATGTTAGGTGTGCTCAACCTGAAGCAGTTGATAGTCTCTGCATGCAGTTTGAGACCTATGAGTGCATCTTCCCTTTTGATGCTGGCAAAGAGCAAGGAGTGGTTTCTTTATATATGTTGAATACTAGGATAAATTTTCATTCATGGGAAACAAACCACAAGCAGCACAGTATCTTATGAATAAGCCCTTAGGAAAGCTGCCTTATTTTCATTTTCCCTTGTCTTTTCACAAAGCCAAACCATCCTTTGTGGTATTTGGGCACTCAAAAGACAGTTGCATTTGAAAAGCCATAAACGTAAATGAATGTGGAAAGCTGGATCCCTTGTGATGCAAGGCAGAAAAATAGATGCGAGACTGGCAAGTTCTGCATGAGGACTTAATGCTTGTTTTCTTCCTCAGATTCAGCGAGCTTTCAGCGAATGTCTCTGAAGAAGTGCAAAGAGCAAGCTGATCTGGCCTCATGCCTGTGGAACAGGCAGCTGTGTTTCTGAAGGATGGTGTAGCACCATCCTTGAGAACATTGCAAACTAGAGCTTCAGAGACATGTTCTGACCCCAGTCTGTAACTAAATTTACAGTTCATTGAGTGGAGGGAAAGTGTCTTTGAAGCAGCAGAGGACCTCAAGGCTCTTTTGAGCTCCTCAGATGCTCAAATACAGTAATAGCAGAACATACTCATCTGGTTTCACTATGACAGGTGGTAAATGCAGTAAACCAAACTCAGGGTAAACTGCTGAGAGCTGTAGAGTGAACTGGAAAAAAGTGTTTGTTTGTTCTCTCGGAACAACATTAGGGCAAAGTCTATAAATTTAAGAATTTCTAGATCCAAGCACAAAGCCTCCACTGGCTTCCTGGGGAGTGTCAACTGAACATAAATAGCAGTGCAAAGGCCTTAAAGACATAATAAGGCTTAATTTCAAAAACACTGTGCATTTGCTCACACCGGCAGGACAAACAAAGGATGGTAATACTAGAGCTGTTGTAGTAGTGTGGTCTAAGAAAAAAAATGCTAGAAGAGGCAGTATTGTCCCTTGGACCAACTGTTTGAATTAGGGGGGAAAAAGCTTGCAGACATAAGTCCTCTTTAGTATACAAAAACCTTCCTCCAGCTATTAGTTATTCCTAAAAATTAGGTTTCTTTTCCCTTAAACTTTGCCTTGGAAACAAAGTGAGATCTGATCTCTGCTCTAACCAAAATATTGGGTGATCTATGCCTGCACAGTAAAAAAGCATTGAAAATGTTAATGGGGAAAGCTGATGAGCTCAGAACACTTCCTAAGATTGACATGACTTTAAAGTTAGTCAGAAAAGAGTATTTTCCCCACTGGGCATATTTTGTAGGCATAGGGATTTAAAGTTGCATCCTTGCAGGAAGTCATCATAGAGTAAATGAACACTTAAATCCTAAGAGTGAAATGTGGGCCCTGTGGAAATGATGCGGTTATAAGAGTGCACAGGCCTTGTAATAGCATGTTTGTATAAAGTGGAAGTTGGAATTGAGAATGGGAGAAGAGGAAAGTAGATTCTACCCTAAAGCACTTGTACCCTTGCTCTTGATAGGAAGCCAAGTAAGTATTTTATGCTGCATGGCACTTGAAGATTTAGACCTTGTCCTCACTGATAAAGAAAATACCTCTTAAATGCAAGTAGCAGGAAAAAAATCACATAAAAATACATAATTTAGCTACTTCCTATTTCATGTCATGAACTAAGTGGTGCTGTCATCGCTCAACGTCAAAAAAACGTAGTCTTTGTCAGATCAAATGCACCACTCACCATTTACTGCAAAACATATTCTAGTTGGGTCTAGCATTTCATTCCTTTCACACTTTCTAGCGCTTCAGTGAGAGGAAATCTGGGGATGATGCTTTAGGATCACAGAACAAGGAAGCAGGTTTCTTTTTAAAACTGTCCTGTCCCAAGGAACTAATATGTTTCTTCTAAATATTCATTGCAAAGGCAGGGAAAGCTAAGGCAAAATGACTCCAACTGCAGTCAGCGACAGAGTCAGAGGCAGATCTGCAGTCAGATTTGGGGTGAATGTTCACAAGTTTACAGGTTCACAGGTTATTCTGAGCTGGAAGGGACCCACAGGATCATCTAGTCCAACTCCCAAGCAAACACCCACCCAGGGATCAGGCCCACAAGCGTGGAATGTTTTCAAAAACTGTTTTCTCTTACACTTATGTATCATGGACATGAGCATTACATATATCCAAAAAGTTGATCAGGAACTGCTAAAAAAGGAACAGAAATCTGAAAACAACACAGTCTCTGATATCCCTGAATCCGGGACAGATACATCATATTTCTGTGGCTACTTTAAAGTCCGAGTTAGTCATTCTTATTCTATTTTAGTACCTCTCACTCATCCATTTCCAGTCTGTTCACAGGTGTCACCAGAGACTCTTTCTTAATGTGCAATATTACTTTGGCCAGATGAAGGGTTTCTTTTGGCACTGCCAGATGTAGGGGCAGCATAAATACATTCAGTGCTACAGTGCTATCTTTAAAATAACGTAGATCTCAGCATACATGCCTATTAATACATAAGCAGTAGGCACTTTCAGCATTAGCCTGAGCAGACGACATTAGGTAACAGAGCACAAGTACAGAAAGCAAGTATAAAATGAGCCTTGATTAAACAGTTTTTACTTCATTTATTTTTGTCCTGCTCTGACTGGTGTAACTTATAATTAGTCTCTGCCTGCAGTGGTATGGTTCCAAAGAATGATGGATTAGGGAGAAACTCTAGAATTTCTCCATAACTTGACAAGTTATAACCTGAAAAGCTACATTTAGTCCATTAAAGATTTTTCACAGTGACATTTTAGTGCAGCTAGGGAAATATGCCACTGTGCCATTTATCATTTTCAGGGCATGGACAGTGCAAAGGAGGTTGCTATGAAGAACAAAATAAAATAGATTACATGTATAGAAGTGAGGTGAAGTATACTGATAAATATATACCACTGAATGTCAGCAAATGTCACTTGAGAAGCCATTTGCAGCTACCAGAACAGCCTTGCAAACCAGCAAAAGCAGCAAAACCAGGCAAAACAAGTTGGGTGTACTCACTTCCACATGAATAAGCAATAAACCTCTCTCTGAAGTTACACCAGAAAGTTGTTAAACTTGATAGAGGAATCTTTTCCAAATTGTTCTGTCACATATTTTGTATATGGCTACAAAGGACTATGGATGGTTTACAGTGAGACGGGGAAATCATTGCTGAGAATGCAACAATTTAAGCAATTTTGTTCAAACTCTTGTATTCTGCTTTGCATTAAAGGGTCAGTATGAACAAAGAAGTGATTCATCACTCTGCTTTTTCTTCCATAGGGCTGCTCTTTTTTGTCATCTGAACTTCATTGTCAGAACTATTGCATTACTACCATTTCTCCTTTAAATATATTTGCACTCGGGCAACAGGATTTAGAGTTTGGGTTTGATAGGCAGAAATGAAAAATCTGGAAGATATCTCATATATTTCCGGCAGCATGTGATTTGTAGATCTATGGTTCAGTTCCACTTCGGGTTATAGACATGCTGACCTGGAAAAATCTCTTCTTGTGAAAGTTACAATACTTGAGAAAAAATAGCAAAATTCTTTCAGGCTTATTTTAACCTGGGCTGCATCCTTTTGAGCCATTACTCCTCATTGATAATAAACTTTGACTGAAAAAATATCTCCAAGAAAAAGTAGGAGTTCTTAAAATTTCAGAAGCTTTTTTTATATTTAATTTTCTATGAGATTCTTCCTCCCTATTTCTAATTTATCTTAGCAAAATAAGAGACAGCCTGCATCATTTTGATTTCATGAGTCTGTTATCCCCAGACATCACACTCATGCAAATTTCAGATTAGTTTTTTTTTCATTAGTGGAAAGCAGCAACATGGATCACATAACCGGGGTCATACAGGAACTCCTTTATTCAAAATATTTCATACATGCTAAGATACACTGATTGTAGAACTATTTCAGTCAAACTTCTCACCATATGTTCATGTAAAATCTATAAACAACCAGCCCTACAATGGCATCCTAAAGTCTGGGAGTTTAAATCTTTGAAGAGAACAAATTTCTTGTACTTACAGATCCTGTAAATGGAGTATGGGCAAACCTTCCTTTCTTGGGCAGGATGTTTATACAGTGAATTTTCTTTGTACAAGTCTTCACTCTATTCTTGAAAAATCAAAATCAAAAGTGATCCTTATTAGTCAAACAAAACCCTTTATTAAATTAAATGTAAAACCTGTTTTAAAAATGAGCTATGAAAATCGGAAAACAAAGATTAAACAGATGGGTTGAACTTTCATGAACCGCTCCCCACCCCACTCTCCCCAATTCTTTGAAAACTGAAGTAATCTTTGAGGCAAAACATGCATTTGACAGCATCTGTCATCCAGAAGCTCTGTAGATGTTGTACTGCTTCTTTGGTCCTGTTTTGAATTTCTCTGTCAATTTGAATAGACACAACAGAGTCTCTAGGAGTGTTGCTTGCAAGCTGAGAAGGTAAGGACCGTGTCAGATGTAACAAACGGGAAAAGATCCGTCAGTCTGTTACTTCATCATGAATATCAGTGCCCCCAACAGCTTCTCTTTTTACATAAAAGCATACAGTTTGGTGAAAAGCACAAAAAAGCTTATTTGCTGTTTCTATGTGAAATTTAATACGTTATGTAATAATCTGCTTAACACTTTTTCTTTTTAGAAATTCTGAGATGTAGTATATTTACACACATTCCTTTTCAAGACTGATTAAAATACAATTTCTTAAAGGGTATGTGAAAAATAGAAATGCTTGGCCAAGAGATTTTAAAGAAATTCTTGAATAAATCAGCAGCACATGAATAAATATGCTGATTTTGCGACAAGCCCTGAAAAGAAGCTTCTGGTTAGCAGGCTGCCTAACTTATGAATGGTTTAGCCCTTCCTTCCTCTAGCCTAAGCGTGAAAGCTACTACCCACACCCCAGACTTGATCTAAACTACAGAATGCCATTGAGATGTGCCTACTGACACTGGATCAGGCCCTGTAGGCCTGCATCAGCCCAAAGCCAACCTACGCTTCCCCATAACCCGAAAGTACCTCCAGTGTAGCTGTTAAGGTATGTGCAAAATATCTGAAGCTCTTAATCAGACAGATCTTGTCCTTCAGAAGAAGTAAAAATATTCACTGAATAAAGCAGTACTGGTTTTGCTTCAGTACGGATGGTAATAATGAAGAATCATAGTTTCTGTTATCAGAGGGTTTTGATAGATTTGTGTTTTGGAGTAAAAACATACACTTCTAGGGGCGGGGGGAGAAGCTTGTAATTTTTGGTCCTTTTTATTTTAATGGCTAAACATTGTAATGCTAGCTAAACAGAAATTCTTGTCTGTTAATAGGTTCCTTTAGTTTGTAATAAATAGGAATGCTAATGACTAAAATTTGGTATTTGGTATGCATTAGCTTTTCTAAGTCTTTTCTTTACAGGCTTCATTGACATTCAATATGGCAAGCTTCCTTTGAAACATATTTATAAAATAACTACAGTATAATTAAACCAACAAAGCCATCTTTTAAGTAAGCTTAATAGCTCAGTTTTTCACTCTTTAATTTTTTTTATTTTAAGGAGGAAAAATAGTTATACTCGATTCTACTATATATTTCATTTTTCATCTAATATTTTCTTTTCATTTGCAATGTGTGCATATCTAATCCTTGACAACTGTGATTATTGATAAATGTGCATGAAAAACCTGCTTCAGAAAATCTTACACAAGAATATTTTTTGTTAATGAGAACTGAAACATATCTTGACAAAGAAAATACATGTAACATATATGTGCATATATACATATTTTAATAGCTAATAGTGGTGTAGTTAATAGAGAAAAATGGATTAATAGGTATGGCAAGTAATACTCAAAGTGGACGCTGTTTGATAAATGTAACTAGAAATACTTTAATTATATAAAAGCAACAGGTAAATAAATGCAATTATATTTAATTTTGCTTTCAGCTTGTGAGCATTTTCTGTAAGCTTTAATAGGAGGAAGAGCTTGTGCAGAAGGCTAATGGGCACTACTCATTAGGGTTTGCAAGCTGTACTTATTCTGAGGTATTTCTCTGGAAGACTAAGATGTTCTTTGTGAGGGTACTTGGATCCTGATAACTCCTGTAATTCATAATAATATCCACCTCATTCAGAAAATTAAAGTTTACGGAGGCCTCAGCAGTTTGAAAATCTTAATACTATTTAAAGTCCTGATCATGTTTACTTAAGGACGAGGTAAAAAGTGATAACTCTCATCATAATAAGTAAAGTGGAACCACGTAACTGTTTCTTAAATTCTGTCCTCTACAGGCACAATAATATTGAGACCCCATTTACAGTATGGTGAATAGAAACAGTTGACATCATTGTTATAATCTTTATTTAAAACTGTTACCAAGGTTACTAATTACCATCACTGTGTGCAACAGGTCCCTCCGAAGCAGTATCTTTACAGACGAACTGTAATGTGTAGGATTATAATAAAGAGCATAAATGTCGGAAATGGCACAAACACATTACATCGTACGGTGCATCGCGCTGCAAAACCTCTGCTTTCGATGCTGAAATACACAAGGTGGCTTTTTGCTTAATTTGGGAATTTAGAGAGATGTCAATTGTACCCTGAAGTGCTTCACAAATGTCGGGGAGCAGAGGAGGTAGGGGCTACAGGGACCTGTAAAACCTGCTGCTGATGGAAATGTTCTCACGTCGTCTCGAGTCTCAGCGGGGCACTTGGTTTACGGGAAAATGTGCCTCCGTTGTGTTAAGCAGGACTGCAGGGAGACAGCCCAGAGCTGGTGGCCGCACGCCCTGGGCAGCCCGCGGCCGGGACATCGGGGATCGGCCCGTCCCCACCACCTTGCTCTGGGCACGGGGCACCAGCCCAGGCCTCCAAGGCCTCCAGTGGAGGGATCCTGTCTGGGGTGACAGTGCGGCTAAAGGGAAAGTGGGGCGGCAGGTGAGGTCAGCATCTCCCTGTCAACATCTCCGTCCGCCGCTAAGTCACTCTACCCCGCCCTCAACTTAATGACACAAATCCGGGCTCTTAAAGTCTTTGCGACTGATCGTATTCGCTCATTTATAAATAATGATCTCCATATAGATGCATAACAACAACATACCAGAAGTGTTTCGGGAGAAATCCGATTAAAGTCTATAGCTTTTTACCCCTCTCTCCCGGAGCAAAAGTCCTGCCACAGGTCAGCTGCCGCAGCCGGCGCAGACTGCGGGGTTAAAGGGAAGAAAAGGCTCCAAGCTGGCCGCTTCCCCCCGCTCCCCGGGCGGCGGGAGGGGGCGACAGCCGAGCCTTACCGGGGGGCGGCCAGCCGGGATTTCGAGGGGAGACAGCCGCCTCCCTGGCTGGAGCGTGAACTCTGCGGCCGGGAACCATTTCCCCCCGGCGCCCGCATCCCTGGCCTGGACCGGCCCGGCCTGGGGTGGCGGTGACGCAGAAACCTGCTTTCCTTTCCTATGTCGGGCGGTTTAGGGGAACTAGAAAAACAAACATTGGGCCGTTTCATGAAACTGTGGAGAAAACTCCGAAGGGAAAGAGAGCAGGGCACATCCTTTTAGAGGAAGGACAAGGGTTCTCTGAGGAGGGAAAACAAAAGATGACAGTGGTGGCTGTAACCCCACCATGAACCAGAGACCTCCTGGCCACTCTCGGAGCGCTAACCTCTCCGGACTTCCCATTACCTCTCCATGACACTTCACTAATGCTCACACAATGGCCAACTGAGCAGTTTAAGTAAAGATATTTTAACCTAACTAAACACTGTCTCCAGACAATACGATGCAAAGCAACATCTGGTACAACACATAAACAATGCTGTTTAACAGCATATGCTCTACGTCTGGAAGTTTATATCAACGCTAAGCAGTCGAGGAGGCTGTAGCTGCTCGGCATGAAATCTTAATAAAAAGCTGTTTGCTGTGCTTCCTAGATGAGCAGCTAGGATCCTTCCTCTCAGGGCATCCTCTTCAGTTTAAGATTGCTCAGCAAGACGTCTTTGGACTCCATCCGTACCTCTTCCCTCCCGCCCTCGGAGCAAACCACCAGTGAGAAACACCACGGGGAGAGCCCGTGGACCGGCCTAGGGACACCACCGGGTTACCCCTTCCCCGCTGTGACTCCGCCGGGCACGGCTCAGCCGCCAGAGACGGTGGAACCGGCCGATGCTGAATGGCCAACTTCAGGAAAGCACTTCTTTAAAGAGGAGGCTCTAGGCTAATGAAATAACGGGAGGTGGCTATTGCAAACAGCTGTTCCTCATACATATTTCATTATACAATCAGATAATGCGTCTTACCACCTTCTCAATTATTCACAGATAAACATTTTCAAGACGTTTTGACATCTGTCTTAGGGCCTGCTATTAATTTAGTAATCACTATGGTTAAAAATGTATGGGGACTGCACCTCACTAAAACTCGGATTTCACGTCACGAGAACAGCTACCGTAAGAGCTCTCGCCCTGAGCAGGTCATCAGGTCAAAGAGAGCCCCAAGATGGGGGAAGCACACGATCGTCTCCCCGAAGCCCTAGGGCTGCCGCTCCAGGGCGCCTACGGCAGCCTCGCCGAGCGTCCCTGCCTGCCCGGCCCCTCCCAGCGCTCTCCGGAGCTCCCGGGCTGCGCAGCGTCGGGCTCCTCCTGGCGCCCTCCGGAGCTCCCAGAGAGAAGCGACCGAGGGATGACAGAGGTGACACCTTCACTCCTCGGCAGGCCAGGAAAACACCCAGAAAAGTGGAGTCTGTCGCTTCTGTCAGGCTCTTGGCACAAGTATTCCCTCTTCTCACCGCAGGGAAAAGGCGCAGCCCCGTAAGAGGACACCTGCCTGGCCAGCCCTGTGCTCCGCCAGCCTCCCCCGCCCCCCCGGTGTCCCCACCGGCTCCTGGCATCGCGCGGCCGGGGACATCGAGTCGCCAGTGGCAGCTCCCGTGGCTTCTTTCCCCGCGGAACAAAGCCGCGGGTCCCCCGGCCGGTCAATGGAACGCGCTCGTCCTTCCCGAGAGCCGGGAAACTTCTGACGGCAAGTTTGTTTCACTGCGGCTGAACCGTTGTAAAACCTCAAGGCTTTAGGAAGTCGCAGCGTCTTAAAACTGCTTCTTTTGTTTCTCTTCTTTGGCAATAATCCCCTTTCTTAAAATAAAGAGCATACCCCCCCCCCAGAAATGCACTAGATGTTACACATGAACGCTAAAGGGGAGAATCAAACCTCGACGACTCTTTCAGACATTTTATTGACTAAATTAAGCCACTCAGCGCCTCTTTCCTCCCTCCCCTTGCCCAGGTTGCCTCTTTTTACTACAAAACTCACGCATAATCGTCACCCTCCAAGACTTCCCCCCGTCATGTCCAGGTATAGAGGACGAAAACGCGTGCATACTTTCCCGTCCTTGCAACATAAGGTCTCGATTACAACTACGGAAGCTGCAGTCTGGCCAGTGATAAGGGGAAATTCACCTTTGCACAAGGCGCAGGACCCACGCGTAAACGAGCAAAACAAGGGAGAAGTGATGTTTTCTGCCTGTGCCCCACTGCTCTCCCCGTACCGCGGGGGGCTGACCAGCCCCTACCCCCTCACGCCATCCCCGCCTGCCCCGCACAGGCACCGCCGCTGTCGGCGGACGTCGCACACGGCAGGGATCCTTCGGCTCCCAAAGCGCTGGCCGTCTCCTCTCCGCACATCCCAGGGGGTACCTGACTGTGGGTGGATGTGCTCTAAAGCCTCAACCCGAGTCCCGGCCGTGAATTTCATTTTAATCGTACCGCCGAGAAAAGTACCGGCACCTAGGACCGCCGGGAGTGTAAAAGACTTTCTGCCTCACAGGTGGCGGAAGGCAGAGGAGGATTTGGGGACAGACATAAGAGAGGATTCTCTGTGAGATGGAAACGAGAATTCTTAGTGCTCCCTCCAAGTATCACCCACAGCTGAAGACCTTGCCTTCCCCTGAATGTTCTGTAAACAGCTGAAGAGTAAGTGGTGAGCTTCGAGTCTCTGGTTCGGACCTACTGGAACTTAAACTCAAAAATAGGGGAAGTCGGGCTGTGAGTGTGCGGAGGGGAGACCTTGCCACCTCAGCAGCATTCATCTTATTTTAAAGTGAAGTGCCAAAATCCCACTGGAATCTTCCCGCCAGCCGCTCTTGAGTTGGTCGTGCACTCGCTCAGAGCCAGCCTGTGCCTACCTGGCTCTTAAATTCAGCTCTCTGAAGTCCTTCTATAGTTTCAACACTGTACTTGCAACTGTGCCTCGGCAGAGCCGTCCTGGCCCCCGCTCCCACCCCAGCTTCAAGACGTCCTTCGCCCTATTGATGTCTGCTACAGCCAAACAGGGCAAAAAGACGAAAATTGTATT
The DNA here is from genome assembly GCA_013390025.1 of Pitta sordida. Taxonomy (NCBI): domain Eukaryota; kingdom Metazoa; phylum Chordata; class Aves; order Passeriformes; family Pittidae; genus Pitta; species Pitta sordida. The sequence goes on from WEKX01019365.1 coordinate 122,509, forward strand.
CGACAGATGCTGCTCACTCGTGAATAACAGGTTCAGCGAATACGGTATCTCTCGCCATTATCTTGTAAGTTAATATCGAGTAGCAATAGCTGTCTAAATATCAAAATCTATTTATAGGGGATGCAGAGCTATGACCTCTCCATCTGACCTTCAGGAACCAAAGGCTGAAAAACAGGGCAAATGAAGGGAAAAAAAAAAAAAAAAGGAAAGCCCAGGAGCTGGGCTGCCTTTGTTCCGAAATCCTTATAGGACTTAAACCATTAGAATGGCACCGGCCCTACGGCCCAGGAGAGGAGAGGCTCTGTCCGATTTCTCTGTATCCCTGCCGCGATCGGAGTGTTGCTTTGTCCACTTCTGCACAGCTACAAAAGTTGTTGTTGTCGGCGTTTGGGTGGGGTTGGCGAGATTTTTTCACATTAAAAAAAAATGGGGAGGGAAAAAAGACAAAACAGCGCCGTTGACGAAGCAGCAGGTCTCAGTGAGAGCTGTGGGAGAGCAAAGTGCAGCAGAGTGCAGACCCACAGCTCGGGAAGTCATTTTACACCAGAGGAGATAGGAGATGGAGAGGAGGGCAGTATTTTTTTATTTCGCTCCTCGTTGCCTTCTTAGGGCAAACGAGGGGTGTGCGAAGGGAGCGAGGCTTAGGGCGTCTTCCCAGCCCCTTCCTGGCAAGCAGCAGGATGGGGAAAGCTGGGCACTCCTGGGCGCTGCCGAGGTGTCCCTGAAGCCTCCGGCAAAGCGAGTGTCGGGAATCTGGCTTGGGACACCGTGACATCCCGCGCTCCCAGAGATCAGCCTCCGCCCACCCCCTTCCCCAACGGGCAGGGAGGAGGAAGATGCTCCATAGGGTCCCAGAGCAGGAATCAATGTTACAAAGCGCATCCCCTCACGGGGAGCTGGAAAAGGGCGAGAGGAGGAGGGGGGCAGGCAGGAAAAAGAGAAGAATAATCCCAAAGTACTTCTGGGTTTGGGGGATTTTTTTTTTATGGAGTCATTGAGAGATCATCCGGTATGAATTAACAACTGCGTAAACCTAGACCAACTGCGAATCCGCCCTCCCCCCGCCCCAGTCCCGGCGGTAATATGGCGCCTGCGAGAGAGAGAAACACTTTTCTCGGTGTTTAGCAGTTGAAATGTGCTCCCTGAAGGTCACACCAGGCGACGCGCCCGTTGGCTGCCGAGCAGGGCCAGGACGCGGGATGGGCTGGGCCAGTGGCAGCTCTGGAGACCCTGACCGCCATCCCACCGAGGACAACAGAGCGGCCAGGAGCATAGGGAGGCTTTCTACGGCCAAATGCACCCCAGTTCGGCTTTTTCCTCTCCTTTATGTTTCTGTGTCTATAAGGGAATCTTACCAGCCTACCTTTCTGTTTTATTAGGGAAAAAATAAATAAACAAAAACCAAAACCAAAAAACCAACAAACCAAAGCAACCCAAATAGCCAAACCCCTATAACCTAAAACAACCCGTGGCTCCGAGGGAGTTATTCCTTGTGTCTGGAAATTAAAAGGCTTTAATCTCCTCTATGACCGTGTTGCAAGACGGGAGCACTGTTCGCAGCTATTTTAAAGCGCCAGTCTCAGTTGGTTTGGAGATCGGAGCTACTGTTCTTCAAAAAGAGAACTGTAGTTCAGGAGGCAAACTCTGTCCCCGGAGGGACTGGGATGGGGAGGGTGGGGGTGCAGACTCTCTTTCCGCCTTCTAAGTGCACCAGCCAAAGGAAAAGAGAGACAGGGCTGCTAACCGCGCTGCTGAAATGTTCTCTTCTTTCTCCTACCGGGGGCTAAACAAGAAAAAAGCTTCTCTAGCTATCCGAATAAATTTTAAAAGATTACTAGGGAAAAAAAAACACAAAAAAGAAAAAATCCCAACAAAATAAAACAAGCATATCCCTCTCATTTGCATCCCACTTGAGAAAAGCGTCTGGGGGAAAAAATGTCCCAAACTCTTCCCAACACACTTGGCAATAATCTTTTAAATCTTGGGTCTTGCTACCACATTAGGCTCCGTGATATTGCATTCCAAAGAAAATAGACTAGGTATTAGAAGAGGAATCTCCTCTTCCTAATGAATATTTACCCTGAGGTCATTACATCCGTAATGGTCCTCGCTTAACTTACCTTGCTCCCCCTCTTTCTCTGCTAGAGACTGGGATTTCAATCACAATAACCTCGATTTTAAAGCGCCGTATACCATTTAATGGCGGGGTGCAGGAGAGGTTAGAATATTATTGACATCATGCAATATATAAGATGGATACCTTTAAGACTTCTGACTTTTTGTTGCAATGACACGCTGTATTTTTATGAGATGCCTATTATGCAGACAGAACCATTGTGCTGTAGCTGCCTCACAGTTGCTGGATCGTTTCTATCAGATGAAAGATTTTGAATAGTTTTCTTTCAACAATGCATCCTTTTGGTCTTGATACAAAGAATGTAGGCATGGTATACACTTAAACAGCTCTGTCACAGAGCAAGTATATCGAATCCTGTCTGCAGCATAATACGCACAGGGAACAGAATGGAGTTCACTCCACCGCTGAAGAAGCACATTAAGGTCTGATGTCCTGGGAGCATCTTTCAGATTTCCCTTATCTCTGATATTCGTTAAGCTGTTAAAAATCTTTACAGACGGGCTTTAAAACCGTCTGTTTCTCGCGAAAAGACCCAGTTTGATAACGGAGTCTTTGAACAAAATCTAATGCTGGTACTCCGGTAAAGGGACAAGTTACGCTCTATCTGGTCCCCATCTCGTCGGCCACCGAGACCCTGGCGTGATGGGGGAGCCCGGAGGATCCCCCGTGCTTGTTCTGGGCGGGTGGCTTTTCCCTGCCCTCTGGCCGAGGAGAAAGAGGGGCCCCAGTTCAGCACAACCCCCCGTGTGCAGCCTCGGGACGGGCGGCGGGAGGGCGGTGCCCGCGCCCACCCGGTGCCAGGAGTGGGGGGCAGGGGATGCAGCCCGAGGAGGCTCCGTGCCCGCGACTCCCCCTCCGGTGCTCACTCGAGCGACTTGAGCAAAGTGCACGTGCTGAGCCCAACTTCCCTCTCCCCAGCTTTGTACTCTCCGCTGATTGAGTCCCCATATTAAGCTCGAGATCCTTTCTAAGCAACTGCTAAGAAGTCAAGAGCATCCTTGCTTGCTTTCTCTCCGTGGCCTTTCATGCCCTCAATTTGTTATTCTACTGACACTTTTCTTAAAGTTAGCGCCTAGCATTGAAACATTAGTAACAAAAGCCCTGGAAAATCTCTCTCCTCACCGCTAAATCCTCTAATGGGTCAGTGCGTGTCGAATTTTTATTTGATTTCCAATAATCTCTAGCACTCCAATATTAAACCTACCTCAGCCCAGTGCCTCACCTATGGGATATTTTTCAGCGTTGCTTTGGAAAGTAGAGACGCTCGGATTTCCTTCCACGTGCACCCACTAATTTATAAATGAGTGTATCCAGCTGTCTTCGTGTATATCTATGTCTCTATATCTGCAGTAATGCTTTCATTTTGTGTCAAAATAACATATCCTGTCACTCCACGCCAAAAGCATATTTATCGAATGAAATAGCACCGCAAGCTGCATCTTCTTTATCAAACCTTCATTTCTGTTTTACCCAATTGTTAAATATCTTTTCATTTCTTTTCCTATTTTAAAATATGTTACAGTAATTGTTACTTGCAGGTCTTTTGTGTATTTATAGCTCCTTTGATTCATATCTTTTCCTTTCTTTTAATCTTGTTATGTGAAATTATATACACATTTCTCAGGAAATCCAAGGAGCATAACTTTATTAAATAAAACCCCCTTAATCCTCGAGTTTTGTAGCAAATACCAATTTTTTAAAGTACACGTTCCTAACCCATGAGGGGTTTTTTGAATGAAGATCCCTAAGTCCTCTTCACTTTATTACGCGGATTTGGTGAAATGATTCTTCGGCTCTCTAATTTAAATAAGTTTTAGTGTGAAACAAGAATGAACATTATCCTCTAACCTGAGGTCAAGTGAAGGGTGATTTACATGACAAAGAATAATTCCCATTTTGTCCAATATGAACCGACTTCACCTTCGGCATCATTAAGAAGAATTTAGCACTTTCAAGGCTTTGGGGGTTGGGTTCTTTCTTTTTTTTTTTTTCTTTTTTTTTTTTATATAGTTGGTTATGTATAGCGCAATTTCCCTTTTATGAATCACAATACAAAGGATGACTTCTTGCGCTCTTGAATTTCGGCATTATTTTTATAGCCTTAAGTAGAGTGAATTTGCACCTGCTGGTACGTATTTAAACTTTAACATATTAGCTGGGGAGGACTTATCAACCCAGCGCACTGCCTGGAAGCAAATTAACAATCTTCATTAAAGTAAAGGGAGAGAGGGAGAGGAAGAGGGGGAGGAGATGTGACCATTTAACACGCTGTCCTGGATCTCTCCAATCAATACAGGTTCCGAGTGGATTATTTGGGGTCTTTATAGCAACAGAATTACAGCTTTACTCCCCCTCCCCCCAGCACACATTCGCTTCCAAATTTCTACTTCTCGTCCGGCACTTTAACCCTCTCGATACCTTCTTCCCCTCCGTCTGGAGCGATCCCCCGCTGAGGAAGGTTGCGAAGAGACAGGGGCTGCTCGGCTGGGCTCCCGGTCCCACCCCACCTCTTTGAAAGAGACTTCCCCAAAAAATCAGTCCGTGCCCTTGGTGGCTTCTTCCCTCTTTTTTATGATCACTTTTGGCTGAGCTTGCTCCCTCCCCTCGTCCTCCTCACACTCATGCACTCACGCTCAAACACAGGAGCCCCTGAGGAAGTGATCTTAATCTAAATATCAAACTTACCGTCCGAAGGATCCTGCCTTGGAAAAGTTCTCTGTGTTGGGTGCCAGAATTAAAGAAAGGACCGTCATCCCCCGTTAAGAGCCCAGGGCTTAAGGAGAGGGTCTGCTGGCAAAGGGCCACGGGCAGGGAGCTGAGCTCCCTGGCTTTCCCAGCCCGGCTCTGCCGCCTCTGGGCCCCAAGGGGCGCGGGGACCCAGAGCCCCTTCTCCGCAGGCTGCTCCGGCGCTGTCGGGACAGGGGGCAGGGGGGGCCCGGCCTCGGGATTTCTCCCTCCCGCGGACACGGACGAGCGCTCCCAGACGCGGTTTCGCGGGGGAATCCGCGGGCTCCCCGGGACGGGAGGGGGCCCCCGGGCAGTGCCCCGATTCTGCCTGGCCGCCAGCTTCTTTTGGGAGCTGGGGTGGGGGGGGAGGCCGAGGGGGGTGGTCGTGTGCTTGTTCACAGCTACAACGGGAAAGTGGGAGCATTTCGTGTTTACAACCGACTCCGGCTCGTATTGGTGAGATGTAGTTCAAGCAGCGCTCCTCTGTGTCGCGGGCTCTTAACTGGAGCTTTGCTCAGTCATTGAGAGCAATAGAAAGTATATGGAAATCAATATATAGACAGTGTGGAGGGCAGATAATGGATTCGAGTCAGTGAGTGTTATAATCTGCATTATGGGCTTCCTATTGTTTAGACTGAGCACAAATTTCCAAAGGGTGAAGTGTTGGGTTTGAGTCCCCGTTCCCTCCCACCTCCCCTTCTTCTTTTTGGAGGGCTTTGTGTGTATAGGGGGAGGGGGAGTNAAGCCTCCACAGTCGCTGCCCTCGCCGGGAGCCGCAGCCGGCGGGGCCCCCCCCGGCTGAGCGCAGAGCCCCCGCCGCTGTCGGCCGCACGCTCTGCTCCGTGCCCTCCCTCGGCCTCTTCTCCCCCCTCCCCACCGCCACACTGCGCCTGGTCACCTTGGCCTCGGATTCTCTGCTCAAAGTGTCGGCGGTGGCAGGGGTGGGCTCTGCCGGGCGGGGAGGGGATCCCGGTCCGGGCTCCTCGGCCCCATTCAGGGAAGAATTTTGATGCGATTCATTAGAAGTAACGAGTTGACATAAGGTAAATCTACATCGAGGGGGCCTTTCTTTGAGTGCATGGGGAAGCTTCATTAACCATCGCTAACAAGGCGTGCAAATGCTCTGATTGGGCAGCTTTCTTGTAACGCCAAGGCCTTAGCAGGATGCCCACCTAATGAGGGTCACTACAAGAGACTGATAAAATATTCAAATTTTCCGTCGCACCAGGAACTTTGTACTAAAGTAGAAAGTTGAAGCAACTGTGTGCTTGTTTACCTTGGGAAGGCACACTCAGGGGAGAAAGCATGTAGTTCTGACATCTCTGTCTTACGGAGAAGCCTCGAGATGGACGGTCGCCGCTTTACGGACGCTATTTTTTAAATTATTCAACAGATTTCCCCCCGCCTTCCCTCCTTCTCCGCCACTTTAATACTGTTTCTCTCGAGTTTAATGCGCTGATTAATAAACAACTTGTCTGCGAGGTTCCACGTTTTTCTCCCCTTTCCTATCCTTTTTTTTTCCCTTAAAGAAGAATTATTAAAATCAGCCTGATGGCTTTAATGATACGTCAATCATTTCTAAGTTGCTGCTTGTTGCTAATATGTCAGACTCTGTGCACATCACTGCTACTTTCCTTGTTGCCACGTTTAAAGGCTCTCCCCTCCTCCCCCCGCAAATTGTTTCTTCAAGTTTTCATTGCTAGGTTGAGATTTCTAATTAGAGCTAAGTATTTCACTTAATATTTAATTTAGACGCCCAGCACATATATTATACCTAGATCAGTCAATCAAGTGTCCCTTGTTGATAATGCTACATCATTAAGAGTTGCGTTTAATTCAGGAACAAATGACTGTACGGCTGCCGCTGCTGCAGAACAGGTAACTTTCGACTGGTGGGAACTGCCAGAAGATCCAGAGGGATGGGGGTAAACAGCTCAGGGAGGCGGCTGTGGCTCCCTGACCTCCTCCGGAAAGTTTGCTGCTTCCCAAGCCTGCACCTCGCCGCAGAGTCGAGCTGCATTGCTTTTCTCCCTTTTAAAATAATAATAATAATA
>WEKX01019365.1:138123-164138 GCA_013390025.1 Pitta sordida
GGTTGAGTCTGGCTGCTCAGTCTGGGACTTTCAGCCCTTATCCCTGAATCAGGCTTTCTTTGGGTTTCGAGCGGAATAAACGGGCCCAGAGGAATATTTACAACATGATAGGGAACCTAAAAATTATGTATTGCCTCTTAAAAAAAATGTTTAGAGCGAATATTCTCTTTAGCATTGACGGTGAGAGGACAAGCACTTTAAAGCTGATTTTGGCTTTCGGATGAAAAAAAGGACTTAAATTTCGAGCGAAGAAAAGCTCTGTGTTCCACAATCTCCTTCTTTTATTTTATCTATAGCGCTGCGTCCCTGGGACAGGACCTCCCTCCAGCCCTGCCACAAACCCTAGAGTGTTTGTTTGTGCACTGGGAAATATTTAGGCAGATATTGGCTAGTGCACGAAATGCGGATCCAGTGGGATTCGTGCCCGCTACGGAATGCTCCTTACAGCATTTCGTGGTGGCCAAGTGTTAAGCTCACCCACACACGGTTTCTCTTAGGCCCACNGCGGCCGGTGTCTGAGCGGGGCTGTGCTGTTGTTTTGTCTCCCGGCGGGATACAGGCTCCAGCACCAGGCGATNCATGATAGGGAACCTAAAAATTATGTATTGCCTCTTAAAAAAAATGTTTAGAGCGAATATTCTCTTTAGCATTGACGGTGAGAGGACAAGCACTTTAAAGCTGATTTTGGCTTTCGGATGAAAAAAAGGACTTAAATTTCGAGCGAAGAAAAGCTCTGTGTTCCACAATCTCCTTCTTTTATTTTATCTATAGCGCTGCGTCCCTGGGACAGGACCTCCCTCCAGCCCTGCCACAAACCCTAGAGTGTTTGTTTGTGCACTGGGAAATATTTAGGCAGATATTGGCTAGTGCACGAAATGCGGATCCAGTGGGATTCGTGCCCGCTACGGAATGCTCCTTACAGCATTTCGTGGTGGCCAAGTGTTAAGCTCACCCACACACGGTTTCTCTTAGGCCCACCGTGCTGCGGGGAGGAATGACTGGCAGTCCTGGAAAAGGGAAGGCGCTGCTCGTGTTTCCAAACCCGGGGACAGGGAACCACTTCTCTGCCAGCTCCGCATCCCCGTTCAGGCCGCGGCCCCTCCAGCCGTGTCTGCGCGGGGTGCCGGCCCTCCCTCCCGGCAGCGGGGGCAGCGCGGCCCGGGAGAGCGGCTTGGCCCTGCATCCCGCCGCCGNCCGGCTGCCCGACACACAGCTCGGCCGAGTCTCCGTCCACGGCGGCCAGCCCGACCACCAGCGTCTCCAGTTTGACAGAAAGAGCCGAGACGGGCACCTCCATCCTCTCGGTAACCTCCAGCGACTCGGAATGTGATGTATGATATCGGAAAACAAACAAACAAAAAAGTCCAAATCCCAACAGCCAAGCACCCTCTCCCCGTCCCGAACAAAACAAACCAAGGCGACCTAGAAATCAGGACACACACACGCATGCACGCACACACGCAGCCGGGAGGAAAGAAAAGGCCAAACCCGACCCAAACATAATAGCAAACAAACAGACAGGGATCAGAGAATCCACCACCACCGTCAGCCAACACCACCACCAAGAGATGGAGCTAAAACTTCAACAGTCACAAACGCTGGTGCTGAAGCGGGAGGGGTGGGGGTGGGAAATATTAATTATTATATATATAAAAAGAAAGGAAAAAAAAGAAACAAAGCAAAAGTGACAATTGTATTCTTTTTAGGACAAGCACGATTTCTCCTTTGCGCTTTTCCATGGACGCATTTCACCCACTTGCATGATGATGATGATTAAATTTGTATCTGGGAAAAAATATTCTCTATAGTAAAGGAAAGCAAACAGAAACCAGACAAACAAATGCAAACTCCGACCGAATTTGTACAAAAATCAAAAATAAAAAAAAATTAAAAGGAACTCCTTGAAGAGGGAAATAACAAATGTTTATCGCCTTTTTGTTGGTTCTATTTCTCTCTCTTTCTCTCTTCCTCTCCCTTTCTCTCTGTATTTTTTTTTTTTTTAGTTCAAGTGATGGTCCAGCCAAGATGCAATTTTCTGTTTTTTTGTTCAGCAGACAATCATTTTATTCGTAAGCACCTTTTTTTCTACACTTCTGTCACTGCCTGTGTGGGTACTGGTTATAAATGTGGAAAAAGAATAGTTATGACTGTAACAGATTTTTATTTTTATTTCAAAATTTTATATGAATTATGTATATCTTAATGATGCGGTCATTTTCCCAGTTTGTAATATATGTGTAGAAATGCTTGTATATGATATTTGCTCTCTTTCTTGCTTCCTCCCCTCTCTCTGTCTATCTCCCTCCCACTCTTTCTCTCTCTCCTTTTTATTTTCCTTGACTCGGTGTTCCTTGCACAAACTTAGCTGTCAAAATCTGACGTGCTAGGTTTTCAAAAGGGACCTCAGCGATAGAAAAAAAAAAAAAGAAAAAAAAAAAGCTTAGGATGCAACTGTAGTTATCTTATGCAAAAGCTATTTTGAGTATTTCATAGCAGCTTGGGGGGGGGGTCTCTTAAACTCCACGTAGGACGCTTAAACTATTGTTTCCTTAACTGAGTGTTTATCTATATGTACAAACTTTCTATATCAAATACAGTATTCCATTTTCTTATCTATCCAGCGCTGTTGGTGTTTCTGTCCGCCACGGAAAATCACGGCTTCCCCGTGGCCTCCTCGGCCCGCGCTCTTCCCCGCCGCTCTCCCACGGGGCGCGCAGCGCTGCGCGGCCCCTACGCCCCGCCGGCCCCGACTTCCCCGGCTCGGCGGGACACCCCGGAGGGATTTTGCAGGGACGAGGTGACCCTGTGAGGAGGCCGCAGACGGCAATTGAGACTCCGTGCTGCAATAGTCGCGACTGCACGGGGTACAGCCGTGTCTCTCCGTGTCCCTTCTTTCACCGCGGACTCCGTCGTTTCCCCCCAACCCCGGTCAGTTTTGTGTACTGTGAGCCAAAAAGTTCCCCCCGACCGCCTGTTCGCAGGGCCGGGTGTCTCCAGAGAGCGGTGAAGACATTTAGGGATTTGTTTTGTAGCTTTAAATGAAAACAAAAACTCCTTGCCCTAAGCGGGCTGCAGCTCCTCCCCTCGAATCCGGAGTATATTGTAATGTGGTGAAAGAAGCCTTTATTTGCATGACTAACAGTATTTCAGCATCTTCCCCCCCCCCCTTTTTTTTTCCCCTTTCTTTCTTTTTTTTAAAAGTTTTACTTTGCCCTGGGCAGATTATTCAGCCGTGAATTAACAAGAAGTAAATTCTGAGCTTGTTTTTACTTGAAAATACAATTTTGAATATTAGCAAGGATTTAGAGACAACCATGCCTGGAATTTCTTGACCACTTCCAAATTATTACGGACTTCCGATCTACCTTTGTGCTGCCCGAGTCCTCTCTCCCTCTTCCCTCCTCCCCTTTTTTTAGTGAGATCCGAGCTAGGTCTGCGGAAAGCCATAGGAAGCGCGTGGATTCCCATCAACTCCCCCCCAGCCCCAAGAGCCTACCTGTGGATTTGGGAGCACCCCCATGGGGCGTGAGGTCTTATACCGAGCTACTAATGGGTAATTTTAAGGAATAAAATGTTGTGCGACTACGTTCGTACACCTTTGATTTTCGTGCCGACAAACCGCGCGTGTGCGCGCACACCGAGCACGTACGGAGCGCGTCCCCGCGTGTGGCCCGAGGCAGCTCCCGCCCCGTCGCGGATTCGCCTCCCCCGCCCCGCGGGCTCCGCTCAACGCGCGGCTCCGCCGCTGGGTCTTCCCCGCTGGCACCTCCGTCGGTGTCACTGCCCCGTCGCCAGCACGAGTGGGGAGTTCACAGAAAATCACGTCCGGTTGTATGAAACCGAAACGGACGGGAATTGCCTGGGGGAGGACCCGCAATAGTGCTCCCGTGTTCCGCTCCCGTGGGTGGTGTGATGGACCCAGTTTGTCCCCTCCCCCACGCGGTTTTTAGAGGGGCGAAATATTACCCAGAAGGGGATAAAAGGTTCCAGAGTGGCCGGCAGCCTTGCAGGGTCTCACGCTAGAGTTGGGGCTGCTTTTTCTCTCCTCCCCGCTCCCCGACATCGAGGAAGCAGCGAGACCTTTAGAGGAACAAACTCCGGCCTTCCTCTCACCCCGGGGTTTGGGTAGAAAAATCTTCGATGTCGGTACATTGTTTTTAAGCACAGTATTTCTGTTGCTGTCTGATAGCAACGTCTTTCTAATCCAGCAGTATTTTTAATGGAATTTAATACCTGAAAGGATTCAGAGGCGTGAAAGTTTGGGCTATTTTTTTTTCTTTTAATTCCCGCGTCTCGAAGCTGCAGCTAGAAGGCGTCAAGCCGGCAGCAATAATCTACCTCAGCTCAGCCTCACACTGATAGGTTTGGATTTTTCTTCCCTCTGAATAAAACTCCAGAAGATCGCCTCGTCGTGCCGTGACAGTTAGGGGATGACAGAGATCGCCCTTAGCTTCGCCCTATGGGTACCTGACCTTAAACTTCAGGCCAGCTTAAGCTTAAGGGCAGGGCCTTTCCTCCCACGCCATTTTTCACCCCCATCCCCAAAAAGCTGCTCCTTTGGCTGTATCCCCATCCCAAACCCAAAAGAGGGATCTGCCTCCCACACTCTCCCTAAATCCCTCGGACCTTTGTGCGGGGTGGCCGCGGGGGGAAGACACACACTCATCCGCGGGCGCTTGTTTCGGGGTGCCAAGGGTGCAGCTAATGATATGCCGTTTCAAAGACGGGCTTCGTAACCGGATAAATTATGGTTTTTAGGATTTGCATTAGAAACCTGAATGGCTGATTGAGGTGTAAATCTATGAAAAGCTGCATTTAAGCCTTCTCACTCAGTAAGTCCATCTGCCCCGGGAAGATAGGGCCTATCGAGCCCCGCCAAACTGGAGGTCTGTCTCCTCCCTACCTCTGGCCCTGTATTATCCACAGCCTTTCTCCAGCATTAGTTTATTATCCGCGCCGAGCCTGGCCGTTGATTCAGATGAAATTACTCGGAAGATGAAGCGTGTTTGATCAATATTTAAGAAAAAGCTGGAGGACGGGAGGCAGATGGCCGGAGCCCAGAAACCCACCACCCTGTTCTGGTCGCCCCTCTCCCCCGTCCGGGCCGTCCCCACCGCCGGGGGAACACGGCCCCGCCCCACCCGTCGGAAGCCGGACCGAGACCAGCTAGTTCCGGAGCATTTTGGAGAGGACAGTTGTCCCCCTCACCGCCCACTTTCTCTCTTTGGGGCTATAACTCAGCCTTCATGACAAGCGAGCTCCGTTTTACAGCTCCACCGGCGTGGGTGCCCCCGGCGTGGAAGTCCGGGGACTACCGAAGCCACCTGCCGGCTTCCTTTCCTTCCTCCCTGTGGCCCCTGCCCGAGGACCAGCCCTGGCTCTTTAGCGTGGCTGGGGGGGCTTTTAGTGGCTGCTGGGCCATGGCTGCTGGGGTCCCTCCACGGCCAGGCATGGGCTTCGATCACCCCCATCTCTCTCTCTGTCCGATCAATTGCAGCAGGCTTTCCGAGGGACTTGAATCTGCTTGCCTGTTGCCCTTAATTTTTAGTATAGCCAGATGAGGTTATTGCCCCGGCCCGAAGTGAAAAGAAATGTGGACGTTGGTGCCCTGGTATTGCTCTGATTTCCTCGGTTAGCTGAGCACAACTTTCTATTCGTGTTTATTCATGCAGTTTCTTATTGAGCTCCACATCGCACTGGCCTGGATTCTGCGTGTAGGGAGAGGATAGACAAACATTGCCTTTTTCTAGAGCACACACATGCACATGGGTGTGCAGACTCACACACACACACACACACACACACAAACACGAGTCCAAAATGCAGAGGACACCAGTGGCCTGTACCCACATTCCCACCCTGCAGTGAGCCCAGATATACAGAATTTTGTAAATGGTGTATGAAAAAGGGAGAAATTAACCAAACCATCCAGCTGCAAACTGACCAAGGGATGAAGAAGGCTGGGAGGCGGGAGTCAGTGTGTCTGTGCGTGTGCAAGAAAGAGTTGGGAAATGAAAGCACTAAGGATATTACCAACAATCATGCTAAATATTCTCTTCTACCACGTTAATGACAAAAGGCAAGGGGTGTCGCGTTATAGCTGTGATTAAATTATACGAATGAGATTTGTGTTTCTATGTCTGGGGAAAGGACGGCTGCGAGGTTTTGTTTTGGATGCTGCTCTTTTTTGAAAGCAAGGTATTGTCAGGCCACAAGGATTCAAAGTGGCTTGGCATTTCACGATCTGCAAGAGAAAAAAAGATGTTAAAGAGTATTGGATAAAGAAAGCATATATGTAGTAAATACCTGGAAGTGCATGCTTAGAATCATCTCATTCCACACGAGATGAAGTGGCAGAATGGTCACTCCGTGCAACAGACAGGTCCTTTGCCAAACAGGTAGAAAAAGAAATACAAGAACTACATTACAAGTCAAGATTTACAGCATTTAAATCCACTGACTTTTATTCCAGTCCTAATTATTAGAGGGACATTTAGATATGCTGCAAATATTTGGTGTGTTGGAATCTTGTTGGTGGTTTATTGTTTGGGGGGAGTTGTTTGTTTTTTGGTGGGGTGTTTTTGACTTACATAAAAACATTATAAGGGAAATTTCATTTAATAATAAGGTCAATTAAAGAGTGTTTTTCAATGAGTGAAGGAAAAATTGCTTTCCTTCTCAACTAACATCTCTAGAAATATCTGGCAACAACAAAGTAGTGCTGCAACTTACCAGAACACGCCAGTTATGACATGGACCCGGACAAGCTTGTGTATTCACGTGGGTGTGGGTACACGTGTACACGGGTGAACCCATACATCCATACAGTGCGGCTGTGTGCGCTCCCTGAGGAGATGGAGTTGATGTATATAATGTCCGCACCCAGAGAGAGGCATATATATGTGTACACACATATATATGCTTTCAGATTAAAGCAGTTCTTGTAATATCATGTAGAACACTAAATATTCCCTTTTAATAACAAAATAGGTCAGTTAAACAGTTCAATCACATTGGAGGTGTCTGTATATTCTCTCTCTTCAGTCTGTGATAAAACATTCTTTAAGACTATTGGGATTTTACAGTGTAATTCTATTAAATAGTAATTGAAGGGTCGCGAGAGGCTATGATACAGGATCAGCAGTGTGTAAGCCATCCGTTTGAACTTTAATTTGGAATCATAGGCAGATGGGATCACGGCCTCTTTGTGGTGCTTGCAGATTTAAAACTAGCCGGCGCATGGAGTGGAAAAAAACCCTCCAACCTGCAATGCAGATTCATTCATTAAACATGAAAGGTTGGTGCTAGAGAGGATAAACGTTTAGACATCCATGTAAATACAGAAATATACTTCTCTCCCTTCACTCCTACCATAACCTCCAACTATCTCAATTACTGATTTTCTATTGTTATTGCAAATACCTTTCCTTTATATCCCCAGTGGGGATAAGCGTACCTGAATGACTTATTTATACCTGCATCATAGCCTGTCTGTGAAACTTTTATTCCACTTGCAGTCAGAGGGAAAGCCATATTTATTTATTTATTTACTCATTTGCTGCCTCTTTCTTCATGCCTCTGCGAACACTCTCTCGGAGAGATTGCGGGAGCCAAACCCTACTGTATAGGGCACGTGGCAGAGAAGGAGCGAGCTATTTTCTAAAATGGAAAAACAATAATTAAAAAAATCCCCCAAACAGAGTGTGGTATGAATTGATCTGCCGGAGCCGGGAGGTGATTGATGAAAACCACATTCTGCAGGAGGAACAGTGGGTGCTCCTGCTACGTGTCATGGGGAGCTACTGAGTGCTGCCGAGGTGGTGTGTGCGTGTGAGAGTGGGTGCGTGCCCGTGGGTGTGTGCTGGTGAACTCTGAGGCCCGATATTGCAGTTCCACCTTGTCTGAAAACAAAAGACTTCCCAACTGCAAGTCAAATCCGCCCCTCCTCCCCTCTTCCCTGGCTGTATCGTATTAAAACGGAGCTTTCATTGTTTATTTCTAAATATTTGTGAAGCAGACAGTCTATGGGTTAACCTAATTAACACATCCATACTGTATATTAGTGGACCAAGCGGTACGGCGAATTTCTAATGCGATGGTTGAATGTGATAGTCATTTCTGTGTTACAGGAGATTACAGCAACACTGGAGCATTTCCAGATTGTAGATGGTTTTAGATGTTGAATTTCCAGATGAGTATTTACCATCATAACTAATTTAAGACCATTATTAAATAGAAATTCTCAGCAGGGCTCTTTAATGATGGAACACGTTACTAATTACAGAGTTTACGCTCTGTTTTGGCTAAGCAGTCTAGAGGGATGGGATTGTGCTCTGCATGCAAAGCCAATATTACTAACGAGGAGGCATCATACCCCTAACATTTCAATCATATTATTATAGAAAACCACTTCTTGCCTTATCTGCGCGAGGAGATAGCAAGACCGTTTTGTTTACAGGGCTCCCAGGCTCTGAAAATAGCTGGAATGGAGAGCGGGATCCCTCTCCTGCCTCCCCCTACTCCCAGAGGTTTGGCCGCCGAGGAGGCTGGGCAAAAGAGGGACGCCCCGCCGCCCCCCGGGGCTCGTTCCTCGCTACTGCCGCCTCGCAAGGGCCGCCCCGGTGTCCCCCAGGGTCCCTGCGGGCAGGGGGGAAGTGCAACAGCGAGGGCTTAAGCGGAGAGGGCAGAAGGGGGCTCTTTCCTGCTCCCCCAAAAACGTCACCGGCAGTGATACACACACGAGGGGCGGCTGCTCAGAATTGGCGTGTGCGGGTAGATGGTTACTAACAGCAGTGTCAGTAAAGGACAAGTAGGAATAATTTTGGTGATCTCACTCTCCCTCACCACTTCGCTTCCCCGGGATCCGCGCCCCGGGGGCCCGGGAAGTCCACGACGCTCCCGTCGAAGCTCGAGGAAACAGATCTGCGTCACGAGGTTTGTATTGAACTGGGAAGATGTGTTCAGGACTGCGGGAGAATGTCCTCGGTGGGAATGGGAGAAGTGGGACACCCGGGTCCTCGCCTGGATGAGCCCCTATTCCCGCAGCATTGTCCGCTGGGTCATCCCGCACGTGTGGGACAGGCGCCCGTGTTTCTTTGACACTACAATAGCCTTGGAGACAGAAGGAGGCAAAGTAGATCTATGACTTATTTACTCATCTCAGGTGTGGGCCACGTAAAACTGCATTTAGTTTTCCTGACAATGGCAATTTTCCTCTTACCCATCTACTTCCTGGCCCACCTCCTTTCCTTCTCCAGGTTACAGAGCACGCTGTTGTGTTCAGACCCGGTGTCAGTACCGAGTTTTCGTTGCCCTTGAAAGGACGACAGACGGTTCTCAACCTGTTTTCATTCTCGCTATCCATTAATGTATTTGGTCTGGACGATTAATAAGAACCGAGGACAGGTTTGCAGTAACCTGCTATTACATTCACTGTCGGTTCTGCCCGAGTAACGAATTTTGGATTGGCTTGCCCTGTCTGTCTTAAAAAGATGCAGGATCCATTCTCTCCGCAGATGAGATCTACACATATGTTTATACAGAGAGAGACAAAACCCACGTTTTCTCTTTATACACATACCTATTTGCAAGCCTAGTTGCATATTGTCCACACACCCCGTCCCCCATCTGGCCTTAGAGAACGTGAAAATCGAGGAGGCACAGGAATAAAACCCCATAGCCATAGTCATAGGTTTTGTCCTTCCCCTATCCCTTTTATGCCATCTAAACAACAATCTAAACATAAAAATCTTCGGATGGATTTGAGGGAAATTAAATTGTTTCCCCCCACTGTGTGCTTGTGAGCAACTCAGACTGTGTTAATTTCTAAATGGATTCTCTCAGTTTGTCTACTTGTGTGTTTTACTGCGGCATGTCTTGTTCAATAACGCAGGATGTGGCACTCGGTGAAAATCCGGCCTCTCTTTTGGGGCCTTGCTGCTTCCCGGTGTCGAGGAACTTCCATCTCGTAGGCCGGGTCACCCCGCTGCCCGGACGGACATCCTCTCCCTGCTGCTCCAGGGCGGTTTCTCAGGGGGCTGGGACTGCCCTGTCCTTCGGGCAGAGCTAAGCAGACGCCAAGCCCCAGAAGTGGATGTGCATTCCCTCGAGGGCCCTGGCTGGGACCCTCTGGAGTACCCTCACAACTCCCGCTGCAGCACAGCCAGCCACCGCGGGGGTAAGGACGGACGGACGGACGGACGGACTCCCGCGCGTGGCTGCTGCCTCCCCTCGTCCGGCAGCGGCGGGGCTGCGCGGGGCCGGGGTGCCGGNCAAGTTGAAGCGCTGCCCGCAGGTGCCCCTTTCCCCGCGGGCTCTTCCCTCCTCGGAGTCCGGGGCGCCGTGTCCCCGCCGCGCCGCGCTCCCGCCGCCACCGACGGCGCCTCAGCCCGTTTGGAAACTGACTCATTCTCTAAATAATCTTTGACGTCCCCACAAAGCCGCCCTTCGAGAGGAGTTTATTAGCACGGAGCCATTAAAACAGATGTCATGTTAGTTTCCCCGTGACATTTGGGTGACACATCTCTCCCGATGAATTGCTAATTGTCTTCCCGCCCGCAGTAAACATCCCGCTCCATTGTCTGCGCTCAAGAGAGTTTCTGCCGCAAAATACAGTCCTGCACGGCGGAGAGACCTCGCCGTGCGACTCCTCGACCCCTGCCCCTGCTCCGCGTCCCTGCCCCCTCGGTCTACCGCTACCCTTCTCCCGCCCCTCAGACCCCGTCTGCTGCTGCTGCCCTCGGGCTGGAATCCCGGCCCCTTCCCTGCACCTGGAGGTGAGACAGGGCCGGCCCGACAGCCCTTCTGCTTTGCCCTGCCCTCCGCCGAGGCTCTTCGGGCTGGGCGCAGCACAAACCTCCGGCCGCACTGGAGCACCCCCGGGCCCTTCCTCTCGGCCTCCAGCAGAGACCGGCGTTCGTGGGGCAGTAAGCCCTCTCCCCTCCCTTCCCCTTCCGGCATAACACCCTTTCCCAGCTCCTCCGAATTGTTTATTTTGCCTGGAACAAAAGGGGTGTGTGGCGGAGCGGGGGTAGGCTTCCATTTCCAGCGAAGTGACATATGTCTATCATTTTCGGATGTGAAAAGCAGGGATGTTCAGGGCCAAGCCTTCTTCGCATTCCCTTGTGGAGGTACTCGGAGGAAACTGTATGAGAGCTTTAGGAGGATAAGACAGAGCAGCTTTAAAGACGAGCTTTTGCAGCTGAGTGGCTGATTGAATCCGTTTTACCTATGTACGTAAGGTTTCATATTCATGGCCGTTGTCTGTACGTTGATACATAATCTCTCGCCCTTGTTAATTCTCAATAAATACAGAGATAACTAATCCTCTCATCTAGATAGACACGGGCAGATTACGTGAGTGCAGTCTTACCTACCTACCTACCTGCCTGTCTCTGTAGCCGTACGCACATTTATACAAGCATGGAAAGCCATTTCATTGAATTTTCTTCCATGGGACTACACAGAAGTGGGCCGATGCAGAGCCCAACGCCTTGTCTAGCAGATGTAAAAATATTTGGCGACGATAAACATTTATGTATCACTCACATATTCGGGGCTACTTGTTAGAGATACAATGTACTGCACCTATTTTCTCTCCCTCTCCTTCCCCATAATCTGCTCGAATGTTATACAAACACATGCAAGCTTTCTTAGAGAGGGAAACTATGGGAAGAGTGAGGGGGAGGCAAAATATTGTGTCTATCCAGTCTTAAAAAAACGCAAACCAAACACAAAAAACTGCCCCACAAACCAGCAAAACAACACTTGAAATTATTTATCTGCTGAACAAAGAGACTTATTTGACGTCAACGGAGATATTATTTTGATTACCCGAAAGCGTACAGGTCTTTAAGGCCAGCCAGCATCTGAGAGAGTTACCTGGGCTCTGCTTTGTTCTGATTTTTAACATAGATGTTTTATGGGTGTCAATCGCAAAACAAAGCGATCTTTATACGCCTGTTAAATCTCTCGCCTAGTGTGCCTAGACCTCGCTTCCCCCGCCGGCTCCGCTAATACTATGTCTGTCTTCCGTCGAGTTTACAAATGTGATTTAGTACCTGTTCAC
The DNA here is from genome assembly GCA_013390025.1 of Pitta sordida. Classification (NCBI taxonomy): domain Eukaryota; kingdom Metazoa; phylum Chordata; class Aves; order Passeriformes; family Pittidae; genus Pitta; species Pitta sordida. The sequence continues at coordinate 150,191 of WEKX01019365.1, forward strand.
CTCTGCGGATGGGATGGCTTTGCAGTCGCTCGGGAAGGGGTCCAGCTCGGGCCCAGCGGGATCAGCCCCAGTGCTGCCGCCGGGTCTCGATCCCCGCTGTCCTGCCCGGCCCGGTGGTCCAGCAGGGACGGGTCCCTGAGGGCGCACCGCAACCTGCCAGCCGCACCTCCGTGCACACGGGAACCCTGTCCCTGGCGCGGGGCGGGAGGCGATGAGGGGTGCTCAAATGCCACCTCACTGCTCCTCGGTGAATATTAAACATCATTGTCTTACAAATGAGAAGAAACCGCTACCGTCAGGATAAACAACCTCTTGAAACCCCAAGTCTCTTACAGCGGGTCATCAGGGGCGATGAATCTCTACTCTCTAAAATCGGATTCCTCCCACCTGCGACTTCCCCGTGTCCTGTTGGCCTGAAACTATCCGTCTTGTTTGTCATCTTTTTTTTCGGTTATTAGCGATTGAATACACACTGGTCCCCAAATGATGGGATTATTTCATCCCGGATGAATACCCGTAAGTACCCTTCTCAGAAAAGGGGTACTTTCGCTTCAGTACCTGCCTTTCCGATAGTCAAATTGTCTCTTTGACTGAGAACATGAACGGGACATGGGACTTTGTCACTGAATCTGGGTTAGAAGAGGAAGACACTTGATGATCCCTTGCCAAGATTTTTCCCGTCGGCTAATGACTTTGTCTTATGTCAGTGAAGTAGCTAAGACTTGGTTTTATTTGCAGGTCCAGAACAAACACTGAAGAATCCCGGAGTTTTACACCTCTCTGCTGCCACTGTGAATCAGTGAGTCGCTCACTCGAGAATTACTGTGTATCCAAGGGGAAACAACCCGCTGCAAACAGGGGTTGCGTATTAGGAAACAGCTTTCCGAGTTGTATTGCTCAGTCTGGTGCTTATTTCTCTCATTACAAAATCAAGATATCCTTCCATCTCATGCAACATTCTAGCGTTAAGTCTTGAGAAGGGAGAGGAAAGTCCGAAAAAGTGAACATGACAGTTTGGAAAATGCAGGCAGGAAACAAGCCCCATCACCATTCCAAAATCAAAACCTTCTCACTGTAATAAAGCACCAAATAAAGCACCAATCTATACGTAATCAATACTGATCTGGAACCAATCTATTCCCCCCCAGCTTCGTGTGCATCCCAGGGCTGCAAGTGCTTGTGATTACAGAGAGTAGGAGGGTCATTTTCTAACAAGGGTGCTCACTGTATCTGAGCTCCAAATTATCCAGAGAGGACAGATGGCCCTTCTGATCTTATAATGAGAGCAGGGAGTGATTATCAGCCTGAACCAAAAAATGATGCTCTGCTGACATATTTTCACAGTTCTGAAATCTGTGCTTGCACTTATGCCTCGGTTCATATCCTTCTTCTTTTAATTTAGGCACCGTTTGGAATTTTGAAGGGCTGTGTTAAATCCGCTCATTTATCTCTGTCTGTGCGTCTCTGTCTCTCTCCCCATGTATCTTTCTAGGACGTGTACAGACACAAAACAAAGGAAAGCAAAAGGTCACTTCACAGGAACTCTTAAGCCAAACCATGCTTTGCAAAATATTTATATATAAATATATTTGCCAATAATTAAGAAGCCCAGCTGCCTCCTGGATGCCTAGATTTTATGTCTGCTTCTTGGCAGCTTTCTGGAGCTGTTGCATTCCATCTTTGTAATTACTGCGATACGTGGTGAGTCAGCCCAGACCCCTCTGAAACACCCCCCCTCCCAAAAAAATCACGCTTGTGTATGTACATATATGGGTTCTGTGTTCATGTTTCAACTACTTTTTTTCCCAGAAGGGTCTGTAGAAGAGAGAAGAATCCCCTATGAAGGCCGAGTAAATGTGAAGAGAGATATTTCTTTGATTTGCATATTGCTGCAACTTTCGAGCCTGAAGCAATGTTAATCACCGCTACCCTGCACAGAAAGTGTAACAGAGAAGGAGGCCCGGGTAAGGTTCTGATGTCTGGCAGAAGTCAGGTCTCCATCCCTCTTTTCAAGTCCCTCAGCGGTGAACTTGCAATTGCGGAGAAGTTAGGTCAGTACAAACAAATTAAATCAGGGAACTATTCAGTTGTTACACAGTCATTTCACTCTCCTATTTGCACTGTAACATTACATTACCCTCTAATTGTCACATATACTTTTCACTCTCCAAATAAGGAAGATAAATACTGAATCCATTTAAAGTTGTAACGCTTCCCGGGCTGCCCAGCTGGGAGAGGAAAGAGTTTTCAGTGTGTTCTTGCTGCCATCTACTGGTCCCACTCAACGAGCCCTTCTCCCCTGAAACTTCCCTCAGTTTTCACAGCCGAGAAGAAAAAGGTCTATGGCAAACAGTGGGAAATGTACCTAATGGGAAAAACAGTGATAAAGTCGCCAGTGGCACTTGGGAAGATGCCACGCCATTAATTTTAAGCCTAGGGGATAATTACTCTTTTCGTTACTGGAGGTGTACTCTCTACTTGGAACTAAGCATATGTATGTGTCTTTGCAGACTCTAGCTCTAGGTATAACGTGATTTTTTACAAACAAGGTAGTCACTTAGTATTTTTGGTGCTAAGAGATTCTAATAATATATTATTTGAAGAATAGTGATTTGTTTTTCAGAAATAAAAGTTCAGATATCTTGTATCATTACCAATCTCCTATTTAAAGGCAGCCAATGCCAAAGTTTTCTGTACTCACTTTTCCCTCTTCAGTACCCATCTGAACTCCACCCCCAAACCATGGCAGGAGGTGTGTCATACTACATAAATAACATCAGTTTGTCTTTGTTTGCATTTTGTCAACACTTTCTCTAGAAAGTACTTCATGTTCATAGCAGCATCATTTTTTCTGGGGTATCATCTCATGCTATTGTCTGTTTCTTTCCAAATAACTGCTGATTTGAAGTTACGGCACCATCTAGTAATCTTATCCCATGAAAATCACACCATATACATAAAAATTTCCTCAGGAATGTGTGGTTAGGAGAAATTGATAGAGTAATACCTGCTTACCATTTCCACCTGTTGATTGCCCAGATCAATTCCACTTAGGGCTTGACTATCACTTAACTACTGAGGCTTGAGCTAAGTCTCCCGGGTTCCTATGATTCCTTCAGTAAAGCCTCCGTAACACCCACACTGCAGATACACAGTGTATAGCAATTGTCCAAGGGCATCAAAAGGTTTTGGGACATTTTGAGGGCATCAAGAAGCTTTGGGCTTCGGACCCATCAGATACCTCAGGTCAAGTATTCCTTTCCAGAGGGCTCACCAGACCTTTACTCAGAGGACAATGATTTATCATCTTAAAAATACTGCCACCCCCATGGTCTTGAAATGTGAGAAATCTCAGTATGGACTCTCACTCCAAACCAGGCAGGGTATAACCACAATTAACTATAGAAAACCTTTTTACTTCAATGTGACAGAAGCCCAGCTTAAGAAAAGAAATACTGACTGGATGGGCCACATCCCACTAGAGTGACGACTTAAGTAAGTCTTAATTCCTTTAATGCCTTAGGTTTTATCTTTTGGAGATAGATTTCTGAGGTAGACTTTCTGGGTGCCCTTACTTTCTTGATTCTTGATTCACAATTCTGTTTGACTAGTTTAACCAAGCTCCGGCTTTATGTCACAGCTTCTGGGATACCAGACCTCTGGTACCAGGGATCATCACCTGACTGAGGTTAAGAACTCAAAGTTTAAAACTCCAGTAGGCAGGAGAACACCAACAATGCAGATGACACGATGGTGAGATCTTCAGTTGTCTGCACCTAACAGCTAGCCAGCTAAAGAGCATTGTCTTAACACAAGGAAACCTGGACTGTGGAAACACCATGCTTTCCTTCATATGGTTAAACAATTAATAAAGTGACAATTTACGGATTCCCATCTGGCCTTGACTTCACTGTCAGACAGAGCATACAGGTCTTTTTAAGGATATGTAAAGAAATATAAAATGTATTTTGAAACTGCAGATTTTTAAAGTAAGACCAGGGACATTTACAATGTGTCACGAAACACGCATGCCCTGGTGATCTCCCACTCATCCCTGAATATTCTGCCCACTTTGACAAACAGTTTCAGTGAGATCTGAGCAGATGAGGAGTCTGGTATGAGGGATCTGGGGTAATAATCAGTAGAATAAGGCCCTCATAAAATGATTGTGTCACTTCCATCTCAGTGAGATCTCTGAGGGTCATTCTATCTTTAAGTGTGACTTGTTTCTGACCAAGCGATATGGTGACAGTCACGTCTGTAGGAAACAGATGTGACGGCTTTTGGCTCCTGAGTGACTAGCTAGCCATCCTGGGAATTTACTAGATCCTTGCTTTTCTTCACTGCCGCTATTCTGGATTTGACTGTCCACAGAGATTCTGTTTCATCATGTATGAACATCATCATTACATTAAACAGAACATTATCTGTAAAAGTATTTAGCAGGACTGCTGAAAAACAGTGAGCTGTATCTGTTGTGGGTTCTGCTTTGCCAGTGTGGCATATGCATGACAGCTGTGGTCTGTAATCACCTGTTTTTTAAACTCATAGCCACTTTCACTAGCATTTGTAAAATGCACTAATGTACTGCAATGTAGTGCTGTATTAAGGGATACACTGGCTGTGTTCATTTAACCTGTGTGCAGCTCTAAAATACCTGTGCTTCCCAGGTTGAACAGATGGCCATGGAAGATCTTACATGGTCTCTCTGGCTAAATGCCTCTTTGCATATGAGAAAATTATTTTTTCGGGAGCAGTATAGCATATGATCATATGTGTCCTCTGTGGCTGAGATGCAAGCATACCGAATAGACAGCTGAGGCACGTTCTCAGCTTGAGCCGTGGCACATGAGAAAGATTTGTGTTATTTTGCACATTCAAAATGATTCAGAGATGATGGCAATGGGCTTTGTGCTGAGTCTGTTGAGTAGTTTTCATTAAATAAGAGATTATTTTTATTCAAAAGAATGGTTCCAGAATCTTGTATGAGTATAGACATCAAGAAGGATACTGCAAAGCCCAGTGGAAAAATTACGTTATTGTTATTTTAAATAATGTTCAACATATGACACTGTGAAACATAATGAATAGCCTGAACATCTTGCTGCATCACTAATTCATAGTAATACAATTTTTTTTCCAAGATGGTTTGCTGTATTTTTTGTACCACTTGTAGAGGGGACTTTGAAGTCAATTGATGCCTGTTCTTCAACATAATTAGCAGATTTCAAAACCGAGGGAGTTTACTCTATGGAAATGCTAACATTTCAAACTTTTATTTTAGGACAACAAAGAGTCAAAAATTTGAAATTTTCAATATTCAGGAATATCTACATGAACAACTAAAATCTTCCATTTCAGTAAGGTTGCAATGCTTCATGCTGGTATGGATTTATTTTGACTTAATAATTTCACCTTTTCTGCTCTGTAAATTATAAAACCAAAGGGAAACACTTCAACAACTTAGAAACTGAATATTCCAGTATTCTTTTCAAAGAACATTCACAGAATTTTCAGTATCTGGTATTGAAATTCACAAATTAGAATATTTTTATCTAGTTCCAATTATCAGATAATAAAGTAACTAGAAGGTCAGAAGACTGACCACTCTGCAAAACAGTAATTTACAGTGAAACTGAACACTCCTATCACTCTATGATTTACATACTAAGATATGTGTATGTATTAGGAAATAAAAAAATCCCCTTACATTTAATTTAAATAGTATTCAGAGGACCACTATTTGGATATTGAGACCTTTAGACTGCATTAAATAGTGCTCCATCTAAAATGATATTCCTACCGTCAGGCAAAGCACAATAGAATAAATAAGATTTATTCTTTATATTTTGTTTTGAGAAGTGGAAAAAAATATCCTGTTTACAGTCTAACAATGGTCTTCAAAACTACCGCGAGGTTAGGTGAAGAGGAGAAGCTTTGCCATGCACATGAATTGCATATGCTATGACTGGTATGTTCATCTGGGAATTAGTCAGGCTTCCCATCTGGCTCTGGCCTATTCAGTGTTCACATGAGATGATGTGATTAAGGAGTACACCCTAAAAACTCCCTGTCTGAGGGTCAAGTTCCTAAATCCCTTGTAGAGCTATGTACCTCAATGAATGGCTGTTCAAGTGCTTGAAAACTTTTATTTTTCCTACAAATTACAGTCAGAGAATGTTACACCCTTTTGAGTCTGTTCTCCCAAACTATATCTGTTGAACTACGCTTCTCTTTGATTTTGCCATGCTTGTGCCAATGGGAAGCATAAAATGAAGCCTTGTTTTCCTAGGGGACCAAAGCATCTCTGTGTTAATTCTGATGCTGCAGACTGGATAGATGAATTCTGGATGAATGACAGTCTTAGGCCTGTGATATACACTTTCCTAAAATGCTTCATGGCTACAAATATATTGAAGTGACATCTTTTCTGGCCTCCGTTGACTTCTGGTTGGACTAATTTGGTCTTAGCAATTGTAAGTGGTGTAGGAAATACTGTGCATTTTAGAAGTGAAGCTTTGACATGATACAAGTTAGATCTCGTTGAGCAATCTGGATAATCATGTGTTTTATGGCCTTTAAATGTTCTTGCTGCAGCATAAATGTCCATAAATATTTAGTACAGGGAGTCTATGGTTCATTTATGCCTGTTTTATATACCAGCATTGTTTTTCTTCATTGAAGTTTGTTATTTCATGTATGACAGCTGCATTATAGTTTTCAAATAAGAAATAGTTTTATTTATTTTTAAAGAGTTTCTTGTAGCAGAAGCATTGAGGTGATCGGAAGGTGAATTCTATTTTAACACCCACAAACTGGAAGATATTAACGAAGTTTAGCTGGACAAAAAATTAAAAAATAATCTATGACAGTGTTGAGAAGAGAATGATTCTCAGAATTTTAAATACTTGTTAAAGGCTTTGCTATATTTCACTTCAATAAACATCATGCTCCAGTTACTACTTTAAACCATAGGGGCATTATCCTGTGCAGCACTTATCAATATTTTAACATGTGAAAGTCAAATGATGTTGAAACATTGAACTATATTTCCATCTGTGCAAGCTAAAATGGTACAAATGCATCCTGTGTAATGGAATACTACATCCCCTGTTACTTTCTTACAAGTGATACCTGATTCCCCTGTATTTTCTGTAGTTGTTTCCGTTGCTGTGATGGTGCCCAGAGGAAGACTGCATTTAAAATTAATGTTTATAGCCTTTACGGAGTTTTAACCCAACCTGCCCTACTTCCAAAGAAAACAAATGCTTGGAAATGCTATAAAAATTGGTATCTAAGTTTCTGTTGCCCTTGTCTTGGTGTTAAGTCTTTCTGTACATGTATATTTTGCGTGAAATGGGCATTGGTACCAAAACAAGGACCCTGAGAGTGGCTAGAGCACAAATACACTGCTCTCCTGAGAGATTCTGGGAGCTTGTGTCTGGTGGAAAAATGTACTACTTAGTGGGCAATAGGAAGAAGAGAAGGAAGTTTCTGCCAAAGGTCAAATATTTCAGCAGAAGTTGTTTAGTTGTTTAAAACAGTTCCAGTCATAGATCTGCAATGTGACCTCCACACGCCATGGGCCCACAGGTCCCTGCATGAGGCACAGCTGGATGGCCTGCCAAAGACTAGACCAACTACCTGGTTTCACCTTGGAAGTCCATGAACCAGAAGAGGGATCACTGCACTGCAAATAGGTGTGACACAGGTATGATGGCATGAGAGTGCAAGACTCAGGTCAAATGTTAACTGCATTGCTTGATGTGTCACTTGAGAGTCTGTGAATCTGCTCCTGCAAGATATTCTTTTACTGGCAACCCAACACAGATAAAATGACTGATACTCTTTTCATGAATCCCCTTCCATGAACTTGTCTTCTCTTGCTTATGTTATTGCTGACATTGTGAACCTTCCATCTGGTCACTGCATTCCTTTTCTTGGCTTACATTATGATGATTTGATTTGTTTCACAATTTCTTTTTTTCTCCTGATTTTTCTATTGAAGGGCTTGGCTTATATAATCATGTCAACCAGCCATTTACTTCCTTATCTCTTGGAGTTATGTCCATGGCCATTGGTCTGTGTTTCTTTTATGAGCTTTTTCTTAGTGAAGCTTGGAATGTTGCTTTCTTTTATTGTTTTAGAAAAGGATTTGAAGACTACCAAATCTACTTCATTGTGGGGATGCTTCAAGCACTTCTCTCCAGTCATTCAGGGGCCGCTCATTTAGCTACCATGTTTCTCTGTCTAGTCCTAGCACTACTAGTCTGTAGCATCAAGGGAAGCAGCCTTTTGGTTCTCCCGCCCACATTTTCTGTGCTAATGGAAAAATGGACTTTTTTGTTGCAACATTGAGGTCTGTACTTTCTTCCCATCTGATCTGATGTCTCTGAATAGGTGTACAGGTAGGCTAATGAGTCAAACAGAGAACTGAGGTAAGTAATCATAAAACTGGCAACTGTAATTACTTAGCTATGTTCCTTCATACTGCTGTCGCCCCTTCCAGTTTCACCTGGGAGAGAAGCAGTTACATAGGCTACATGAGGCACAATGATTCTCTCTCTTTGCACATTCATACAGTGCCATATGGCTGCGCTTTGCAGTGCCCTGCTCACCAGCAATGGACAGGACTCCAAAGTGCTGGTTACGCATGTGTCCAGTGAGAAAGCTTCTCTGTTTTCATGGGTTTCCTAGCTTCTCACACCACCCTTAAATTTGTTTCACTTAATATAACCGATCATTGGACACATTTTTTCCCAGGGCTTTGCTGACTCTGCTTTATAGTTTTTGTTCTCCTTGTGAGGATAGCTACCAACAGTCTGTTACTGCTGTTTAGCAGTGTTTCTTGGAAAGGATTCCAGAGGGCTTTTCATTCACCTGGAAGTGACTTGATACATCAGATACATCAGTGTCTGTAAATGCATCCAGCAGAAGGGCTGCAATCATTTAGTCAGTATGTTTCTTCTACAATGAGTGCATCTAGAGCACCTTCAGAGCTGGTAGAGTTATACAGTAGGTACTGTTGCCTCATCAGAAGACCAATGCTAGGGCAGCACCCCACTGTGATGGAATAATCGTGGTGCTGGAATGTAACGTAAGTATTTTTGTAATGCTCCACTTTTCACATGATTGATTATTTAGCCCAACATTTTCTTGTTTTCCATTGGACCCTGATTGTCTTCCTGTTTGCCTTTAACTAGAGTGCTTGGGCAGCGCTGTTCTCTGCTTTTAATGAAATCCTTTCCCCAACAGTTCAGCTGCCCTCCCTGTTGGGTTTAGTTGCTTCAGGCTGATGTCTTTGTATCTTTTCTATAAGTTGCAATGGAGAGTCCCAGCCAACACAGTCATGGTGGTAGAAAATGACAGGAGTGACTGGGATTGGACATGAGGCAACGTCTCTGAGAACCCTGTTAAGGCTCAATAAACCAGGGAAAATTGTTCTATATTTGTTCTATACTCACTCTATACTCAGCGCCTCAACAGGCAACTGGGGTTTTGTGAAAGCTTTTGGTTTTTCTAGCTCTTGCACAGACCTCTAGTGCATGAATCTCAGAAGTCCAGATCAGGCACTTGAGTTCCAGGAGGTTCAAATTTAAGTGTGGAGATCACAGGCTATACAAGCTCCATTCCTACTTTTGTGCTTTTACAAAACTTTTCATCTGGGAATTCTGCATTCTAAGAAGTGTGAGTCCTCCCCTACAGGTGTTATTTTTAAGTGTACTTTGTGTGCTAGCTATGCTATGCTCTCTTGCTCAGGACATTTTTTTCTTTGATGTGAGCCTCCATAAACTGACAAATGTCATGCTCCTTAGTGTACCAGGAGGTAATTCTGCCTTGAGACAGCAGATGACATTCTCTGTAAATAAATGCAAATGTATATGGAGAAAAAATGGCATATATAAGGTGATGGCTCAAATCTACAGCATATCCTTGCCATGTGTGTCATTTTGTACATTGTTCTGAGCTACTCATCTCTAAAAGAGTGTAGCAAAACTGGAAAAGGTTCGGAGAAGAATGACAAGATGATGTATGGAATAATACTTTATGAGAAAAAGGGTGGAAGATTCAAAACAAACAGAAGTATTCTTTTACTCTACATGTCTGGAAATTGTAGGAATGCTTTGCTTCAGGATGCTATAAATGGTGAGAGCTGACCTTGATTCAGTGAGAGAGAAAATTAGCAGAAGAGAAGGCCATCAATCAAGACCCACTAAATACAAATTATTTTGGATCTGGAATGCCCTGAACAGCAAGCTGTTGGAATGTGGCTTATGTGAGTATTCTCTCTGTTTGGGACAGGTTGCTGTACAGAATGGATCCTTGCTTTGATTCACTATTGCCACTCTTAACATTTATGCTGGAAGATTCCGTAATTCCAAACAAAATGACAGCTGCCCAGTGGCTAGTTTTCCATTCTAGTTCCTGGCCAAAAGTGGAAAACCATATTTGAGGCTCTTCCCGTTGAACCTGGCAGCTGGACCAGGATCTTCCATTTGTGCCTGGAGTCATGAGCAGCAAAACACATATTTAATCTACAGCACAGACTCTGCTCTCAAAGATTTGGGTTTGTGCCAACAAGGAACAAAAACACATTTTGAAATTTTTAGTGTTGCTGCAAAGAGAATGATGTCTTGAAGTACAGGATGTGCATTGCTTCCTGATGCCTTCTCTAACAATCTCTCCTGCAAAAGTGTTTTCCCCATGTTCAAACGGAGAAAGGAGACAAACCTGACCTCCTTCATTGCCCTCTGTGCTAAAAGAAATTTCTTTTGAAGGAGTGGGTTTCTGCTTTGGTCAACCATTTGGTTGACAAAAATTCGAGATATTAGGATGGGCTGTGGGACCCAGACTAAACCAGACATTTATGGAATTTCTATACAATTGGATGTCACTTAGTTTGGCAAGATTGTCCTGTACCTGGAAAGGTAGGCAATAAAACTGCAACCTGTCTTCTGCCTAACATATGGTATCCAACCCCACTGGAAGCTTGTGCTTGGCAAGCAATACAAAAATACTGCAAATTTGATTTAGGCACATATTCAATAGTAGTCATATGGTTTCCACACACTCTGCTTTGGAGACAGGCCAGTGTGCATAAACCAGGGGATATATAATACCAGTAGTATGGAACTCTCTTCCTCCTTTCAGCTTTCACTAAAAATGAGGTGTCTTTGTTCAGGAACACAGACCATTCCTTCTGGTAAAGTAACCCCCAAACCCCTGGCCTTCCATTCATCTTCTTTGCATGTATAAAACAAGTTATGAGTTCTAAAGGATCACAAAAAGGACAGGAAAACACAGTCATATGCTGTCATCTCTATTCTTGTTTTGTCCACTTCATTATCCACTTCATTATTTATTTCAATAAATGTTATCTGAAGTTCAAAATTCTGTAGGAATCCTAAAACAATGGTAGTTGTAAGGAGCTGGCATCTTTAAAAAATAAGCCATATAAGCCAAATCCATGTTTGAGTTTTCTCTGCCTCAGTTTACTTAGCTAAAAAGAAGAAAGCTGTATCTGCCAGCTGACTTGACTGATGCATTGTGGGATTAAATTGGTGATTGGAAATGTGTCTTGCAGTTCCTGTCTGAAAGACAGTGTGCATTTATGAGGTGTTACAGTGCTTAAAGAATGAGTGATAACATACAAGTTCAACTTATTCATTGCACTATGTGAAAGCAATACATTAACCTTTTGGATCAAATCACAGTTTCAGCTTGGGATGGATTAGAGATCTCTCTAAATGCATTAATATATGCAAGCATAACCAGACTGATGAATCTATTCACTCAAGAGGCAAGCTGCCATGGTGTCATTGTCAGTAGAAGCCAGAAAGCGAGGGGACAGCATCAGACTGTGGGTCAAGAAAGTGGTTACACCTACTGTTAAACCATTCAACAGCATAGCAGTTCTTATTCTTCCACCTCTACTGGCTGAAGGCAAACGGTTATCTGAGACATGGAGTGGAGCATTCAGGCAATGTAATATTTCATGCTATTTCATGTTTGCCTTACTGCCAAAAGCTCACTTGCCTTCTATCCTTGAGTTTGGAAGTTTCATACATTTAATTACTGCACTTGAATACAGGGATCTCCACTGGATTGACAAGAGAGTTGTTAAAAAGATGGCCAAGATTTGGCCATGAATATTTTGAAAATAATTGTGAATTATTTGGAAACATGGCAATTCCTGTGATTTCATACTCTCAAAATCTTGACTTTATCTGGAATCTGTGCCTCTGGGCACACTAAGTAATTCACCAACAGTGAAGAAGCTTCAGAGGAGTCCAGCTGCGTGCAGTCATGTGGCTACTGAGTGTTCCTCAACTGTCTTAAGGTCTGTGGGTTGTAGAAACCACAAAATATATTGATATAAGTATTCAGTGACTAACACTGAATCCAATCCGTTTCCTGGCACTGGACCCCATCTCAGTCAGTTCATGTTATTGAGGATGGATGTTCAGGAAATTTTGTTCAAATAACAGTTTGGCATGGATGTTGGCATGAGGCCTCAAGGTACTGAGGATCTGTTTCTGTTGTGGCAACATTTTGGATGTAGTCCCATCACCGCCAAAGCTGAGTGTTACTGCACCTCCCTAATGCAATATCCTTGTTGTCATATTGTTGTGATGGAAGGAAACACAAGGACCATAAAGTAAAATTTAAAATTTGAGGTTATGAAGCAAGGTTGATAACTCACATTTGGGAACTGATGTTAAGCTCAATTTACACGGCAGTCTGGTCACTTGTTTGTCCTGGCATCATTTAATGTCATGTCTCAACACTTTGTATGACAGGTCGGCCCCTATGACAAGGCAAGAGAGAAGAAGAAATCCTAAAGAGACTCTGAAGTGTATACGCTTTCTTGTTTTAAGTTGGAAGGAGGGAAGAGATAAAGATGGATGACTCCCTACCTTCAGGAGCCTTCTTGTCTGAGAGCACTCAAGTTTGTGGTCCTTCTCAGTGTAGCAGCGAGGCTACTGCCAACAAACAGAGTAGATCTGAACATGTCACTACAGCCTGTCAGGGTAGATGGTGATTTCCAGATCTGCCACTATGTCCTGTTGTGCTAACAGACCTGTAAAAGAAACAGGGTGTGTATGCACTGTGTAATCCTTGGAGCTCAAGAGGACACTAGAGAAGAATGATTTGCTTTCTGGTGGAAAGTAGCTCCAGGGACTGATGGCACGTATAAGGGAATTCTCACCAAAAGCCATATTCATGCCCTTTTCAGTACACATTACGTTGATTCTGGCCACTTTACCTAGCCTGCATGTTCTGGGAGGTGGGGGTGAGACTTTGCACAGCACTATAGACTTTCACTCCTTGACGCATTCCTCTCTGAGGTTATTGCTCTTTGGAAGGTGACAGTACAGGTTCTGTTGATGAATGAGCATTGTTAAATACAGTGTACAAAAGTATGTATATGCAACAAGGCATTTCAGCATCTCTCTCCCCTGGAGAGTCAAGCAGCAGCCAGGGCTGTGAATGTGTGTGAGAAAAACAAAGGTGCATCATGACAGCATGAGACAAGGAGGGGATCTTCCACAGTTATACTCACCAGCAAAGATGACACTGATTTTGGCACTACTCTGATGCCTTTCAAGGAGAGAATGTCTCAGAAAGGGTTATAGTGAGAGACTGAGAAATTAGCTGGGCAGATGAAAGTTTTGCAGACAAGCCTGCTTAGGCATTTATGGGGAGGGATGTGTGTTCATCTGTATTATAGTCTTGGGGTCTTTCTCCTAATTCATTTAATAAAGAGCTTTCCAAATCTGAAGTATTCTCCACTATTTTGTCTTCACTGAACAGACAGAATCACCCCCCAAAATATGTGCACTCACAGAAAGTAAATTTGCAAAAGATATGAGTTTTGTTGAAGTATAAATCTCCATTATTTTTGCTTTTGAGAAGATCCTTTCATGTATCAAGATCTCTCTACTTC